>QEPC01010294.1:1897345-1922329 GCA_003113815.1 Sphenodon punctatus | reverse complement strand
GTCAGACTACATTTATGATCTAGGTCAGTTCTCAATAAGTGTCCTAGGGCCAAGTCCAGCCCACAGGCCTTGCTCCTGGGGCCCTGACTCTTTGCCACATGTGCAGCTCAGCTTGAGCTGCTAAGGTTAAAATCTGAGATGAGCCTCACCCCCTCTCCCTTCCAGACTACATGGATTGGTCAGGTGTTAAGCCTTACCCTCAACCCCTTCTCCCTCCCCAGCCAGAATGGAGCCCCAAAATAGTAACTCAGGGGTGGGTGGGGCTGTTGTTCCTCTTAGCTCCCTGTGGTTGGGGAGATCCCATTGTTTGTCCCCCAACCTGCCTTCTTGGTCCATTTCATTTCCTGTTCCTCTGGTCCTGTCTCCACTGGCCTCCTTCCCACTTTTGCCTTTCCTATTTTACTCTCCCCAAAGGTGAGTCTACCTATTTTACTCTGCCTCTTTCCCTCAACCCTTTACACCCAGTCCTGCCCCTACCTGCTCCTTTCCAACACCTACACATTTAATTTATGCATATCTATATAAAACTACCATTTGGTAATGTCCTTTTCTCAATCTGGCCCACCATGGAAAGTAACAAAGTAGCATTGATCTTCTAGGTGGTCTGTTCCGAGCTAGGATCTGTGAATAATACACAGTTTTAGTTTTTGCTACAAAAGTGTACCAGGTTTTTTGTGAGTGTACTTTTGAACCATTTAAGAGAGGAATTTTGTTGTTCAGCATTCTATCCATTTTTATTAATTACAGCTACATTTGGATTTGCCTCAGCAGAGAAGGTGCAAAGTAATGTCTGTCTGTCTGTCTCCCTCAAGTGCTGTACCTTGCATAAGTTACTCACTAATGCGGTTTGGTGTGTTGAGTCCCCACCTGCTCACCCACACAAAACCAAGAGAAACTGCTCTGCAGAGGCTGCTTTTCCATTCTTCCTTTTTGCACTGTACATTCTTTCCTGCCTCCTGGGAGCCGAAGATGGACCATAGTCTGGTCTGTTTGTCAACGAAGCAAATGATTTTCTTCCTCAGCTAATTTTAATGTCATTCTAAAAGGTTTAGCTAGCACAGGGCAATTTTTAAAGTGGAAAACTTATCCTGATAGGGGAATAAAATGATCCCAGTGTTGAGCAGGAAGGCTGCATGTGCATCAGAATGAAATAGTTAGGAGGAAGCAGCATGTTGATCCACATGCGGATGCCAGCTGCCAGCATGTTTTCTTCCCTTCTTTGAAGTTTAATTTCTCTGGTTTGTGTGCTGCTGACAGAGTATTTCCATAGACTCAGAGGAGATGACCTGTAATGTTCTCTCAACAGTGACTTGCATTATAATCTTCCACTAGTGAAGAACCCGCCCCCCTGAATTTTCACTAATAAAAGGAAAAAAAACACAGTATTTGGATCCTTTACAGTGAAAAATCATATTAAGAGTCAATTATTCTTGAACTGTACCTGTTGAAAATCACATAACCTACAGCCCTCAGAATTTTTCTCATTAAAGCAGTACAGCTCCAATTCTTAAAGTGCTGTGCCCATACCAGTCCTACTAAAATCAGGGGCGTAGCAAGGTTGAGAAGGGCCTGGGATCAAGCCTCAGTTATGGGCCCCTCATGTGCCCACACGCACTCTGAAAACCCCAAAGTGGGTGGAGCTTAAGGGATGGGGCAGGGCTTAAGGGATGGGGTGGGGCCTGCTGACAGCTTCTAAATATACAAAATCCAGCGGCTAGGAGTTATAACTGTGGCCATAGACAAGCATGGCCTCCCAATGCTTCCCACCTCCCCAGACGAGCGTCTACTACTACTCCCCAGGAGTGGTTCCACTGCAGGGGCAGCCGGGCGGGCAGTGAGGCAGGCACAGAGAGATTGACTGCGTCCACTGCCTTACTGGAGGAGGGGAGCGAGCTTAGCCAGTCAGGCCTCCAGGGCCTGTTGCTTCTTGCTGCCAGTGTCACCTGTGCCTTGTGCACGCATGCGGTGTGACCAGTCCAGAGGTGCTGCTATCAAACACACCAGACACCCAAAATGCAGCTAGCTTATTAAGTGCATTATGCCATGAAAAGACACACACACACACACATATTATATATCACAACCAGTTCAGTTGTGCCCCATAATCAGTTCATGCTGCCCCCACCCAATAACCAGTTCATTTGTGCCCCCAGGGCAGCGTGAATTAATTATATGGGTGGCAGAAATGAACTGGTTATGGGGTGCGGGTTTAAAGACAGTATTCCTGTTAGCAATAACTTCATTAAGAAAAGTTAAGTGAAATAGCAGCCATAATAATCTCAGAACCATATTTGCAGATTTATTTTCCAAGATAGAATAGATATCGCTTTACATCCTAAATTCCTACCTAAGATAGTATAAGTAAGACAGTTGTGAGAATGTGACCCTTTTTACACGGGCCTCTCCCACTCATGAACACACAGATTTCTGTGTGTCCATGGGTGGGGGAGCCCAATGTGAACAATGTGGTGCACGCACCCATGGTGTGTGTGGGTGCATACACGCCCACCTAACACACAGTCTCACTCACCCCCACGCACAGAGCAACCGGGGGAAATGGTGGTTACTCCGTGGGTGTGGATGAGTGGGGATGCATGTGCAGCCATGTGCATGCCCTGTCCATGCACTGGCGTGCCCACGGACCTCCTTCACCCGGCAGAGCCATGTAAAAATAGCATATGAGGAGCCACTTGAAGAACAACAGAAGGTTGCTACCTTATAAACAAGGTTCTTTGAGATGGCTCACAACATTCTCACAACACCCACCCTTCCAGCCCCGCACGGAATTTTTTCCTTATATTTCTAGAAATGGTTGGAAGGAACTGTCATTCTGAGTGGGAGAGTGCTTTTTATACTAGAGGAGCTCGAGACCATCAAGTGATCTATTATTTGAATAGGGTGAGTGTGCACAACCCAGTTGTGAGAATGTAAGAAGCCATCTCAAAGAGCCTTCTTTACAAGGTAGCACCCTTCTGATCAGCACATGGGCAGGAACGGTTTGTAAACAAATCCCCGATCTGTGTCCCGCTGCTGCTGCAGCAGCGCTACTAGGAGGCAAAGGCAGGTGAGGGATAGGGACTGGAGCCAGGGAGGGAAGGCAGCAGAACTTAGGCTGCATTCTCACCTGGCAGTGGTGGCAGCAAGAGTGGCGAGGGAGATGCAGTGTGGAGGAAAAGAGTCGGTGCAGATCTTCTGGGCTCTTTTCCCGTCCTGCCTCCCTCACCCCTCCTGCTGCCACCACCACAGGTGATGGGGCTGGCCCTGCTTATGACCCACCTCCCCAGGGCAGGGCCCAGGTGCAAACGTGCCCCCACCCCATACCATGGTAGCTACACTACTGACTAAAATGTATAGGGCTTGTGGTGATATAGCATTTTGTTGATCTGCTAAAATGCAAAGAGTGCTTCTAAAACTATATGCTATAGCACAGTAGTCTCTGCAACACTCAGGACACATTCCATTGGACAGTTAATTAGATGGAATTGAGCTGTACTTCCACATTGGTTCTGAAGCATTCACACAAATAGTGTTAAACTGCTATTATGTAGGAACAGGAAGAGAAGAACATACTTCTAAAAATCAGGCATCCATATACTCCCCTTTAGTTTTCCCCCCACAGTAACTGTGGGTGAAATCAAACGAGACGACAGCCTACTGGAGTCCATGTTTGGTTCATGTGGTCCCCACTCAACATATTTAGTGTGTCCAGCCTAATAAACAGGCATCGCCCCATATGTAGTTGTGCATCTGTGCAGACCCCACCCCCAGGGTTAGCACCACAAACCTAATACATGGGCAAGTGTTCTTCTCCGCCCACTAACATCGCCCCTGTTCCGTGGTAAACTATGGGGAAAAGAACCCACCCCAACTGTGTCCTACTTCCAGGATATCGCTCTGGGAGGTGTTGCAGCCCCTACTATCCCCACCAAACCATGGAGGTTGGATATCTTGGTTGCGTAGCTGCTGGAGATGCAGGTCAAAATAACCTTTACCCATGTACATAATGCAGAGTTTACTGTGCTAATAGCATACTTTATTGACCATCTATAGTGGAAAATGGAAAAATGAAAAGTAAAAATTCAAAGCAGAAGCAATCAGTCTTTGCATGCACAGTCAGTCCACTTTCTCACATTCACAGCTCATAGCACATTTATTAGGATCTCTATAAAATGCTTTATTCAAGAATACGTACTGGCCAGCAAGTCAAAAAGGCAATCTGGCTTGCTTCCAAGAGCACTGAAATAGTCTTCGATGCTGCTTCAGGTTAATAGGCTATCACTCCTTGGGCTGTTAATTTGCTGATGATAGCCCATTAAGCTTGAGGGAACATAATAGCCCTGAGCAATCTCTCACTAATGGCTTTGGAGGGCTATTAGTCCACTGCTACATCAACGGCAGCTTTGGACTTGGCAGGGTGCCTGAGTGTAATTATTTGCAGACTGGTCACCACAGTGAAGGAGGGAAAAGGAAGAGGAGGTGCAACAACTTCTTTCCAAGTATGCACACAATCACCCTGTAGTAGGGGGGTCCCCCAGGGCCCCACATGGTGCTGGGGTCACACAAGGGAATTAGCTCACCTCCTGCTATGCCATTTCAGGCTTGAGCCTTGGCTGAATCCCCCTCTTGCAAGGGGGGTACCCTCTCAGGACACACCACACAATCCAGAGGGTTTTAATCCACAGTCCTTTATTGGACACAACCTGTGTCCTCTGTTCCTAGGGCTGCCGGCTCAATCACCTCCACCCTGCAGGCCCAGGTCCATCTCTCCCGAATCAGGAGCAACACAACCTCAACCCCCCCCCAAAGTCCAGCCAGCCAGGCCTTAAACCCGCAGGCTCTGGCCAACCCTCCCCAGGTAAGAGGCCTCCTTCCTGGGCACAGCCTCTCCCACTTGCCTGGGTCCCTCTGGCTCTCTTCTTCAGCACCCTGGAGAGCANTAAATTCCTACCTAAGATAGTATAAGTAAGACAGTTGTGAGAATGTGACCCTTTTTACACGGGCCTCTCCCACTCATGAACACACAGATTTCTGTGTGTCCATGGGTGGGGGAGCCCAATGTGAACAATGTGGTGCACGCACCCATGGTGTGTGTGGGTGCATACACGCCCACCTAACACACAGTCTCACTCACCCCCACGCACAGAGCAACCGGGGGAAATGGTGGTTACTCCGTGGGTGTGGATGAGTGGGGATGCATGTGCAGCCATGTGCATGCCCTGTCCATGCACTGGCGTGCCCACGGACCTCCTTCACCCGGCAGAGCCATGTAAAAATAGCATATGAGGAGCCACTTGAAGAACAACAGAAGGTTGCTACCTTATAAACAAGGTTCTTTGAGATGGCTCACAACATTCTCACAACACCCACCCTTCCAGCCCCGCACGGAATTTTTTCCTTATATTTCTAGAAATGGTTGGAAGGAACTGTCATTCTGAGTGGGAGAGTGCTTTTTATACTAGAGGAGCTCGAGACCATCAAGTGATCTATTATTTGAATAGGGTGAGTGTGCACAACCCAGTTGTGAGAATGTAAGAAGCCATCTCAAAGAGCCTTCTTTACAAGGTAGCACCCTTCTGATCAGCACATGGGCAGGAACGGTTTGTAAACAAATCCCCGATCTGTGTCCCGCTGCTGCTGCTGCTGCAGCAGCGCTACTAGGAGGCAAAGGCAGGTGAGGGATAGGGACTGGAGCCAGGGAGGGAAGGCAGCAGAACTTAGGCTGCATTCTCACCTGGCAGTGGTGGCAGCAAGAGTGGCGAGGGAGATGCAGTGTGGAGGAAAAGAGTCGGTGCAGATCTTCTGGGCTCTTTTCCCGTCCTGCCTCCCTCACCCCTCCTGCTGCCACCACC
The DNA here is from genome assembly GCA_003113815.1 of Sphenodon punctatus. Lineage (NCBI taxonomy): Eukaryota > Metazoa > Chordata > Lepidosauria > Sphenodontia > Sphenodontidae > Sphenodon > Sphenodon punctatus. Next base: position 1,916,480 of record QEPC01010294.1, on the reverse strand, counting down.
ACAGGTGATGGGGCTGGCCCTGCTTATGACCCACCTCCCCAGGGCAGGGCCCAGGTGCAAACGTGCCCCCACCCCATACCATGGTAGCTACACTACTGACTAAAATGTATAGGGCTTGTGGTGATATAGCATTTTGTTGATCTGCTAAAATGCAAAGAGTGCTTCTAAAACTATATGCTATAGCACAGTAGTCTCTGCAACACTCAGGACACATTCCATTGGACAGTTAATTAGATGGAATTGAGCTGTACTTCCACATTGGTTCTGAAGCATTCACACAAATAGTGTTAAACTGCTATTATGTAGGAACAGGAAGAGAAGAACATACTTCTAAAAATCAGGCATCCATATACTCCCCTTTAGTTTTCCCCCCACAGTAACTGTGGGTGAAATCAAACGAGACGACAGCCTACTGGAGTCCATGTTTGGTTCATGTGGTCCCCACTCAACATATTTAGTGTGTCCAGCCTAATAAACAGGCATCGCCCCATATGTAGTTGTGCATCTGTGCAGACCCCACCCCCAGGGTTAGCACCACAAACCTAATACATGGGCAAGTGTTCTTCTCCGCCCACTAACATCGCCCCTGTTCCGTGGTAAACTATGGGGAAAAGAACCCACCCCAACTGTGTCCTACTTCCAGGATATCGCTCTGGGAGGTGTTGCAGCCCCTACTATCCCCACCAAACCATGGAGGTTGGATATCTTGGTTGCGTAGCTGCTGGAGATGCAGGTCAAAATAACCTTTACCCATGTACATAATGCAGAGTTTACTGTGCTAATAGCATACTTTATTGACCATCTATAGTGGAAAATGGAAAAATGAAAAGTAAAAATTCAAAGCAGAAGCAATCAGTCTTTGCATGCACAGTCAGTCCACTTTCTCACATTCACAGCTCATAGCACATTTATTAGGATCTCTATAAAATGCTTTATTCAAGAATACGTACTGGCCAGCAAGTCAAAAAGGCAATCTGGCTTGCTTCCAAGAGCACTGAAATAGTCTTCGATGCTGCTTCAGGTTAATAGGCTATCACTCCTTGGGCTGTTAATTTGCTGATGATAGCCCATTAAGCTTGAGGGAACATAATAGCCCTGAGCAATCTCTCACTAATGGCTTTGGAGGGCTATTAGTCCACTGCTACATCAATGGCAGCTTTGGACTTGGCAGGGTGCCTGAGTGTAATTATTTGCAGACTGGTCACCACAGTGAAGGAGGGAAAAGGAAGAGGAGGTGCAACAACTTCTTTCCAAGTATGCACACAATCACCCTGTAGTAGGGGGGTCCCCCAGGGCCCCACATGGTGCTGGGGTCACACAAGGGAATTAGCTCACCTCCTGCTATGCCATTTCAGGCTTGAGCCTTGGCTGAATCCCCCTCTTGCAAGGGGGGTACCCTCTCAGGACACACCACACAATCCAGAGGGTTTTAATCCACAGTCCTTTATTGGACACAACCTGTGTCCTCTGTTCCTAGGGCTGCCGGCTCAATCGCCTCCACCCTGCAGGCCCAGGTCCATCTCTCCCGAATCAGGAGCAACACAACCTCAACCCCCCCCTCAAAGTCCAGCCAGCCAGGCCTTAAACCCGCAGGCTCTGGCCAACCCTCCCCAGGTAAGAGGCCTCCTTCCTGGGCACAGCCTCTCCCACTTGCCTGGGTCCCTCTGGCTCTCTTCTTCAGCACCCTGGAGAGCATAGAGCAGGAAAGCTTGTTCAGGGAGATGTTGCTCTTTTGGCTCCCTGGCAGAGACTCTCCTTGCTCTTTTCTTATACACAGCAGAGTGGGTGTGGCCAGGCTTCTACCCTTCAGCCTTAAAGGGCCAGTAACCTGTCCACTCTGTCACAGGGGTTTCTCAGACTGTGCTCCCCACAGGCTGAGCCCCAGCTCTGGGGCTGGCTCTACCACACCCCTGTGTGCACTCAGCCCTCCGGCTGGCCCACACAGCCCCCTTCTTAAAGGTGCAGCAGCCCCACAGGACTGTTCCCTGCTACACACACCCGGTAGTGCTGGGCTCCATGCTGCAGGAGTAACAGGGCAGGAGAGTGGCCCGAGGTGCCCACCCTAAACCAGGCAAGGTGCTTGGTTGCTAGATTGGGAATGGAGGAAAGAACAGCCTTTCAACTTGCCACACCAGGCACCTGATCCAGCTGCTGGGTTTGGCAGCTGTGGTAACAGCAGTGGAAGTGATGGAACTGCCTAGCGTGGGGCTCCCCTCCTCCCATGATCTAACCAATGCTGTCAAGCTCTGCAGCTGGACAGGGGGAGTGTGTTAGCTGCCTGGTGACATCTAGAGTAGCAAAAATGCTCATGCCACCCCTCCCTGTATCCTGAGTCACTTGCTTCCTTGAAGACATTAACCACCACTACATTAGGGATGTGCACCAGAGCCACGTCGATTTTTGTTACTGTTGTCGTTATCAAAATGTGTCCTTTTATCATTATTGTTACAACGACAATGTCATTTTCGTTAGTCATTATAGATACCGATTTCAAATGAGTTTATTTTTGTTATAGTTATCGATATCGTTTGGTCTCATGATTTTGCGAGAGCAAAAACCGGAAACGGTATTTCGATCGTGTGTGTTCTTGTGTGCTGTGGCGTAGTGTCCGTCTGGCTTGTATGAAGTGAATTGGTTGTGAGCTTGTGTGTGTGTGTGTGGGGGGGGGGGAAAGGTTGGTTTGTGCGTGAGAATGGAAGGTGAAGGAAGTAGTGGTGTTGGTGGGGGGAAAAGAAAAATGAAGATGGGGAAGGTCTGCTGCTGCTCGTGCTTGCTACAGCTGTGCACCCGCTCATGTCCACACTCTCTAATGTCTCTTGCATCAGCAAAGCCGTATGCCAGGTCCTCAGGTGGGAGTTCATGCCATTGTTGCTGAGATTCCCTTTCTTATTCCCACAGCACACTATCTTCCCACAGTGAAGGCAGGTGACCCGGTTGTTGTCACCTGGGATCACTTCCTTGAAGTGATTCCACACAGGCCCCCTGGGGCACCCTCCTGAACCCCTCGTGCCACTGCTCAGGGCTGCTGCTTTTGCCCCCAATGTGACTACAGGGGGATCGGCGTCACTCCCCTCCTCACTCCCCTCATTGCTGACCAGCTCCACACCACCCATGCTGAAGCTGCTGCTGCTTCTACCTTGCAGCATGGGAGGAGATGATGCCCTGCTGCTATCTGCTGAAGCTGGGCTGCTGCTGCCAAAGTAGGAAAGGATGCCCTCAAATACATCCTCCCCCAAATCCTCAAAATCCCTGGGGGGGAGGGGGGGGTCAGAAGGAGAAGCCTTCCCAGGAGAGGTGTTTGCCCCTGCACCACTCCCAGCAACAGCACCCACATCATCATTATTACTGCTGGGGCTCCCCATAACAATATCATCTGCTGCCCCCGGTGAAAAATCACTGCTGGCAGTGCCAGCTGCTGCCGGTGCTTCAGGAGGGGGGGGAGGGGCTCCTGCTGCTGCACCCCCCTTGCCCTTGACTCCCTCCTCCAGTGCCACTGCTACCACTAGTGGAAGGTCAGGGCTCCCTGTCTTCCACACTAGATGCCACTCCCAAGATCTCTGCTGCAGCCTGTTCCCCTGATAAGACCTGCCACCTTGAGGGGGAAAAAATCAGGTCTTTTCAGCTTGGACAGTGGGTTGCCAGCAGTGGCAGCAGGCTTGCCAACTCCCCCACGGCCTCGCCCTCTACCATGGCCACCTGCCCCAGAGGCTGAACTAGTAGTCCTTCCCTTTCTCACTGTACACAAGTGCACATACAGTTAAAGAAGTACTGTATGATCTAATTATATACACATATATACATATACACATACACACATATATATATATATACATACACACTAAACCTAGCCTATCCTACTATCCTGTAATCCAAATATAATAAAATAGACTAGCCTAAATACCTATATAATATCTAATCTCTGTATATATGTTGTACACAACTAATAGCTATCTAAATCTAAACACCTATCTATCGATCTATCTAGCTAATCTATCTAGGCAGGGAAAGGGAGAAGGTAAAAGGTGGGTAAGGAAAGGAATTGGTAATAGATTTGTGTGCAAGCACCAGTTCTGTAAAACGCAGCCTGACAAGCAGAGAGCTCTTACAGAACAGAGAAGAAAACAGAAACACATGGCTCGCTAATTATAAAGGGTTGCAGTGCCCTCCCCCACAGCCCCCTGATTGGTTTTGGGAGGCAGCAGGCATTGAGCAATCACAGACTGCCATGAGACTGGTGGGGCTGATTGCGCTGCTCATTGGCCAGTGATGCATCCATCAGATACTACAAAGCTGCTTGCCCCTCCCAACACAGGCACAGTTGAAGAGTTCAAGCCTCTTTAGGGCTCCAAGATGTCTTCTCCCTCCTCCCCTCTCCATTTCTATCAAACACAAAACTGCAACTGTCACTAACAACAACGATAACATTGTCGTTTTCGTCATTGCAATAATGATAACGAAAACAATTGTCATCGTTATTGTAATAACAAAAACGACATGCACATCCCTACACTACATGTGTTCTCCACAACATATGTGACACTGGCAGGGCTACTTTAAACAAGTTCAAGTCTTTGGAGTCAGATGAATTACCTCAAAGGGTACTGAAGGAACCTCTATCATGTCTGAGAACTCTTCGAGAATGGGTGAGGTGCTGGAAGATTGGAGATGGGCAAATGTCCCTATCTTTAAAAAGGGGGGGGAAGGAGGAACCGGGAAACTACAGACTCGTCAGTGCGACAATGATTCCTGGAAAGATTCTAGAACAGATTATAAGACAGTAAAGCATTTATTTATTTATATTTATTTAAATTTGTTAATCCCACCCTTCCCTAAAAAAAGGCACAAGGAAGCTTACAAACAAAACATAAACATAACATAAAAGCATATTAAAAAGTTAATAAAAACAGTAAAAGATGAAAAACCCCAAACTCTTCCCCACCTCCTCACAAAGCCCATGTGTCACCTCCCTATGTCCCACATCCAGCCCCACTCACAACCCTACCCCAGACCTACCCACCAAAACCCCCATCCCCTAATCCCTGTCCACCAAATACCTTTACAAACAAAAAGGTCTTACACCGTCTTCAGAAGACGCTCAGGCTCAAATGAACCTCTGGGGGAAGGGAGTGCCATAACACTGAGGCAGCAACTGAGAGTGCCTGTGAGCCCTCATTGTGTGTAATATATATAAGTGCATAGCACCGAGCCCTTGCACTATTTTAAGAATACAGTTAAAGGCTACTAAAAAAACATAAGTATAATATAGTACAAAACATAAAATCCAATAATCCAAGCTAAGTTTAACAGGAAATTAAAGAAGGGGAAAGGTGGAACAGGTGGGATCTGAACCCACCCTCCACCAAGCGCCCAGCCCTGGTACCCTGGAAGCCTCTGCAATGGGACAAACAGACTAGGGAATTGGCACTAACCCAGGGCTAACAAAAAGGACTGCTAATAAAATGACAGTCGCCTATGGTGCCTACTCTAAGGCAAATAAGGAATCCGGACCATGAGACTGTGCGAGTGCTGGATCAAAAAATGTAGCGCGAATAAGCTCCGCTCTGAACGCAAAAACTGCAGTTTTATGGATCAAGGTGTGATCTTCCTGCTGGAGACGCCTTCTCCTTCGCTGTTAGCTAGCTCAACTTGGTTAAAGAAGTATTCAGAAGGTTCTCTCTTATTATCGAATAAAAAGAGCAATCCATTAAATAATGAAATATGTCCTCAATGGCCCCTACACCACATGGGCATGTCCTCCGTCTTACCTCCCACTCCATCCTTCTCCCCAGAACCATTGCTGACGGCATTTGCTTGGTACGTAATCTCGCCAAAGCTGTTCTCAAATGCGGTCTTATATCATTGAACAAAAACTGACTAGGACCCCCCATGGTTTTCCACAATATAAAATGTGGCGGAACCCTAGCGTAACGCACAGTAGCAAAGTCCTTCTGGGTGGCTTGATCGTTAAGCCTCTGACCTATCTGGGCCTGTTCAGCTGGGTGTACAAAATGTATAGTCTCCTCGTGGAGACAGCTAAAGCCCATGTGTTGGAGCTGCAGGATGACAAACCTCAGCCAGGGTGAGTGTCCAGAACCAGCTCTTTCAATTTCTTCTAGGTAGCACATTTTGAGCAATCTTAAAGGAGATAACGAAAGAATTTTGATCCAATAGGACAGCACTTGGATTGCAATAGACGTTATAATAGATTCCGCCCCAGTCGCTAATCTGACAAAGGCGGCTGGAAGTGAGGGGGGCAGTCCCAGAATAGCTCGCAATAATTTGTTCTGGGGAATATTGTTGTCTTCTGCTGCACTATAGCCCCAAATTTCTGCCCCATAGACTATCTGGGCAATAGTTTTTGCATGGAAGGCCTTGTAGGCAGCCATGGGTGATCTCCTTGCCGTGGAATTATGGAAGCATCTAATAGCATAAGCAGAGGACTTGGCTTTTGCTTTAGCAAAATGCTATGTGGCTGGACCATGACAGAGAGAAGGAAAAAACAATGCCGAGGTATCTAAAGACCTTCACCACCTCCAGCGGAGCATTGTCCAAGAACGGGTTCAATTACACCTCCCACTTCTACCCCATCTAGCTACCTTGGTCTTTGTTCAGTTAAATTACTAACCCATTTGTCTTACAAAGAGTTGAAAAATAATTAAGGGTTCTTTGTAACCCAACTGGGGACCTAAAGAGACTGTGTTGTCTGCAAACATCAAAACTGCTATAGAGATTAACACTGTGGGTGGATGGAAATCAGGGTTGACCATCTTGAGGATCATATCGTTGACATAAAGGTTATAAAGTAAGGGGGCTAGAACACATCCTTGTCTCACACCCTTGCACACTGGAAATGTGGCTGTAAGTTCTCCCTGCCTCCCATATTGAACTTGGGCCCAATTGTCCCTATGGTAGGCCATTAATAGTTTGAGCAGCGACGGGTCAATGCCCAAAGTTGCCAATTTGGCCCAAAGAAGTCCCCTATCCAGGGAGTCAAATGCAGCAGATAGTTCAATAACGCCACATAAAGGGAATATTTCCTCACTTGTACCTATTTGTGCCTAAGATACTGGAGTGTAAATAAATGATCCAGAGTGGAATAACCCTCTCTGAAGCCTGCCTGAGCTTCAGTCAAAAGGGAATTCTCCCTAGCTCACAGTTGCAGATGTACCAATAGATGTCATCCAAAGTTTTGGCTGCGATGTTTATCAGACTTATAGGGCAATATGCACCAGGGTCACTCCTGGACCCTCTTTTGTAAATAGGAATGATGGTGGAACCTATCCAGGATTCTGGAATGCTATAATTTGTCATGATACTACTGAACCAGGCAACTAGAGCAGGAGCCCACCAAGCCATGTTCTGTTGAAAAACTTCAGCAGGGATCCCATCTGGGCCAGGTGCTTTATTGCCTTTCTGTAGATTTATCAGAGATCGAATCTGCTCTTCACTGATAAAATAACGAGTATGGGCTTGGGGGGGTTACAACTAACTCCTGAATCAGGAGTCCTAGCTCCTTCATGGTGGAACTGTGTGGAAAAAGTAGCAAACCCATTGCTCCTGTGAGATGTTGCCATTGATGTTGAGGTCATAATTGGAAGTGCCTTTTGCAACCAATATCCAAAAGAATCTATCCTCTTTGGGTTTAATGGCATTCTATAATTTGCCCCATTGGGCAACACAATAGGCCTGTTCTTTCTTCCTCAGGAAGAATTTGTAATCCTTCCTTATTTCACTAAAGATTTCCCAAGGAAACACCTCCAACATCCTTAAGGCCTTGACTTTGGAGTTTAGCCATTTCTTTTTCCGAACACAGTCCTTATCAAACCATGGAGTGCCCCTACTGGGGGGTAGACTCCTGGGTTTGTGGGAAGCAGTAGATGTCAGGAAAGTAAGAGCTCTCATTGTATGAACAAGACTAACAGACGGTACCCACAGGGAGGTGCTCCTGGCCGATCACAGGCGCCACAATGAGGCATGGAAGGACGGGCGGCCTCTCAGATATGTGGAGCCCAGACCATTTAGGGCTTTAAAGGTCAAAACCAGCACCTTGAATTGTTCCTGGAAAGCTATAGGGAGTCAGTGCAGACTATGGAGCACTGGTGTGATGTGCTCCTCGTGCCCCACCCACAAAAGGAGGTGAGTCGCCACATTCTGCACTGGCTTAGTTTAAAAAGCAATGCTGTAATTACTAGAAGCCAGCATGGATTTGTCAAAAACAAATCATGCCAGACTGATCTTATCTCATTTTTTTATTCACGTTACTAGTTAGTGGATCATGGGAATGCAATGGATGCAGTATACCTTGATTTCAGCAAAGCATTTGACAGAGTCCCTCATGATAGCCTTGTTGACAAGCTGGTAAAATGTGGTACCACCACTAGGTAGATTTAGAGTCCTGTAGGGCTCTGTTCTGTCCCCTCTCCTGTTCAACGTGTACATACAGCCGTTTGTCGAGGTGGTCAGGAGGTTTGGTGTGCGGTGTCACCAATATGCTGATGACACCCAGCTTTACCTCTCCTTTTCATCAGACCCAGCAGTCTTGGTGCTTACCCGGTATTTGGCAGCTGTAGGGGACTGGATGAGGGCGAACCGACGGAGGTTGAAGCCTGACAAGATGGAGGTGCTGTTGGTGGGTAAGGTGATGAAGATGACGGCCCCTGTCACTGATGAGGTTTGTCCTTCATTGGTCTCCGAGGTGCAGAGTCTTGGGGCTGTCTCTTATACACATCTAGATGTGTATAAGAGACAGCTTTTGAGGTGATGGCTTCGGCCGTATGTTTTGAACTCCGACCTGGACACTATCATTCATGCTTTCATCATCTCTATGCTGGACTATTGTAGCGTGCGCTACATGGGTCTACCCATGGTGATGGTTTGGAGACTACAGCTGGTTCAGAATGTGGTGGCCTGTCTCCTCGTGGAATTGTGCCGCTGGGAGCATATTGCACCGGTTCTCCGATCTCTGCACTGGATGCCTTTGGTCTTCCGGGCCCGATTCAAGGTGTTGGTGCTTGCCTATAGAACCCTAAATGGTCTAGGCCCTACCTATCTGCAGGACCGCCTCACTCCCTGGATTCTAGATTGACCCCTGCGGTCATCTGGAGGTGCCCTCCTTGAGGACCCTCGAGTCTTCCGGGGGGCCACGATGGAGAGGGCATTCTTGGTGGCTGCTCCGCGGCTGTGGAACTCCCTTCCGGTGGAGGCCTGATTAGCCCTGGATCTCCCCTCTTTTCGACGTAGTTGTAAGACCTGGCTGTTCCACCTGGTGTCTGGTGGGGAAGGATTTTTCTTTTTATCCTCCTTGTAATGAATGGGTTTATAAATGTTATTGTAAGCCGGCCCAAGCTGCTGTGTCAGGAGGGGCAGGGTATCAAGTTTTTATAAATAACTCTGTGGGTCCATAAGACTGAAGGGCCTATTCAGGCATACGGACTACCCATATCCGAGTTAATGAATAGCCCTCAGAACAAAGCAAGAATGCTGGTCTTAAGTAGAATCACTGATGTTTTTATTCAAGCTGAGATGGCCAAAATCAGGGCCTGTCAAATTGCCTCTTGTTATACAGAAATTAAAACTATCTTTAAATTTGAAGATTACCTGACATTTGTAGAGATCGCACCAGCTAGGGCAGCGCTCACATGCTTGAGGATGCAGATGTTTCCCTCTGCAGTATTGGAGGACAGGTACAGGAGTATACCACGCAATCTAAGGTTCTGTAGCTGTTCACAGAACAAGATTGAAGAGTTGGAGCATTATATGCTCAGCTGTCCACATAATGACAAGTTGCGATCCCAAAATATGAGCACTCTCTTGGCAGGGAAACAGCATTGGTCCGCCAACTGGAAAATATCCTATTTACTGTCAAACTCAAATATGAAAACAACAAGGGCTATTACGAAATTTGCATGGGCAGCTGAAATTAACAGGGAAAAAAGACAAATCAACTAAGAACTCCTTAGTACATAAGATCCTCGCCCTGTGGAAAATTTTAGTCAGTTCTTTTGAGGGTTGCTAACCGACAGGGCTATGCACTATTTACATAATCCCTGTGACAGGCATGTTAGAATGTTTTTATTTCAATTATATAATTTAATTTTTAATTTGTTTTTAGTTTTAATTTAGTGTTTGATTTGGTAACATTTCCCCCTTTTCTATTTGTATTTGAACCCATGTTACCTTTGAATTTTATAATATTTGTGTTAATACCTTGTAAGTATTTTGTTAACATTTTGATATGGTCTATGGCCAAACAATAATAAACTTACTTAGTATTGTTGTATAACTAAAATAAATAAATAAATAAATTTACAGCTGATTGAAGAACTGTACCCGAAGAGTGCTCATCAATCTGGAGGGAAGTAGTGAGCGGGGTGCTGCAGGGCTGTGTCCTGGGCACGTTATTGAGGTGTTAGGAAAAAGGGGGGGGCCGGGAATAGGGATTTTAAAAACTTGTATATGTTTTTATATTTTGTAATCTGCCATGAGCCTAATTGGGTAAGATGGAAAAAAAAACCTGGAATAAATAATATACTGCCACTCTCCACAACCTTCCTTCCCTAAACGGATGCTTCCCATCCCTAGCCCCCAAAGCAGTATATCAATATTTTCAACAGCCTCCACTCCTTCCCTACACAGCCACTTCCTACCCCCTTCTTTTCCCATTATCCAAGTGGCGTAACACTATTGTCCACAGTCCTCCTTCCCTTCTCCCCTGCATAGCCTCTTCTCATCCCCTTTCCTTCCCCACCCCCAGCCTCCAAAGCAGCATATCACCATTCTCCACAGGCCGCACCCCCAAACCTCCCACTTTTCCTAGCATAAGCACAGAAACCAGAGTGTGGAAAATGAAACAACTTTATTTTACCATACAGACTGTAATCAACTGTCAATCAGTTTCACACACTGCTGTTTGCTCATTTACCTTTAAGTTTTGTTTAACTGTTTATTAAAAGTGCTTTTTGAACAGTCTAGTATTTTTTTATTTTTCCCCCTCCCTCTCCCCATTTCCTCCTGTCTCCCCCTTTTTTGCAGCAGGAGGTATGACGGGTGTGAATTGCTGATGGGAGGAAGGCAGTGGCACCTGCCCGTGACCAAAAATACTCGTGGGTCATTGCAGCTACATGATTGAGAAGGGCACTCAAAGCAGTCTAGAACATTCTCTCCAGCTTCAGAGTCTCTTGTCACATGTCCTCCATCTTCTGGATTGCTTTCTTGAGCATGCTGTCCAACCACTGGCACTGCTGCCAGAGGTAGGCCTAGTGCCTCTCCTCCTGCCAGCAGTTCAGGTGGGCCTCGGTAGCCAAGGCCTTGCATTGTGAGGTGTTCTGCTGCACAAGTTGTCTCCATGAACAAGCCATGCCCAGAATCTCATTCCAGAGCTTGTCTGCCTGCCGTGAGGTTCCCCCAAGTAGTTCCCTCAAAAAATCCTCCCTGTACCACCAGTTGTGGATCCACAGGTCCTGGTCACGCTGGGCACTTGTGGTTCTGTCCACAGACATTACGTATCTGTAGCAAGGCAACAAAGACAAACATGAATTCAGTCCTTGCCCACCTGCCTTTCCCACCCTGGTGTTTCAGACCCCACCCAACCTTCTGACCCGTTTTAATAGCTGCCCTTCCTGCCCAAATTACAACCATATGCACACCTTTTGTGCCCACTGTAATGGCCATCCTTCAGGCTCCCCCCCAGTCCACCATCCCAGCATGGTGCCTTTCCCAGTGTTTCAGCCCCCACCTGCCCAAAGGGAAGGAGGAACGAGTACCTGGCTTCTGCTGCTGTTTGAGCAGTTGCTGCGATCAGATTCCATTGGCCTGTTCCTCCGAGTTCTCCTTAACACCTGGCACACATTAAAGGAAAAAAAATAATCACATAATTAGATAGCAATAAACAGAAGTCTTTGTCAGCTGTGTAAACACAACCCCCCAGCTGCATTTACTTACCTTTCTCCTCTGCCTCCTCAATGAAGGTGACCTCTGAGTCTTCTGTACCCTCAACCGGTACCTCCGTTATCTCCTCAAATAAAGGCTGGCTCTCCATCTCAAAGGGGTAGACTACAAGAGTCACCATGTCCGTGTTCTGGCTGAGGAGCGCTGTCTATGGGGTAGGGAAAGGCACAAAGGGATCTCTGCCAGCAGTCATGGCTTCCATAGGGGAATCAGGAGTGGCTGAAGCAAAAGCAGGCAGTGCGAGAGCCGTATCTCCTCACTTCTGGCCCCTGGTGAAGGTGCAGCTGGAGAGCTTTGATGCCACAGTGGCTCCATAAACACAGAGAAACTGGTCCAGCAGTTTGTAGCAGGGGGATGTTTGCCTCCGGTGGCTGGAGGTGAAGTTGTTGTCCTGGATCTCTTCGCATCCCCTCCATAAATCCTTGGCCCACTGCTGGCACCAGTTCATATCCCTGCTGTGCTATCTGGAGAGAGATCTTCTGGAACATGGCCTCATTACAGTAGCACTTGATCAATTGGTACTGGACCATCTGCTCCCCTCTACTTTCGGTCGTGAGGAAATTGTATTCTAAAAGTCTTTTGCGGCATTTGGAATCCTGGGTTACCCAATGGGAATTGATCCCCCAGGAGCAGGCAGGTTTTAAGAAAAATTCCTCCACTATGGACAACGTGTTTATTTGTCGTCATATTATTACAAAATATACCCGCATTAGGTCTGGCTCCCTTTTTTGGGCTTTAATTGATTTTAGTAAGGTCTTCGATTCAATCCCCCGTCTACGCCTGTGGCAGAAGTTGTGAGATTGGGGGCTTAACGATCATTTACTTTCCTTACTTATTTATGTATATTTGAACAATACTGCCCACATAAGATTAGGGCCTGATGGCAGGCTGTCCCGCTTGTTCCGTGTGGCAAAGGGAGTCAGGCAAGGCTGTGTATTGGCTCCTCTGCTATTCAACCTTTATCTTAGTGATTTACCCCCAAAACTTGCTTCGGACGACTCCTATCCGCCGAAAGTACAGGATAGATCCCTTAATATTTTGATGTATGCAAACAAGAAATGGCCTCCAGCACTTGCTGGGATTATTGGCGGATTACTGCCACCTGAACAAACTTTCTGTAAATCCCCTTAAATCCCAGGTGATGGCCCTAGGGAAGGCGAGGCGATCCAACTACTCCTGGGCCATGGGGAACGCTACGCTTATCCAGGTAGACTCTTACGTCTACCTGGGCGTAGTAATCTCCAATAATGGTCTGTGGAATAAACATAGAAAATGCTTAGCCCTCAAGGCCAAAGTGGCCGCAAAGGGGATTCTGAGGGTAGCATGGGGTTCTGCAGGTATCGCCACTTCATCCATTCTGGAAGTGTTTAGAGCCAAGGTACAATCTCTCCTAACATTTGGCTCAGAGGTGTTCCCCGACGGGGACACTGGGCTGCTGGAAATTATCCAGAGTAAATTCCTGAGAAGCCTGTTGAGAGTTCAGCAAGGTGTCCCCACGGCCGTAGTCCGCTCTGAAACAGGGATGTTAGCCGTAGCTAGTTTATGTAAATTTCGAGCCCTCAGGTACTGGGGCAAGCTTTTCCTCCTGGTCAAGAATTCTTTGGCATCATTGTGTCTGAAGGAGGAATTAAGAGTACGAGGGGGTAGGAAGTTATCCATGGCTTATTTGGACAGCCTCACAGTTGAGGAATTTAGGGTTTTCTTTTGTCTTTTTCCAAGACAAAACTGCCCAAATGCAGAAAATACTGCTTCAATAACGAGTATCTGACATCGCTCGACAAGAGGATTTGGCCAAACTCTCCATTTGGAGGGTTGCTCCATATTTCCACCTTTTTAAAACTGCACATAAGCTGGAACCCTATTTGGACACCTTACCTAATTGGCCCTTATGTAGGGCATTCACATGTTTGCAATTTCATCTACTCCCCTCTGCGATTACTGAGGGGAGATATTTGCACGTTCCCCGTGAATTCCATAACTGTCCTTGTAACACCTTAGACGTGGAAGATTTACCTCATTCCCTGTTTAACTGTCTGATCTTCGAGAGTATCAGGGCTGTCTGGATAGTCAATCTTAAATTTATCTTCGTTCAGCTCTGACCTTGATAGAAGCATAGTTCTCTTAGCTCCATCTAGTGAGGAGACCCTACGTGCTATGGCTAATTTTGCCCTACTTTCTATGAGGGAACTGATGCATTGGGTAGACCAAGTCTCTGCACTCACTGATTGGTGCACCTTTTTCCCCCGATCTGGCAAATATTTTATTGCTGATGGTTTTGATCAAAATTTTTGATTATTTTGATCTTTGGTATGTGTGCCTCGATCCCCGAGGTTTTTTGATAAATTCTCTCTTAAGTACTGTATTTACTTTTATTCTTTAATGTGGACACCTTGGCTCTAGCGAAAGCCTAATGTCCAAAGAAGAATTGAACTGAACTTCCAATGCTTAGTCACTGATTAGGTAATTTGAATTAAAAATTTAGTGAGTTAGGACATCAGTAATATTTGTTTGTTTTAACTTTTTATTTAATTATTGAATTATACTGTTGTTTATCCTCTCCTTTTGGTAGTTGGACATGGAATTTTATGATCAAGTGTATTATAGTAACTCGCCTGTGGTGGTTGAGAGAATACAATAGTATTGATATTCTTACTTAATAGACCTATGGAGTTAGAGGGCAACTGCTCTTGTATAAGATCTTAAGAAGTAGGGAAATTGGAAACTATTCTGTTTTATTTTGTATTTAAAAGTTTTTCATATAGATGTGTTTGTTATTTGATATATGTGTTGGGTCATGGCGAAAGCTAGCACCCCTAATAAATTAATAATGAATCTGCTCCCCCCACAGAGCAATGAAGGCCTTATTCTCTTCCTTGGTCCAAGGAATGCATCATTGTTGGACAGCTCAGGAGGCAGAGAGTGGCGCATCAGAGGTAGAAGAGGGAGTACTGCTGGTGGTTGCCTGGCTACTGTTCTCCATGGCAATGGTGATGTAGAGGCTGTCGGAAAAGAGCAGGTATTGGGCATGTACTACTAAGATGAGCTGGGACAATGTATGTTTGAATTTGGCACCCATTGGCCTTTTAAGGTAGACGGGAGAGCGAGAGCAGGGCAGGAAGTGGTTGCTTCTCACAGCGCTCTAGTCTTTTCACCCATGACTCTATGGTGCTGGCAGACATGTGCATGCACTCTGCTGCATGCACCCTAATTGACAGGACGTGGGCACACATTAGCCTGGATTTGCATTTATGGTGGGCTCCACATTTTCTTAAACCCCGCCGTAAGTGGGGCCTATGTGTTTTGTTGAGTTGGCAGTACAGGCACACAACTGGTGAACAAGAGATAGCTGGGCAGGTGGACACCCCCTTGGCGTGGACTAATGTGGGCTATTGTCTCATTTGTTTTCACCATGTGTGAATACTTACCAGCCTAATGGGGGCAACCATGGTTTGGTGTGGCAGCTAGTGGGGAAGATTGCCACAGTACTACTATGGTTTACACTAGTGGTGGGACCCCGAGCCCATTACCGGTTACCGGATTTACCGGTTACCGGTTCCCCGAAAACCGGATTCCCGGTTTAAATCCGGTATACCGGTACCGGATTTATTTCATTGGTTTCAATGGGGCGCTGTGTCCCCATTGAAACCAATGAAATAAATTAAATTCCCTCCCCCTCCCCCTCCCAGGCTGCGCGGGTGGAAGGGGGGACACCCCCCACCCACCCTGCCCAGCCTGGCTTTTTGTTTAAAAAAAGAGTAAGCGCGACCCCGAGGCGAGGCGAGCCCACCCCCCAGCACCAGCGGCCGCGGCGTCCCCGCAGCCGCCGGTAAGTATGACCCTGACCCGATCCCTGGGGGGGGTGTTTAACACCCCCACCCCCTCCAGGGATCACCCCTACTAAAGGCTCAGTGCGCTTGCCGCTCTTACCTTTGGGAGCTCCGGCGGCGGCGGGCGGTCCGGCGGCCTCAGCGCCGGCTGTGGCTGCCGGCGTCAGGACGCTCTAGGCCTTCCGGTGAAACCCGGAAGTTCCCCGGAAGGCCTACAGCGTCCTGACGCCGGCAGCCACAGCCGGCGCTGAGGCCGCCGGACCGCCCGCCGCCGCCGGAGCTCCCAAAGGTAAGAGCGGCAAGCGCACTGAGCCTTTAGTAGGGGTGATCCCTGGAGGGGGTGGGGGTGTTAAACACCCCCCCCCGGGATCGGGTCAGGGTCATACTTACCGGCGGCTGCGGGGACGCCGCGGCCGCTGGTGCTGGGGGGTGGGCTCGCCTCGCCTCGGGGTCGCGCTTACTCTTTTTTTAAACAAAAAGCCAGGCTGGGCAGGGTGGGTGGGGGGTGTCCCCCCTTCCACCCGCGCAGCCTGGACTCGGGGAGGGTTTTTTTTTTAAAAACTGTTTGGCTGGGGCTTTAAATTTTTTTACATTGCAGCCATTTTTAAATGGCTGCAATGTAAAAAAACCGGTACCCCGAAATCCGGTACCGGGTCCGGATTACCGGGCCGAATCCGATAATGCCGGTACGCCCGATACCGGCATTATCGGATACCTGATTCTACCGGTTTCCCACCCCTAGTTTACACTATTCGAACATTAGCAAAGTGGGTACTTACTTTGATTAAACTCAAGTAGTTACTTTGATTTACACTGTTCATCTGAATGCTACTGAAGTGTGGTATTTGTTTCAATTTAATTAAAATCAAAGTAGTTTCTTTGGTTTACCTCCATTTGTCAAAATACCATCTCCTATCTCCGCCTGCACTGCTTCAAATATGATCTCACTAAAGAGTAGTGTTGATTTGGCCATGTCCCGATGAACAGTTCATTCAATATTTACACCAGAAGCGTTCACAGAAAACGGAGCAAGCTAAACCAACCTTATTCAGGAGTAGGAACAGAAGTACGTAGTCCCCTTCAGTTTATATTCCAAAGTAACTGTGTAGCAAGGCAGAGTCCCTGTGGGCCAAGGGGCCTTTAAGAACAGCTAGCATGGGCTGCTTTCTGGTGCGAGTAGAACTGGTGGTACTGTACTGGAGGTAGGATAGCGTCAAATTAGAAGGCAGCTGGGTTAGGGCGTGGCAGTAGCCAGGCCAAGAAAGAAAAGCCTGAGTCTAGTTCAGAGCTGGGGAAGAAAGTAGGAGAATCAGAACTGCTACAGGGAGTCTGCCAAGAAAGTAGTAAGCCCAGACGGCACTGCGTGGGTTAAGGGGTCTGCTGGGGTGCAGAGGGAGTGCCTGACCCAGAGAAACCAGACAACTGAATAGGAACACTGGGAACAACTGAGAGTACCAAACTGGACACTGTATACAAGACTGAGAGGAGACAAAAGACAGAGCTATTCCCCAGGGTAAGAAGTGCGACTGGGGCTCCAGTACTGCAAGGACTCATGGAAGGCCAGGCTCCACCCTGCAACATACCAGTGGAGACTGTGGGCACCCCTAATGTTGGCCATCATGCCAGCGGTGTAAAAGGGGGTTGACCCAGGGCAGGGAGAGGTACTTGGAGTGGGGGATTTGCCCTCTGCCATTCTAAAAGGAAGAATCATATTCCCAGGGAGAAAATACTTTGTCCTTGTGAAGTCAGTGTCCTTGAGGACATTGTACATTAGGTCTTTCATGTTTTTGACAAATCAGGGAAATATATCTTCTTGTTGTCCAACTGAAGGTTAGATACTTAAATTGTGAGAAACTTATCTGGTTATTTTCACAGAAGGATGCCAATATTCTTAGAAATCTTACTCTCTGCTGTGAAGGCAGAGGCAATTAGAAAGGGCAATATGAAGGGAAACAAGTGTGTTAAATCTTATTTTATATAATAATTTGAGTTTTTTGTCTCATGATTTTATTTGAGACTTTTGTAACCAATTTATGATTAATTTATAACTAATAGGTCCTTATATTTTGGAGCAATATTGCACGTTGTTGGCCTATTTAACAGATGAGTTTTGTGATGTTTTGTGTTTGTAAGATGGTTTTTATGTATGAGTCATGGCAAAAACTAACACTCAAAGTATATAAAGTATAAAAGAGTGGAGGATTGCACCATGAGAACAAACAGCAGTGTAGATTGCCCCATTAGAGCAAACAGCAGTGTGGGAGACTGATTGACGGTTGATTATGCCCAGGTAAAGGTGCGAGGGAGCAAACTAGAAGATTGCACCTGGCAGCAGTGAATGAGAGACAGTGAGCGTGGAGGAGTGCACCAAACAGCTACAAGCAAGTGGGCTACAGGACTCGAGAGAGCAGATCTAGGAAATACTCACTGGGGTGGGGCTTGAGTGTGGCTATGGGCAGAAGCCTTAGCTGGACCGTGGCAACAAGAGATTCTAAAATGGCAGCTGGAGGAGTGTGCCACAGTCAGACTTGTGGGACTGGGTCGAGCCTGAGCCACACCACCATGGTTGGAGAGGGCAAGAACAATGCACCCAAGCAGTAAGGATGCTGGGAACCCCAATGGAGCTGCAAGGGAAACAGAGCTGTGTGTAAGTGGGCTCAGAGGACTGTGGATGAGCCAGAGGGAACCAGGACACAGAGGAGCGTGCCTGGCCCAGAAAACAGACTGTGGGTGTTAAACATGACAGTGGCCTGCAGGCCACTGTCACATTTGTTAAGGGTCATCCAGATGTTTGGCCCAGAGTTTCCCCAGGCGTGTTGGCAGCTAGACCGAGCTTTGACCCCAGAGTCACAACCTGGGCTAAGCTGCCAACAGGCCCAGGGAACGACCTGCCCAACTGGGCTACAGCAGGCTATCATGTGTGGTAGCCCACTGTTCTTGACCTGGTCTGGAGTGGCCCCCATGCCTCCATAACCCTCTGGATAGTGTCCCATACCAGATTTTTCAGATGTTTGTAGAGAAAAAACAAAACAAAACAAAACAAAACGAAAAATTATAACTGACATTCCTGCTATACATTGTCTGTAGAATTTTTTTTAAATTTTTTTTATAATAAAGTTTTTTATTTTTTCTATTAAACATTATAACAATAATAAACATATTCTAAACTATTACATAAGTTAACTTATATTAACAAATATTGTTAAGGCATGTATGCTGTTATCTTATACATTGTAGTCTACCAGGAATGATTTTGTTTCTTCATCTATGGTTTGTCCTTGTATACTTTCTATGCATGTAAACCATCTGGTAGTAAATTTCTTTGATTTATTTTCTTGGGTTGCTGCTATTTTTTCCATTGA
>QEPC01010294.1:1851609-1892200 GCA_003113815.1 Sphenodon punctatus | reverse complement strand
GATGTAATTGGCAGAAGGCACTCCTTGCCACAGCCTCCACCTAAGCATCCAAACGGAGTTGCGAGTCAAGGAGCACCCCCAGACTCTGTACCTGGGGAACCAGTGGAGGGAAGACCCCATCAATGATGGGGGCTGTTACCCCCCAACATCACCTCCGTCTTGTCGGGATTTAGCTTCAATCAGTTTACCCTCATCCAATCCCCCACAGCCACAAGGCACCCGTTAAGCACCGAGACTGCCGGGCCTGGGTCTGATGAAAAAGAGAGGTAGAGCTGGGTGTCATTAGCATATTGATGACACCGCACACCAAACCTCCTGACCACCTCACCAAGTGGCTGCATATACACATTGAACAGGAGAGGGGACAAAACAGAACCCTGCTGGACTCTACACAAGAGGTCTCGGTGTGATGAAAAATAATCACCGAGTACCACTCACTGAGTTCTTCCGGCCAGGAAGGAGCAGAACCAGTCAAGAACCGTACCACCCACCCCTGCACGGTCCCACAGGCGCATCACCAACATCTCATGATCAATGGTATCAAATGCCGCTGACAGATCTAATAGAATCAACAGGGCCGAATGGCCTTGGTCTAATTCTTCATTCATATACAGTGAATGAAGAATTGCCATGCTCTGCCTAGATGGGGTAGAGGACACCAGAGTTTTAAGAAAAATTAAACACACAGCCAGAGCCATAGGTGCAGAACAACGTGGCTGTTCAGAGACTCAATAATCCATAGAGAAAAATTAGTGGATACTCAGGCACAACCCTTCCTTCCCCAACATGTTGTGGCTCTGTGTTTGTTTATGGGGCCATGGATTACACACACACACACACACACACACACACACACACAGCTGGGGTTTTGGGAAGGCACATGGAGTCTCCAGGAATGCTTGCCTTCTGTACACCAGGTGGCCCAGGTAAGGGGGCTAGAAGGAACCAGTGAACAACAAATGAGTGTGTACATCCTTCACCCCAAGGATATGAAAGGAGAAGCAGAGACACCCTATCCAACATCTGGCCCACCAGTTTCCCCCATTCAACACATTTCACTTCCCACTGGCAGAAATAAAAGTAGAAATCCATGAGAAGAACTTCAGCTTCTGAACACTGAAGTAATTCTGTCTGATCACTGCAACAGTGTGATCCCCACAATAACATGGCTGTCAAGTTTGAAACTTTTGTTTAGAAATGGGGAACTCTGGGAAGGTTTGGTGGAGTTTTTGTATTTTACTTTTTTGTATGGCTTGTGAGCTGCCCTGAGCCTATGGGAAGGCGACATAAAAATCTGAATAAATAAAATAAATGAGGTCCCTTCCAAGCCTACAATTCTATAATTTTAAATGTGAAAAAATATCATTATGCCAGTCAAATTCAGCATTTAACAAAAGCACAAGAGGCTAGAACAGATATCCGAGTTTTCCATAACCAACTATTTCATGATAAAAGCTCTTTTTCACCTGGAGAATTGGAAGTCCCATTCCAGCTAAATAATTTATACTGATATAAATTATCACACCCCCAAAAATGCAACTCTTAGTCTTTGCTCCAATGATATGACTAAACAAGGAACAATAAGGATTCTGTTGTCAGTACCAGTCAGCACACTGATCAGGCATGGATCAATAACCGATACCATGGCGAGCACAAACATCTACATGGAAATACAGAAGAAAAGAAAAAATGAAAAAAAATAAGTGCAAAGCCACTTACAATAGACTGAAATTAAAGAAACTGAGTTTTTGTCCATTCGAATTATATTACTTCAGCAGCAGGTCATATCTTTTAGGTTAATTAATTTTATAACCCTGTTTTATTCAGAATGAGTAGAAATGGTAGAAGAAGAAATGGTTGATTATCTCAGCAACTCCATCCCAGGTAGAAGATAGATGTTTTAAGAGATCAGTATCACACACTAGGGAATCAGGAGGACATAAAATGTGCTTCATAAAACCAGACAGGCTAACATAAGCCCAAGATACTTTGCACCAACAGACCCTGAACTCTTGTACCCAAGGGAATTATGATTTGCATTAAGCTGCCTGACAAGTGAGAATACAACTGCAGTCTTTGAAATTTATTGAATTGCTATGAAACAAAGGTTTTACTGCCATGCACGATTAAGAAGAAAGCTACTGCGAGTATGTCAGCATGTAGGGAGATATAAAAAAGGTTTTGTACATAGCAGTAATGAAAAATAGGATTAGAGGTGACGTTTCTGCCATTCTGCCTCTCCACCTCTATATTAGCCTCTGTTTTTAATATGTCCAAAAGGAGGACTCTCAGCTGGAGGACCAACTCTAATTGTATTTTCTTCTTCTCGTGTGTAGTACTAGTTAATACCCTCCCTTATCCTTCAGTCTTCTTCATAATCCTGTTGCGAGTATAACACCACAGTAAAAAAAAGAAAAAAAGAAAAAAGCTTCATATAAGGGTTCCCAAACCAAGTCTTTAGACAGTCCTCTCTCTTTTGCCATCAAGAGATAGGGACATTGACAAGATTATGTGATTCAAGTAAGTTGTGTGAAGGCGCTCCTGTAGCGATGAGGGCTGCAAGAATGCCTACAAGTTGTATGATGTACAGTAATGATTTCTTAAGACTCCGAAGTCCACTTCTAGCAAAAAAATCCACACCAACCCCCCCCAATATTTTTACAAGGTTTTCTTTGAGCAGGCCAGAAAGGAACACCGAACTGATCAGCCTTCTGGGCACTACCATTATGCAGTTAACAATAATGCACACATAATCATTGCAGTTTATTATAGTAATAATACTTAGGAGCCCCAGTCATGGAATAAGTCCCCACTGTACTACGCACAGAACACACACACAACAAGAAAATGGCCTTTCAACTTTACCTCCAATGAGTTCAGATTTAAAAAAAACAGTGATCAGACAAGGAAACAAAATGATTATACCCATCAGTATAAGAGCAGTGTACATTCCTAAGGGAAAGCAGACTCCCCAAAGAAGAAACTCTGAACAGATTTCTATTTTGCCAATAACTGGGGGAAAACCAGAGGTGGAGTCAGAAGTACTTTTTCATGCCGATCCATTTTACATCATCAATTCTTTGAAGGCCACAGTGGCAATATTCCCCCAGATCAGATTCTCCACGAAAACCATATATATGGTTTGTGCCCAGAGGCAACCTGGGAGAGGTACAAAAGTAGTATACTAGTAATAGATTATATCCAATGCCATAAACATTTAATCACTGAATGATACAGGGTGCTTATAGACAAAAGACCTTCCCACTTACTACCCACCATACAGGTTGCAGGGCTGGAGTGGTGCCCTATAACATGTATAATGGGTGGGTGGTGCTTGTCTAAAAGTACCCACAGTAACACTTTTTCAGAATTTCTCTGAGAAATTATTAAAAGATCACCAATCATATAAAAATGTGTAGGTCCTAAATCTGACCACAATTTTCCTCATATCTGTTTGTGAAGTTTGTAACTCTGTTGCTTTAAATAATTAAATGTATTTTAAAAAATGATTACTTTATTATATACTTTCCTTTTGTTTAAAAACATCAGACTATAAAAGTTACAGTAGAGCCTTGATATATGGTCATCATGGAATTAGACTGCCTCAATCTGAGTTTAAAGTCCAAACACTTGATTGTCCCAGTCATATTTAAGCTTTAAAATACCCTACTTATTTTTTCATAAGGTTTAGCAGCATTCTACAACTCTCCAAAATCTTCATGTAAGTAGCTTGTTTCAGCCAGGATTTTATCAAGCTCATTTCGAGAGGCCTTTTTCTGGGCCAGGCCTCTCATTTCAGCTACTCAGTCAGAACTCGGATTTCATTCTGGAGTTTCTTTTTTCCCCTCTTCTGCTTGCTGGATCTGCTTGTTCAGTTCCTCTCTATGCATACATAAGTCTTCAATACATTTCACTAGCTCATTATTATAACTTTGCAGAAAAGCTCCCTGCTGAGTCATCCTCCTAGCTGCACCCCCTGGGTGGGCCTTTAAACCACCTCAGGCCTCGACCAGCTTTCTGCAGTTTTACTGAATACATTTTTTTTAAACGGGGTGAGGGGGGGTGGGGGTGAGAAGAGTTTATAATTTAACACTCAGGAGCAACCCTACATTAATGAACCTGCATATTAATAACAAATGATCAAGAAAACAATGTTCATTTAATGTTTCCAAGGACTGTAGCATTCAGTCCCAAGTCCCAACCTCTTCCAACTCAACAAGCAAGTGATAGATTCCTGTCTCTATTTATCTACTGAAGATTTTAAAATTAGCATTCCTTCTGACCGTTGGAGAGCTCTTCCATGCATTGAATAATAACAGCCCTTCATTATAAAAGTTGCAGAGTGCTACACAGGGAACAAAAACTGTTTTGACTCCTTAAAAGCCTATTTCCAGGCATCCCGACTCTCAGGAAAGTAATCTCTTTGGAGCTTAAAGTTTCAGTGATTGATTCCAAATATCAAACTGTATTAAATGTGGCCTTTACGGTCAATGAGTAACTGACACATTCACTCAAAGCCAAAAGTAGCTAAGAGAGGCGCGACATGGGATGCTTCTCTTGCTTCCCTCCAGTTCCAATGCTTCTCTTGTGAATCAATTCACCGCGCACTGCATGTCTAATTCACAGGGCCAGGGGAAGGAAACGAGAAGAGAGACGCCGCACTATCACCAGGTATAGTCTCAGCTCGTCTGGGAAGCAAGCTAATGCTTGCCTCTGGCGGGCGAGCCGCTGTTGTAGCGCTCTGCGGGCCAGGCAGGCAGGCAGAGCGGTATCAATTCCCTTGCAGGGTTGAACTTGGGGCTGCTGCGTGCTCCTGATTGGGAAGTTCCAGGGGTCGCTAGAGAGAGGTGCATGCCTGAGCCGCCCCACCCCCAGCTCAAAGCCAAGCCTCCCCTACTAGAGTCAATGGGAGCGGATCCATTGACTGCCTGCCATGGGTGGAGGAGTGCGCCCGCTATCTCCCGGGCTTCAGGCAGAGGCAGCTGGAGGCGTGAGCGCAGCGTCCAAGCCCGGCGTGCCCCCTAATGCTGCTATCCGGCTGAGAAACGAATTCCTAGGATTGCAAAGCGCCGCGCAAGGCAGAGCATGGAGCACAAAACCCAGGCAGCCACAATCTTCCCCAAGTGCAACTTAACATCCGCTTGCCGGTCCGAGTCCGTACAGCTTCCCGATCACACCCTGCTTCCCCCTCCTTTGCCAAGCTCCTAAGCTGTTAAGAAGCGGCTAAACCGAGACTCCCCTCCCCGCAGCCTGCACTGATTCACTCTCACCCCAGAGCAGCAGCTCGTCTGCAGCACAGCAGCGGGGAGCACGCGCCTGCCGGAACCAAAAGGAGTTTCTGATCAGCCAATCAGTCAGGCTTAGCGCATCAGTCGCTTCGCTCAGCGTTCCAAGCAGCTAAACGGGTGAGGGGGTCACGGAAATAGCCGAGAGTTTCCGAGGACAGCACTCGCCGCCCCTACGGAAATAGCCGATCCTACAGAAGGCTGCTAGAGAGAAGCGGGTTCTGCCTACGGGAATAACCGAAAAACGAACAAGGGGCGGTCATCGGCCTTGACGGGAATAGCCGATGTTTTCCGGAAGGTGGAGTTACCCTAGAGCAGAGTAGGAGGAGCATTGCCGGAAAGAACCGAAAACATCCGACGTTTACCGAAGGCAGCGTCGCCCGAGTTTCCCGGATGTAGTTGGAGGAGCGGCGGCGGTGGGCGCAGCGGGGGGAGGAGGCAGCGGTGAAGGCGGCAGTGGTGGTGATAGTGGCGGAGGAGTCTGTGCTCCTCAGTGTGTGCGCGCGTCGTCGTCTCCCCTTCTCGCTGGTGTGGAGAGGAGATGGGCCCGTGAGCGCTGCTGCTCCCCCCCCCTCAGCCGAGCTGCCCGAGCCGCCCCCTCCTCCTCCCTCCCTTCCCCTCCCTGCCCCCCGTCGGAGCGCTGCCTCCGCCTCCTCCCCCCTCGGCGCCCGTGGCCCGGCTGCGGCCGTGCCCTCCTGGTCCCCTCACTCTCACGCACACAGGCCGGGCATTGATGGTAATGTATGCGAGGAAACAGCAGAGACTCAATGATGGGTAAATTCCCCCTCCGCCATGTTTGCACCCCTCTTCTCCCCCTCCCCACCCCCCCCAACGACCGGTAACGGTTGCTCGCTAACGCCTCTCTCTCTCTCTCTTTCCAGCTGTCACGACCGCAGGGGGGACTCGCAGCCCTACCAGGTATTCGTAGCGCCCGCCGGCCGCTAGGCCCCGCCGCCGCGCAGCGAGAGTGGAGGGAAGGGGCGGGGGGAGCAACTACTCGAGCGCAGGCTTCGGCAGCCGCCGTAGGCCTCGTTATAACGGCATCCCCCAGCACAGACCCCTCAGCCCCGCGCGCGGCAGCGAGAAAGGGGTGGCTGCGTGCGCGGGGCCCCGTTCCCTCGGAAAGCGGCCTGGCCGGTCGAGGAGACAAGGCCTCTCACTGACCTGACAGTACGGCTGGGCCCTCCTCCGTGCTGGGAAAGGCAGGCCGAGGAGGAAGGGTTGGGGAGCAGTATCGCTGCTTATTCTTGTAGTGGGGCTTATTCATAATATAAAATAGCCGGCTCCCCACATTTACTTCCTCCCCTGGTGAGGGAGTGTAACCCGAACAGGGCAAGAGCTAGGCCACAGGGGGAGATCCCGGGGTTGCCAGCTGAGAGTTCAGGCCCATTGGAAAGCTCAATAAATCTTTATGTTGCTGAGAAAACACTAGCACTTTTGAGGTATCATGTAGCCCCTTGCATTGTGCATCCCATGATAGGGCCAGGTACAAATCATGAGGGGTGGCTAGTAATTTGGAGTATACAGCCCTGAGGAAACTTTATCCTACGATATTTGTCGTATTCTCTTCTAAGGGGTACAAGAGTTGAGGTTATATTTAAAAAATCTGATTATTTGGATGACTGGAAAAGCTGTTAGTGACAGTTCATCTAAATGTAAACATTTCCCATGCAGAGGTTAGCACAGCGAAAGCAGCAAGTTGCCAATGCTCCTTCTGCTGTATAAATATTTCCATATTAGTTGGCATAATTGGACTTTGTGGCTTTGCCCACAAGTTTTAGCAGCTTTTACATAGATATTTTCATATTCAGGCAAAACTTGTGAAAACTTTGCTTTTTGTAATGACTTGTCAGCTTGAAGTATGTGCTGCACGTATCCTTTTTGTAGTCAGTGGATCTGCTCACTGTAGTACAGTTAGTACTTCTGTTTTTATGGAAGTTCAGGGCCTTAGCAGTAGGTGAGAGTAAGGGTACGATCCTCTCTTGCTAACATCAGTGGTAGCAGCGTCATAGGGTGTTTTTAAACGAGCAAGGTGGGCGGGGGTCCGGTGGCTACTGTGGCACAGCTGCAGGGCATCCATGCATGTGAAATGTGTGGGGAGCACTTCACATGGGCAGCTCACAGCATGGCTACCCAGCCCAGGCAGCCTCCGCATATGAGGCTGGCACCACATGCAGCACTCCCAATACTTTGGAAGTGCTCCGTGTGGGGCCATGAGTGGCTGCTGAGTGGTTCACTGGAGCGCGCTCCCCCACGCAGCACTTTCACACAAACAGTTGGATGCGTGGTCCGTGGGGGGCCATGCATGGATGCAAATTGTTTAAAAACACCCATTGGCTTCATTAAGAATTTTACTCTTTGTGTCTGAAACCTGCATTTTGCACAGTATGGCTTGTGTAGTATTTGTGTATGGCAATATCTTCTTACTCTGCTCCTAGTTAAATGGACAGCCCCAAAGGGGAAAGTAATTGGTTTGTTTGGTGAAGAATTT
Organism: Sphenodon punctatus; assembly: GCA_003113815.1. Classification (NCBI taxonomy): domain Eukaryota; kingdom Metazoa; phylum Chordata; class Lepidosauria; order Sphenodontia; family Sphenodontidae; genus Sphenodon; species Sphenodon punctatus. The sequence goes on along the minus strand of QEPC01010294.1, from coordinate 1,884,424 downwards.
CAAAATTAAGACATTATGGTTAAATTTTAATGACCCCATATTGTAGAATGATATTTTGTTAAAACAGTAGTGGGTAAAGCATATGATTAGATAATCGGCTATAATAATGATAGTAATAAAAAAAAATCAGTACCACGTATCCTTTCTCAACAATGCTGCTATGTAAATTAATTTTAAGGCATAATTTTAAAGCCCCGAGCTGCTGTAGGGCTGGATGGAGTGGGATACAAGTCAAATAAATAAATAAATTTAAATAAGTAAAAGAATTTAATTTGTGTCTGCTGTAAGCAATGTTACTTTTGCTTAATAAAATAAAATCCAATTTAAAGGTACATTTTCTTTGTAATCTTTTTCAGACTCTTAAATACTCCTCAAAGAGTCACCCCAGTGGTGGTGATCACCGTCATGACAAGATGCGGGACACCACAGACCCTTCACCACCAAATAAAATCTTGCGGCGATCCGATAGCCCTGAAAACAAATACAGTGACAACACAGGGCACAGTAAAGCAAAAAGCGTGCATACACACAGAGTTAGAGAGAGAGATGGTGGTTAGTTACTTCTAAATGATTTTTGTTTAAACTACGTTACGCTGATGTAAATTTTATTAAAGCGTTTAACACGAGAGGAATTTCACACTAAATGACATGACTGAGACAATGGTCAATACTGTTCTACTGAAACTAAAATACACTGGTCAATTTCTAGAGATAGGTCTGGTGTTATAAAATGTAAACTAATCTTTTGTTTTTACCAAAAAATAGCTTTCAGTCAAAGCAATAAATGATGAAACCAGGGTATGGTTTGGGTTTTTGAGTTTGTACTTCCAAGCAGATTTCTAGATTATGTATTAGTTTTCTTTCAAGCTTGTTACTATATGAAGTCATATGATGGTAAACTTGAAAGAAATCTAGAAAGCAATCAAAGGTTTTCATCTTTTTTTTTTTTTTAAATTTGCCGATTCAAAGAACTTGGAAGTATTAGGACTGTTTATGTTTGTCTTATGTTGGTTGTACTTTTATAGTATGGTCTGCTGTTACCTGATCATGAGGAATTGTCCAGTTAAACTACCAGTACGCTAATTATCATGAATCACAAAAATGCAGAATTTTGGAACTCTTACCTGCTGTATCCTCTCTTTAAAGAGTTCCATAATGTACAAAATTGTTTCCAGTTGATGCATCTTTTTAAGGAAGATAGAAATGTTTGTTTCTGTAAACTTTAATAGGCTTTCTCTGTTGATACTTGCTTTCTACCTTTGACCCTCCCATTTTAATTTTTGTTGTTGTTGCTTTGCTTCTTTATGAATACTTTAAGAATACGTTCTTGATTTTACCCTGGGGGTGGGTGGCGGGAGACAGTGCTGCGACGATGGCTGAACTTGGTCAGGTTTGAAAATGTCCTGCTTTTTAATACTATGATTTTTCTTTGACCTGCCAACCAGTGTTCAGAGAGAACTCTTGATGTTTAGTTACAGCAACACTGCATCAGTGTTTCTTCTTGACTTGAATATTCTTACAGGTGAAGCTGATGGATCTGTACTGGTGCCTCGCATCACGCTTGTGGTTTGAATTCTTGCCACAATATTAAGAGCTTTCAGAATATATTTCATTTTAATATTTGAAGAGAGACTAGTTTCCCACTACACTTGGGTTTTAATAGCATATATGTGTACACAATACTAATCTTTCATTGCTTGAATAGGTCAAATGATCAGATACTCAATAAGTAATATTTTTAAACTATTGGGGGTTTATTCTATTAACTGTTCTAAGGGTTTATATAACTATTCTAAGGGTTTTGGCTAATTCTAAGGGTTCTGGCTAGTGCAAATAAAATTGTGAGGGTTTATTCTATTCAGAGGCCATTTTCTAGGGTGTGTGCGGGGATTGGTGGGAGGTGCTATGCATGGGTGCGTTCCCACGGACCCCCAACCATCTTCATGCATGGAGAGTCAGGTGCTGGCATCCGTTTCTCCGTGCATGGATGATGGGTGGCACGCACATGTGTCCCCACTCCTCCTCCTACCACCTACTACCCGTGGTGTTTCCATGGGTGGCGTTTCCATGGGTGAACCCGCCGTGGCAGTCGCATGGGTCGGGGGTGTCTGAAAATGGCCTTTATTCTAAGGGCTTCTTCTATTAACTATTCTGCAGGTTCTGGCTGATCCTAAGGTTATGGCTAGTTCAAATGAAATTTTAGACAAATTCAGAAAAAAAATAATTTATGAATAATTTGCTGTTCTCAAGTTTGAGTCAAATTTGGAAGAGTATTGCACATTAGCTTAGAGCCTGATAAACTAATGCTTTACACACCATTCAACAGTTTGGTTTTAAGATTTAGTTTCTTGCATCCTAAAAAAACTTTGGCATTTCTGGGTATGCTAGAAAAGTATCCTTATTCCTTATGTTTTAATTGTTCCAAATAGTTGGTGATGCTGGGCCTTTATGTATGTATATACCAAAGAGGAGAAAATTTAGTGGAGGTCTTGGAAACTCTTAAGGACTCACAAAGATGCCTTCAAGTTTTGCCACTTTCTCCCAACTTTCTCCCATACCATTTCCATAGCAAGATTACCTAGATTTTAAATAAACAAGTATAGTTGAAATTAACTTAAAATATTGAATGACACATGATCAAAATTAAATTGTAGGAATTTTGTGTGGTACAGTTCTTGGATCTTTGCTCTATTTTGGAAATTCTGTCTACCTTAAAATCAGTAAAGCTAGTAAAAATAGCTTTAAATGGTCTCATGATTTTAAAGAAAGCCATATATAACAAATAAGTAGAGTCATCTTATGTAATTGCAATTTTTGTGCTTTGGGGATATACATGGGTTTCAATTGTAGACAGTTTACTGACTGCTGCTGTTAAGACTATATTACATACTCATGCAATTTTTATGATTTAGCATTAGATGTCTGGGGATAACTGGAACTTTTGACAGGTTGTCAAAGATATACCTACTTTGAAACGTGTAGTAAATGAACTTGGTTAGTTGATTTAGAACAAAGTGGCATGTGCTGTGATCACGGTCAAATGTACTGCTTATTTCTTCATCACTTACTGTAGCATTTCAGATAAAAAGGTCTTAACCCTCTTTGTGTATCCTATTCTACATTACAAAGAATTCCAGGAATAAATTGTTTTACGGACTAAATACTTTTAAAGGATTTATTTATTTTTGTCTAGCTAGTAGTAGATCTAATGATTTTCAACAGCAGAAAACCTAAACACTTAACTTTCTTTCACATTACAAAATCACATTTCATAGTTTGAACTGTAGGAGGACTAACTTATTTATTTATTTTATCTAGTTCATAGTCCATCTCAGTGTTTCTTTGCTGGAGTGTTTGGATTGCAAATTCTGTTGGATGTTTACATCCAAGACAATTATTCTTAAGTTTCAAAACAATTTTGGATATTTGTATTGATCTTAAATTTTGTTTTAAAATATCTGGGGTCTTTAAACTCTAGATTTGAAGCTTAAACTACTTGATTCTCCCTTTGAAGTTACTGCTTACAGCTTAGTTATTGCTAAGTAAGTAGGGAGTTGTTTACCCTCTCAAATAGTACTAGGGTACACTCCGTGAAACTAATTGGCAGCATATTTACAACAAATAAGAGGGTTTGTTTTTTTACACAAGACACACAATGAACTCCTGGAATTTGTTGCCAGAGGAGGTGGTCAAGGCCCATAGCATAGCTGGGTTTAAAAAAGGATTGGATAATTCTTGGAGGATAGGTCCATTATGGCTATTAGCCAAGTAGATTGGGGGGATGTAACCTCTGACAGTTGGGAGCGAACAGCCGGGAATGGATCACTCCATTATGACCTGTTTGGTACTTCTCCAAGGTAACTGAGAATGGCCATTGTCGGAGACAGATTCTAGGCTCCGTGGACCATTGGTTTGACTCAGTGTGGCGCTGCTTATGTTCTTCAAATCTTGACCCCTCTCCCCCAAACACTGCCGTGAATTTAGCCATTTGACTTTAATAAGAGCTGAATTGCGCCCTTTGGTTTTTCAGCTAAAAAGATTACATTGGGCAAAAAGGAGGGGCAGCATAGAATGTTTGGAAATTAGAGCCCTTGATCGGGTCTGCTATTTTGTGATAAAGAAAAAAGTTAACGAAGAGTAAGAGCCAATTCCTATTGAGAGTCAGCAGTAGTTAGAAGCCTAAATGGGATTTTTTTCCCTTTGAAAATATTCTCAGCAGATTCACTTTGGAGTGTGAGAAGCAGGCCCTGTTTTCATGACACGCTATTAGGGAGGTATGTATACCTTCTAAGGGTAGCTGTCCCTTTTAATTAGTACTGCAGTAGGGAATGTACACATGAACATTTGCTCCTTGCTTCTCTGCTGCCTTGAATGAAGACCTCTCCTGTGGTGCAGTTATCTGGAAATGGTGCCATGCATTGTGGGACCTTAACAGTATTTTATCAATTTACCAATAGAACTATACAATCTATTCAGTACTTGCCTACTGGTTTACCTCCTAAAGTATTCACAGGTCAGTTAACTTGCCACACCCTGAGTAACTTTCCTGAGGCAGTCACTGTTGTTGTGAGTTTCATGCCCCTGTTCTAATCTTGGTATCCAGGATTCAACTTACTAAAATGGTAGTTGGCTTTTAATGCTCATTCTCTTTCCTGCCTCCCAAAGATATCCTGTTGACTTTACGCTAATATGCTTACCTTTTAAATATGCAGTAGCATATTTGGCTGCAGTTTTGAGGTTGAGACAAAATAAAAGCAAAGACATTTACTGTGAAGGTTGGTAAAACTATTTTGTATGGACTTCAATATTAATATAGACAATCAGTCCCTTTTGTGAAAAATATACAATCTAAGAGGACAAACAACTACCAGAACTATATAATCTATTCAGTACTTGCTTACCAGTTTCTTAGGCCATGTTCACATGAACAGAGGTAAATGGAAGAACTACTTCACTTGGTAGTGTTTAGATGAACAGTCTAAACCGAAGCAGTACTATGTCAGTTTCCCCTCTTGGTGAGACTTAATGATTGCTGAACTAAGGTCGCTCCCCATCAATTATGAGAGTTCACACAAAGTTACTTCAAAATACAAATCGGAGGGGAGTGTGTTACTCCTTTTTTCTGAAAACATACTTCTCTTCCTACTCTTGAATAAACATGAGTGCTCTTTATGTGAATCTTTCTCTTTCAGTGTGATCTTTCAGAGTGCTCTTTCAGGCCCAACTACATCAAATTAAGTTTGTTTGAGTGTGGCCTTAATCATTACAGAACAAAGGACCTTGAAGATTAGTCCCCTTTATAGATATGAGGGTAGGTATTCTTAGAAACAGCATAAAAAATCTCAGTGGACAATCAAAACTCTTGTTGGCAGGGAATAGAACTGTGCAGAGCCACAAAGTGAGAAGAAACCTGGATTTGATCTCCCAGAAGAATTCAGTGTATGGGGTGGACACAGACTGACGAGTAAGGAAGGTTACTTTAAAGTTACAGCGCTAAGGGACTGGTGGGATGATGCGAGTATGGGAGAAGCCAGAGCAGTGTAAGGTGTGAGATAATGAGGTCTGGTAAATTAGCTGTAAAATTTAGATATGGACTTTGTCAAAATGTAAAGAAATTTTGTCCTAGATCTAGACGCATCAGGATGGACGTGTCTAATCCGGATTCTGATTAATGTAGAATTCTGATCTAAAATGTAGGATGCTTGCCCAACGTTACTTGAGTAGGGGAAACTTCAGTTTTGTGAGCCCATGGTGGGGAAAAAAAGGTGTCGCTCAGAACGTGGGTGTCGGGTCAAAGGCGTCATCAGCCGCGTCTCACGTTTTTAATGTGGGCAAGCATCCGTAGACAAAAGCAGGGAGACTTGGGTACATATGCCTGTGTGTCAAGTGAGGAATTGATTAGACTATGTTCAGATTCATCTGCTCATCCTCCAGATGCAACGTAAAGACCTTGTTTGGCTAAGGGAGTTGGGTGTGTTGAGGGTTGGGGATTTTATCTCTTTGTTTTATTTAGGTATTTTAATATTTGGATTTGTGTTGTCTATTGCTATAGATTTTTTTGGTGTGTGTGTTGTAACCTGTTCTGAGCCTTGAGGGAATGGGCAGGGTAAAAGTGTAAATAAATTACTTCTGAATTGCATGAAAGTGCTGTATTGTTAGCAATAAGAGAGTATATGGGAAGGAACGTGATTTTAAAGGAAAGATAAGGAGTTTAGTTTTGACTTTCCATGTGTACTCAAGAATCTACTCTTAAGCAGGTATGTATATTATTCATCCTGATTCTTTACATTTTGACAAAATGCATATCTAAAATTTTTGCAGCTATTTTTTTTAGCTGTTACTAGTGTACCTACCTGTTCATAAATGAGATCAGCATTAATGATTCATTAAACAAGAAGCAGTTAGTCTGAATCCTTTTACTGTAGCATCAGAGAGATTACACAGGCTACTAAAGTCGGAAACATGGTACTGGCGATTTCAATTACCCTAATTTTGATTGGGTGAATGTCTCCTCAGGGCGGGATGCAGAGATAAAATGTATGGATGTTATAAATGGCTGCTTCCTTGAGCAGCTCGTCCTGGAACCAACAAAGAAAAGGAACCACTTTGGATATAGTCCTAAGTGGAGTGCAGGATCTAGTGCGAAGAGTTATGGTGCTGGAGCTGCTGGGCAATAGTGATCATAATATAATCAAATTTTACATACTCGCAGGAGGGAAAATGCCAAATAAAACCACTGTGGTAACCTAACTTTATAAAGGGGAACTATGTTAAAATGAGGAGACTAGTGGGAAACTAAAGGAGCAGCTGCAAGTGTCTACAGACAGAATGGAGATTATTTAAAAACACCATCTTGAATGCTCAGATTAAATGTATTATACAAATTAAAATAGGTAGGAAGAGGACCAAATGTCTGCCTGTGTGGCTAAATGGTGAGGTGAAGGAGGCTATTTTAAAGGTATCCTTTATAAAATGGAGGTAAATAGGGAAGAGCATAAGCGTTACCAAAATAGATGTAAAAAGTTAATAAGGCAGGCTAAAAAGGAATTTGCGGAGCAACTTGCTAAAGATGCTAAAACTAATAATAAAACCTTTCCCAAGTACATCAGAAGCAGGAAACCTGCTAGAGAGTCAGTTGGACCGCAAGATGACCAGGGTGGAAGATGACATTGCAGAGAAGCTGAATAAGTTCTTTGCTTCGATCTTCACTGCAGAGTGGGGAGATAGCCACACAGGAACCTTACTTTGTAAGTGGTTAATTGGAAGAGCTGTCAAAAATCGGGGAGACTCTGGAGGAGGTCCTAGAACAAATTGACAAACTAAATACTAACAAATCACCAGGACCAGATGGTATTCACCCCAGAGTTCTGAAGGAACTCAAATATGAAATTGCAGACTTACTGTTAGTAATTTGTAACCTATCGCTAAAATCTGCCACTGTACTGGAGGGTGTCAAATGTAACCCGGATATTTAAAAAGGGATCCAGACGTGATCATGGAAACTACAGACCAGTAAGCTTGATGTCTGTGCTGGGCAAAATGATGGAAACCATCCTTAAGAACCGAATCACTGGGCATGTTGCTAAATATGGCTTAATGGGGAAGAGTCAACATGGATTTAGCAAAGGTAAGTCATGCCTCACTAATCTGTTGGAACTCCTTGAGGGTGTAGATAAGCATGTGGACAAGGGAGACCCGGTAGATATAGAGTATCTGGATTTCAAGAAAGCATTTGATAAGGTCCCACACAAGACTTGAGAAAATTAAAAAGTCATGGGATAGGAGGTAGTGTCTTACTATAGATTGGTAACTGGTTAAAGGATAGGAAGCAAAGAGTAGGACTGAATGGTCAGTTTTCACAATGGAGAGATGTAAAAAGTTGTGTGCCCCAGGGATCTGTATTGGAACTTGTGCTGTTTAATGTGTTCATTAATGATCTGGACAAGGGTGTTAAGAGTGAGGTGATCAAATCTGCAGATGACACCAAGTTGTTCAAGGTATTTAAAACTGGAGCAGACTGAAGAACTGCAACAGGATGTTATGACATTGGGTGCCTGGGCATCTAAATGGCAAATGAGATTTAATGTGGACAAGTGCAAAGTGATGCACATAGGGAAAAAGAACCCAAGCTATGAATACACAATGCTGGGTACTAAGCTAGGAGTTACCACTCAGGAAAAGGATTTGGGAGCGATTGTGGACAATACACTGAAATCTTCAGCCCAGTGTGCAGCAGCAGTCAAAAAAACAAACAGAAGGTTAGGAGTTATTCGCTAAGGGATAGAGAATAAAGCTGATGATGTCATAATGTCTCTATACAAATCAATGGTGCGACCGCACATGGAATACTGTGTGTAGTTCTTGTCGCCCCATCTCAAAAAAGACAGCTGAACTAGAAAAGGTGCAGAGAAGGGCAACAAGAATGATAGAGTATGGAATGGCTTCTGTACAAAGTGAGGCTTGACAAGCTGGGTCTGTTGAGCTTAGAGAAGAGAATACTGAAAGGGGACATGATAGAGGTTATTAAAATCTTGAGTGGTGTGGAATGAGTAGGTAGGAAAGGGTTATTTACCCTCTCAAATAGTACTAGAACTAGGGGGTACTCCAAGAAAAAAGTTGCTGGCAGATTTAAAACAAATAAAAGGAAGTACTTTTTCCCTTAACGCATAATTAACTTCTGGAATTTGTTGCCAGAGGATGTTGTCAAGGCCAGTAGTATAGCTAGGTTTTAAAAAGGACTTGATAAGTTCTTGGAGAGTAGGTCCATTAATGGCTATTAGCCAAGTGGTTTACAGGATGAACTTCTTACTGTCAGGAGCTGGGAGTGAACAATGGGGAATGGATTGCCCATTGTGACAGTTGGTTCTTCTCCCATGCGATCGAGATTGGCCACTGTCAGAGGACGGGATGCTGGGCTTGATGGACCATTGGTCTGACTCAGTATGGCACTACTTATGTTCTTATATTCTTAAAACAACAATGTTTTGAACCTTCTATGAAAATGGTTCGTGTTGGTCATCTTTAGTAACTTTTCAGTGATTGTTATATTAAAAGTAATAAAATATGTAAATATTTGTATGCTTCTGTGAAAGCAGTTTCATCAGGATCATCACTGATAAACGGAAGAAGTTTTTATGATCACCCAATGCAAGGGTAGATGGTCCTTGAGACTCCTTTTGACAGTTGTTACTTCTGCTACTATTAAAATGGTATACAATGTCAGCTTTCTCAGTGGTTGAGAGAGAGGGTACTAAGGCACTGTAAAAGATAGTTGTAATAAGCAATTACTTTGCATATGAATGGAAATGCCTCCATTGCCAGTAAATGGTAAATATCAACAGGCATTTGTCCTGAACCAGTAATTGGAGAAAATCAGTCCCTTGAATTTCCAGTCCTGAAGGCAAATGTATTCTCAGCTTTATTTGCCAGTACAGCTAAGTGACATTTTTAGCTTGAAACCAAAAATACAAGTGTTTTGGGTTATCTTTAGTGTTAACTAAAGTTAACTATACAAATGAAAGTTATTGCAGAAAATATTTTTTTGTGTATGCATTTGATATCACTTTCTTTAGACAATTATGCTGCTTTTCTCCGTATATTCAGTAATTTTCTCTTTATAGGTCTTTCATGTGGCAGACAGGAGAAGACTCACTTTAAAAACAGAAATATGATTTAAACCATAACTTGTAAGGAAGCTGTAGCTTCTGGAACTAAATAACTTTGACTAAATTTCAAGTTAAAATTTCAGATCAAAAGTAATTTTAACACTAACATGCTAAACTCTCTACAGCCATTTGCCTTTTTATTTAGAGCTTTTTCCAGACTCACATTTCATAGTTATTGGGCCTAAAGGGATCAGATTTTTAGATGCTCTGAAAGTGCTTATGGATTTCTTAAAACATGTTAATTGTTGAAGCTGCTCTTGAATTTCGTTTTAATGCTTTAGTTAATGCAAATATTTGGGTGTAATGAGTTCAATATTGAGATTGGCTGTCCTTTTCAAAGAGTAAAAGGCTGTAAGTTATACTAGTTATAAATAGGGACATATCAAGTATTCTTACTGATTACACTTAAAAAGCATTCCTTTACCTGCTGGTTCTGCAGACTTTAAGCTTCCACATTTTATCTTGTAGAGTTGTAAAGGAGAGAGCACACTTACAGAACTTGGAGGAAATGGCTAGAGAGGCAGGAGGCTTTCAAGTAGCCAGCCAGAGTTGCAGTACCCAATTTCAGGTTATCCAAGTTTCTTCTCTTCACTTTGTTTTCTTGGTAGCCCCCTACGTTAACTTGTGGCCTCTGGTTCCTAACAGGGAAACCTCCTCACTTTTTATTCTTGGTTCCTTCAAAAAGGAGGAAAAGCAGCTTGGTTCGAACTCAGTTTGGGAATCTAGCCTGTTTCAGTTCCCATTGCCACCACTTTCTTTTAATAATTTAACTGCTTCACTTGTTAAATTGCTGACTACATTCTGAGGTACTTCTCTTGTTTGAACTGTGTAAAACTAGGAGGCGGGACCGTGTCAATGATAACTGAAACAGGCTAGATCCCAAAGGACTGTGTCCCTTCATCTATCAGTGGCTCTATGTCTAGGAAAGATGCTGTGTTTGTAGCAGGTTGGTGTTGATCTCTGAGAAGTGCATGCAGTGGCTTTCTGTGGCTTCACATGGTGTTGGTTTACTATTTTTTCTAGTAGTAATAAAGAACTCAATAGTGATGTTCTTCAGTGTATTTAAATTTTACAAGCAACTTCAGGGGAAAGTTGCAGGTGTAATGTTTCTAGTGTGCAGAATGCCACCTGTAGAGTTTTCCCCTACTATGTTTTTTTTGGGAGAAAGCATTTTAATGAGGTAAAATTGTATTGCTTGATTTTTCTGACTGGAAAACTTACTTTGGCAGCAATAGGAGGTAACTTTTTTTTTTTTTTTAAAGTGCTGTACCTATATATATATATATATATATATAGCTCTTCAAAAAGAGCTCATGCTTCAGGGACAGCTATATTTGATTTTTATATTGTGGAAGATTGATTTCTATCCCATCATGGTAGTAAGACCAGGAGTGCCTTTTGCCAGTTACATCTGGTGAAGAGGCTCTGCCCATATGTCTCGGACTCCAGTCTCACCACTCTCATCCATGCACTTGTCACCTTTAGGCTAGGCTACTGACTGTAATGTGCTCTGCGTTGGGCTGCCTTTGGTGAGGGTCCGGAGGCGGCAGCTGGTGCAAAACGTGGCGGCCTGCCTACTTACTCGGACGGGCTGCAGGGAGCATATAAAACCAGTGTTCTGAGCATTGCACTGCCTGCCTGTTTTTTTCTGGGCCTGATTCAAGGTGCTGGCTTTGACTTTTAAAGCCCTACACACCTGGGCCCTGCTTATCTGAGGGACTGCCTCATTCCCTGGGTGGTCTCTGCGATAGTTGGGGAGTGCCCTCCAAGAGGTCCCGCGTTATCAGCAGGTTCGGACAGACAGGCGGGTATTCTTGGTGGTTGCTGTGGAATGCGTTCCCGGTGGAGGTGCCTCTCAGCCCAGATCTTCATACCTGTTGCCGGCAATGTAAAACCTGGCTTTTCTGCCAGGGGCGTTCTTTGGGTGGGGAAATTATTTTTTCACAGTCTTCTTTATTGTGATAAGATGGCGATAACTGTGTTTTAAATACTTATGAACTTTTTTTACTATTTTATATTGCTTTATATATTGAATCTGATACTATTGTCTGTGAGCCACCTCGAGTTGCCGTTTGGCGTGAAGGGGTGGGATATAAAAATATTTATTAATTAATATTTATTTATTAAATATAAGTATAGCGACTGTTTTTTTTGCTAAAAGTTTGTCAACTCTAAGTTTTAAACACTTGTAAAAATAACTTAGGTTGGCTGAGCAAAGGAAGCAGGATTCAAAATAAAAATACTACTCTGTCGAACTGACTGAGGGATATTATGCATAGCCCTATGATTATACGTATATCTTCATGCCATAGTAGCCATGGAAATAATAAATAACTTAAGAACATAAGAAGTGCTATACTGGGTTGGACCAGCAATCCATCTAGTCTAGCATCCTGTGTGTGACAGTGGCCAGCTCTGGTAGCTTAAGAGAAGTACATGTACATGTCATGGAGGCGTGACCCATCTCCTGCTAACCGCTCCCAACTACTGGTAGCCAGGGGCTTCAGCCCCAACTAGTAGGTATTTATGGTTCTGTACTCTTAATTTACCCAATTTCCATCTGAAGCTAGTTATTCTGCTGGCTTTTATAGCCTTATCTCTCAATGAGTTCCATGCTGTATTGTCTGCTGACAGAAAAAGTACTTTTTGTTTGTTTTAAATTGCTACCATTTAACTTCAGAGTGCCCCCTTGTCCTTTTATTGTGAGAAAGGGCAAACAACACTTCCCAATTTACTTTCTCCATGTCACTCATGATTTTATAAACTTCTGCCCTATTCTGAACTTCTATAAACTTTTATCTAAACTTTTATAAACTTCTAAACTTTTATAAACTTTTATCCTATCCTATTCTATCTCTTCTCCAAGATAAATAGCCCCAACCTTTTGAGCCTTTCCTATGGAATTCGATCCATCCCTTGTATCATTCTTGTTGCTTTTCTCTGAATCCTTTCCAGTTCTATTTCATCTTTCTTTAGTAGGGGAAATCAGAACTGCACACAGTATAAGAACATAAGTAGTGCCATACTGAGTCAGACCAGTGGTCCATCAAGCCCGGCATCCCGTCCTCCAACAGTGGACAATCTCGATCGCATGGGAGAAGAGCCAACTGTCACAATGGGCAATCCATCCCACGTTGTTCACTCCCAGCTCCCGACAGTAAGAAGTTCATCCTGTAAACTGCTTGGCTAATAGCCATTAATGGACCTATTCTCTAAGAACTTAAGTCCTTTTTAAAACCTAGCTGTACTACTGGCCTTGACAACATCCTCTGGCAACAAATTCCAGAAGTTAATTATGCGTTGAGGGAAAAAGTACTTCCTTTTATTTGTTTTAAATCTGCCGGCAACTTGTTTCTTGGAGTACCCCCTAGTTCTAGTACTATTTGAGAGGGTAAATAACCATTCCCTATCTACTCGTTCCATACCACTCAAGATTTTATAAACCTCTCTCTGTCCCCTTTGTTTTCTCTTCTCTAAGCTGAGGGGAGCTCTTCTCTATTCAAGGTGTGGTCCTATCAAAGAGTTATACAACAGCTTTATGATAATATCCCTTGCGTTTTCTATTCCTTTTGCAATAATGCCTAGCATTCGGTTTGCCTTTTTGACTGCTGCCGCACACTGAACAGATGTCTTCAAGGAACTATCCACAATGACTCCAGAATCCATCTCCTGTGTGGTTATACCCAGATTATTTATTTATAATTTAATTTATTTTTATCAATTTATACCCTACCCCTCCTGTTTAAACAGCTCGGAGCGGCTAACAATTTTAGAACCTAGAATCATGCATGTATAGTGTGGATTATTTTTCCCTACGTGCATCACCTTGCAGTTATCAATGTTGATTTTCATTTGCCATTGTATTACCTGCTTATCCAGTCATGCAAGATCCCTCTGTAGTTCCTCAGTCTGTCTGTATCTTAACTATCTTAAATAATTTGGTGTCTTATGCAAATTTAACCACCTCACTCTTTACCCCTTTTTCCAGATCATTAATGAATATGTTAAACAGTACTGGTCCCAGTAGTGACCCCTGAGGCATCCCACTATCTGTCTCTCTTTCCATCTTAAAAAATGACAATTTATTCCTACTCTTTGTTGTTCTGTCTTTTAACTGGCTACCAAAAAATGACAGGACTCTTGCTTTTATCTCATGACTACTTAGTTTGCTCAAAGGTCTCGGGTGAGGGACCTTGTCAAATGCTTTTTGAAAATCCAAATATAGTATATCAACCAGATCACCCCTATCCACATGCTTTTTGACCTTCTCATAAAATTCAAATAGATTGGTGAGGCATGACTTCGCCTTTTGCTGCAACCATGCTGGTTTTTACCCAAAAATCATGCTTATCAGTATGCCTATTAATTTTTGTTTTTAGCAATGGTCTCTACCAGTTTGTCCAGTACTGATGTCAGTCTTACTGGTCTGTAGTTTCCAGGGTTGTCTCTGGAGTCCTAAAACTGGTGTTATATTTGCTAACCTCCAATCTTCTGGCACAGAGGAGAATTTTAGTGATATGTTGCATATTACTGATAGCAGTTCAGCAATTTCAAATTTGAGTTCCCTCAGTACCCTTGGATGAATAACATCTGGCCCTGGGGACTTGCTACTGTTTAAATTGTCGATATGCAATAAGACCTCCTCTGAGAGAATGCCCTGAAATTAGTTTCTTCAGAAACTTCTTTAGAAAAACAAGACACAGAGTAGACAACTTTGTTTTTGTTTCTTAACATATTTTGGATAAACAGCAACCACACTGTAGATGCTTTTTAAAAAAATATTAAAGTTATCTGTCTTTAAATACACATTTCAGTCAGAAGACTAAATGGTATGGAAGGCTGTATTACAGCATGTGTAAAGTTTTGATCTCCTGTATAGCAACATTATTTTTATAACTAAATGCCACTTTAGTTGGTGGACTCTTCTGTCGTCTTAAGCTTTCTGCAGTAAGTATATGTTATCTGGTGAAGAAACACAGTAATACAAACTATTAATGTAGGTGTGGTCATCCTTTTTTATTCAAAGCAACAAAATGACTTTAATAGTTAAGCTAAGCTCGTGCATCTTCTCAGCCCATTTTCACATGCTACTTGGGGATGGGGGGAAACTTCCGTCAGAGCAATTGCAGCTCTTGTATGATGGAAATTGGTGTGCATGTGAATGCGCTATTCTGCTTTTATGCCCCGAGAACACCTGTCATTGTAAACGTACTATGACTGGGTTTGCCTGGGTCTTCTGGGCCCGATTCAGAGTGTTGGTATTGACCTACATGTGTGTGGTGTTATGTATTGTATATTATTTATTAGGGTGATGGCGAAAGCTAGTTGCCTTGAATAAACTTGACTTGACTTGGTATTGACCTATAAAGCCCTATACGACTTGGGCCCTGCCTACCTGCAGGACTGCTTCATCCCCTGGGTCCTGGATTGGCCCCTGCAGTCGGCTGAGAGCGCCCATCTCAAGTCCCCCCAGGTATCTTGCGGGGGGGGGGGGCAGAACGGCTATGGAGAGGGTATTCTCAGTGGCCACACCTCAGCTGTAGAACTCCCTCCCAATGGAGGTTCGCTTGGCTCCAGACCTTCCCTCTTTCAGAAGACAGTGTAAGACCTTGCTGTTCCGTCAAGCTTTCGGGGACGGTGATGGGAGGGGGTTGGGAGGGTTTTAGCTCCACTTTTTGTGTGTGTGGTTTTTAATGTGATTATTGTATTTATATTTTTAAAAATATATTTTTATATGTATTTTAAACTGCTATTAGCTGCCTCGAGGGGGTGGCTAGATAAATATAAAACAAATGGTATAAAAGCGTAATAGTGCATTCGCATGTGCGCTAATTCCTGTCATAAGAGCCATAAAACGTATCCCTAGCTCCCCCTATGTGTTCTTCCTTAGTCCATCCTAGATTGTAAGCCCATTGGAGCATGGAACTGTCTGTAATCAGAACTTTTCAGCACTGGACATGTTACTTGTGCTATATATATAATAAAAATTAAACTAATGTTAGACATGACTTTATTAAGCACTGGTATTTTTCTTTTTAAATAGTGCCATTTAAAAAGTCATTTGACTGATATATTTGGAAGTTCATGTGTGCTCTTCCTTATCATACATACATTCAATCCAGTATGCGTTTTTTAATTATTTTTAATTTAACTCCAGCTATCTTTTCAGCAAATACTTCATTCATCACCGAGTTTGAATTAACCTATCTGTAGTTGAGGGTAGTACTGGTACAAACAGTGATATAAGAAATGGAAAATTCTGTGTGTTGGGTGTGTGTATACAACCCCACCCTCCCCCCATTAATATGCACACTAATTTGTAAGCCACTAGTTTGAATTTCTAGATTGCTTGACTAGCAGAGGAAATAATTTTAGTCTGGTTTATATATCATGATGTCTGTTCCGTGCGTTTATGACCTGGGCCTTTTTTCAGCATCCTCTGATAACAGGTTCCACAAGTTAATTGTATGTTCAGTGAAAAAGTATTTTATTTGTGTTAAACCTGCTGCCAGTTAGTTTTATAGTGTCCACACCACTCATGATTTTGTGAACTTCTATAATACTCTCCTTCAGTCACCACTTCTCCAAGCTGAAGACCCCCCTAACCTATCAAGACTTGCCTTGTATGGAGAAGCAAAGAATTAATTTAGCTTTTCTGAAGTGGCCTTGTCGTCTGAGTGCTGCTTTTCCCCCTTGATGGTCTAATTCCTCTTCTTTGTTTGGTAATCGGACGTGTCATTGCTTAACAAAATTACCATAGTCAGAAGCTTTATTTCTTTTCAAGGTAGCCATGGTAACGTTTTGCCCATTTTCCTGGAAAAATATGTTGTTTACCAGTGCCCTATCCAAAACTAGATTTTCCTAGAAAACTACCAACCCTGTTGGAGTCTTTCCAACCCAGGCTGCTTAGAAGGTTTGGGTTACTTTGGGTTACTTTTCTTGAAATGTATGTGAACCAATGCGTATAAGCACAAGCATAATAAGAAATAGTTGGATACACTCATACCAAATACAAACAATACTGTCAATAATTGAAGTGACTCGAGACCCCATTTTTTTAAAAATGAAAAGCTACTTAAATTAGTTGATTTCTCACACTAAGTACAATTGCTAGTTTCAAATAGTTTTAAAACGTTCATTTGCTTCAGAGACTTAAGGTTAATATTTTAAACGTGGTTCTAATCTGCAAAGTTATCTTAGAAATAACATGTTTGTCTTGTTTGGAATCCCACTTTACACTCTCACTGCCTCTGTCAAATTTGCCCAGTTGGATTAAATGTTTGATCTTGGCATCACCTGTCTCTCTTTAATAAAATAAAATTTCAGTGGAGTTAATCACCATCATTTGCATGCCATAAATAGAGATATTGAAGGCTTTTCCTTGTTCATAAAGAACTCTCTTGATCTGCTGCTAACCAAAACAAAGGCTTTTGGTGTGATGGTAAAATTTGTTCTCTTAATCAAGACAACATTTTTGGAGAAGAAATATTTTGAACTTGCTATAAAATGATTAGGAATAAGGGCTAAGGTTTAACTGGTTTTCACAAACTGTTTAGGGAGCAATGGTTAGTCCACTTTTTATGGAGGATATGTTTAATAAATTATATGTTTAAAAAAGTTAACTTAATGCAGTTTGATTGCTTTATGAATAGTAGATGCCTCATAGAATTTTGTGTGTGGTGTTGAGACAGGGTAGCAATTTTGTAATTTGGGTAGAAACTGGAGAGAACTTGATGGGAGGTCTATTAGTTGTGCCTGATGATGCAAGCACTTGGGCCTTGTTTTGTGGAGCCATAATTGATCTCCATTATTCTGGTAAGTGCCAATCTCTGGAGCCACAACGTAGGATTTTTTTGGTGAAATAAAACCATTTTAAAACTGTATGTAACTTTGTGCACAAAGACTTCAGAATGCTTTTTCTTGATTTTTATCATCATGTAACATAAACGTCTTCAAGTGGCCAGACAGCGCTTTTCAATTCTTGTGAAGGAGGAGAAGGCTTAGCCAAATGAATCGAGTTGTACACATTAAGCACAGCATCCCACTCACAATGGTAGTTAATATTGACAAAGGACTTAATCTAAATATCTTTTTTTGAGCAGGGAGGGAATCTTCCATTTTCGTTTGAAGGAATTTTGAGTAATTTTAGAGGGCTATTTATTTTGCCTAGTCTCACAGGAGTGGAAGCTATTTTGACATTTAAAATGGCCACTAAACATTCCATCATGGCATACATTTTGATTTTAATCTTCAGAACATTTCACAATAGTTAAATTAGAATCCAGTTAATTAAATAGACAATACTGACAAAACATTAGACAAATCTTTCTTATAATGACCTCTATTTAGAAGTCTCTGAACTTAAAAAACTACTGTCAGCTACGTATTACCAAGCCTTATAAATGAATGCCCTGATATGATGCACTTTTTTCTAGTCCCATGGGTGTTAAACTGAAGTTACTGTGCTGTTTTGCTACTGAACATCAATTTAGATGTTGTCTGGATGGTGAACAAGAAACACCATCCTCAGGGCCATGATCAGATGCAGGAAATTAATTTTCTCTACTTTGGGGAGAGTAGAGGTTTTGGTGCATAATTTAGCATACTCCTCCGTTAACCTTGGAAGTTTTATTATTGGTCAGTACTCTTTTTTTTACTTAAATCTGGAAAGACATGCCTGTTGTTACTAGTTAAAATGACAAAAAAAGGCAGTACACAAGTTCTTTGAGTAATAGATTGCAAATGGAGGATAGTTGCAGAATCAAAGTTTTATTTTTATTTATTTTCTTGCATTTATATCCCGCCCCTCTTGCACACTGGTGACCCGGGGCGGTAAAAATAAACAGAACAAAACAATAATACATAATACATTATAAACATTAAAATATAAATATAATACAAAATACAAATATTAATAAAACGCATAGCAGCAATAAAAATTATACCATCACTCCCTATTAACCATGCCCGTCCTGCCTAATTAAAGCTTGCCGTGAGACACTTGGACCGTTGCTGGGTGGGCTTGTTAATGCCTCAGTTAGGGAGGGCAGAGTGCCAGACCGCCTCAAGGAGGGGGTGGTGCAGCCTCTGATCAAGAAACGATTGCTTGACATTGACTTTCTCGCCAGCTATCGGCCTGTCTCTAACCTTCCCTTTTTAGGGAAGGTTATTGAACGGGTGGTAGCTCTGCAGCTTCAGGGGCATCTAGGTCGGATCAGTTTTCTTGATCCCTCACGGTCTGGCTTTCGCCCTGGGTTTGGCATGGAGACTGTGCTTGTGGCTTTGGTAGACGACCTGCGCCGTGAGTTGGATCGGGGCATATCCTCTCTTTTGATCTTGTTAGATCTGTCGGCAGCATTTGATACCGTTGACCATGAGCTGTTGGTGGCTTGCCTGCGGGACCGAGCAGGGGTGGGCGGAATTTTTCTTGAATGGTTCCGCTCTTTCCTGTCTGGAAGAGCTCAGTGGGTGGTGGTTGGGGAATGCTCGTCATCTCCCCGGGACCGCACGTGTGTACTCCAGGGTTCTATACTGTCGCCCCTCCTGTTCAACTTGTATATGCAGCCTTTGGGCGAGGTTGTGAGAGGGTTTGGCGTACGGTGTCATCAGTATGCCGATGATACACAGCTTTACCTCTCTTTTTCAGCAGACCCAGACCTGGTAGTCTCCATGCTTACCTGGTCTCTGGCAGCTTTGGGGGACTGGATGAGGTCGAGTCGTCTGAGGCTGAATCCCGACAAGATGGAGGTGATGATGTTGGGTTGGGCTGGGGGAGTGGTGTCCCCTGTCATTGTTGGGGTCTGCCCAACCGCTCAGATCCGTAGTTTCGGGGTGCTCCTCCATTCGCAGCTCCGCCTGCATTCTCAGGTTGAAGCTGTGGCGAGGAGTGCTTTTCGCCAGTTACATCTAGTATGACGACTGCAGCCGTATGTTTCAAACTCTTGATTTAGCCACCATCATCCATGCCTTCGTTATCTGTAGACTGGACTAACGTAAAACACTCTACGTGGGGCTACCCTTGGTGACGGTACGACAAGCTGCAGCTGGTGCAGAATGTGGTGGCCTGTCTCCTTATGGGGATGGGCTGTCGTGAGCACATTACACCAGCGCTCCGTTCTCTGCACTGGCTGCCTATTGTCTTCTGGGCCCGGTTCAAGGTGTTGGTGTTGACCTATAAAGCCCTAAACTGCTTAGACCCTGCATACCTGATGGACTGCCTCAGCCCCCGAACCGTGGTGTGACCCCTGCGGTTGACTGGGGATGCCCCTACTTGAAGTCTTTCGGGTTTCCTGGGTGGCGACGATATGGAGGGCGTTCTCGGTGGCTGCTCCTAGGCTGTGGAATTCTCTCCCGATGGAGGCCCGCCTGCCCTGAACCTCCTTTCTTTTTGAAGACAATGTAAGTTCTGCCAGGCCTTTGGGGAGGGAGACGGGGTGGGGGGATTCAGTTCCGTCTTTTAATAAGTTTATAGTTTTAATAAGTTTTTAATTTTGTAATGGTTTTAAATGTGTTTACCGATGTACGCCACCTCGAGCTGCCATTGTGAGCAGGAAAATGCGGGCTATAAATACATGTAAATAAATCCCCCCGCCCCCCCAAACACACACACCTGACGGAAAAGCCAGGTCTTACAACTTTGTCAGAAAGTCAGAAGATCCGGGCTGAGGTGAACCTCTACTGGGAGGGAATTCCACAGCAACGGTGTGACCACCAAGAATGCCTGCCTGTTAGTCTGAACCTGCTGATAATGCGGGACCTACAGGAGGGTGACCGCAGGGGGCGCCCGGGATCCCAGAGGGTGAGGTGATCTTTCAAGTAAGCAGGGCCCAGGCTGTGAAGGGCTTTAAAGGTCAAAACCAGCACCTTGAATTGAGCCTGGAAGACAATAGGCAGTCAGTGCAAAGCTCTGAGCGCTGGTTGTATGTGCTTCCTGCGGCCTGTCCCTGTAAGCAGGCATGCCACCGCATTTTACACCAGCTGCAGCTTCCAAACACTTGGAAGAGGCTACCAGTAATGAAGAAGATGCTAGTATTAATGATAATCGGTGAATATGATGCTGTCTATTGGTATTGGTTTCTTAGGTTTTAATTTCTCTGCTCTATTGGTGTTTAACGTCTTATGAGATGTGCCTAAGAGAGTCTGTTCTGTTCCGTAAGGAGGCTTAGAAGGAGGCATGATCATGCAGTACAAATGCATTAGAGTTAGTTCAGTGGAGGAGGAAGATTTGAACTAAAAATATGGGTACAATGATGAGTGAATGTAAGCTGGTGGTGATTAAATTTAGGCTGGAAAGTAGAAGAATGCATTTAACCATCAGAGGAGTGAATCTCTGGAATAGGCTTTCAAAGACAGTTGTGGTAAAGAACCTAAACATAAGTTCATTAGCTTTAAATAATCACTGGATTAGCTTTAAAACAGAGTTGGATACATTTGAAAGAGAACTTACGGTGAGTTTTCCTTGGGAGAATTTTTTTTCATCCTGCGGTGTATTTTGTTCTACCTATGAAGAACCAAAAGCATCCACAACTGGAAATGGAGTTGGCATAGTGGTGTTCCATCTAATTTTGTCAGGTGCCTGAATCACAGATTCTGCAGACATGCTCAGGAACTAATGAGTAGCCATATTTAGTATTGGGAGGGAATTTTCTTCAAGTCAGATTGATAGTCTGCTCTGAAGATTTTTTTTATTGTCCTATGGAGCATGGCTCTCTTGAATTATCTGGATATATTTTTCAAAATCTCTTCCTAATTCTTTCAGCTGTTGGTATGCGCTGGTCACCCCTGATCTCTGCTTGTGGTAGATCTTCTATTTTATTTTCTGTTCTCTATTTTTCTGTTGGTGGTTTTAGCTGCTTGGGCAGGTCAGTTATAGTGAATTATGCATCAGTGCCGGAGGTTGGATGAGATTGATGCTTGAGGTTCCTTCCAGCTCCGTAATCCTGTGATCAGATACAGGAAATTAATTTTCAACTGTATATTTGTTTACAGATTTGTCATACATGTGCGACAATTTTGCCATTCCTTACTATAAATAAAAATTTGAAATTGTCTTACAGACAGCTTTATATTTTGCTACTTTTAATTAGACATGATTGAAAATTTCATCCAGTCCAGAACAAACTAAGGGCAAAAAATTTCTCTTGTGACTTAATTTTTTTTAAATTGACTAGATCTTTTTGGTTAAGCTGTAATTGGTGGTACTGTATGTGGCCCAAACCTTGGGTTGTGTTGAATCTTTACTGTTAGGTCGTCATGTCCTCGCCAGACACCAGCAGAGGAATATTTTGCCCACTTTGGGCAAGTGCTTCATTAGCTCCTCAATTCTTTGGATCAACAGACCAGGAAACTAATTTGCAAGTAAAGGCTACATGTCTCTTGAAATTTTAATACTTAAATTAAAATTGAGATTGACTTCTCTTAATGCTGTTCTACTTGCTATTGGAGAAAAACTTACGATTGCAGTTATACCAGTTCGTGCTGTTGTCAGATTGTATACGTTAAGCAGAGTTCTCTTTAGTGCATGGATAAGAATACTATAGAGAAAATCACCACACTACTTCTGTTATAGATTAGTGGTTTTCAAAATCTCTCTGGGGGAAGACCCACTAAAATATTTTTAAAGACTTGGGAACCCACCTTAAAAAAAATTAATGACCAAGAGTGACAGGGCAGTAGCAGGTGTTGGTTCAATATTGGCAGTGGCAGCAGCAGGGAGCCAGCACGAGAGGTGGAAGCTAACTAGAGTCAGGGAAGCTGTGGGAAGCGCTGCCCTTCTTCACCCTATCCTGGCCCTCACCAGCACAGGTGGCAGGAAGGGCCATGGGAGGCGATGCAACTTGTCTGTACTAGGACTTGGGGTCACACAAGACGTTTGGGAGTTCTGCTGCCCCAGGCCCTGCCCCATGGGATCTCAAGTCCTGAGGCATGTACTAGAAAAGAAAGCTTTAGAAATGCAAAGTAAAGGTAATGCTTCTCCCACAATGTTGTAATCCTATTCTCATCCCTGACAAGAGGAATTCCTCAAGAAAATATAACATTTTACTCCTTTCTCTGACA
This sequence comes from Sphenodon punctatus, assembly GCA_003113815.1. Classification (NCBI taxonomy): domain Eukaryota; kingdom Metazoa; phylum Chordata; class Lepidosauria; order Sphenodontia; family Sphenodontidae; genus Sphenodon; species Sphenodon punctatus. Next base: position 1,861,703 of record QEPC01010294.1, on the reverse strand, counting down.
ACTAGGAGAATGTGCTGCCAAGATCAGTGGTGATGTAGGATGCACAGTGAGTGTATGCAGAAGAATGCTGATTTGGAGTTGTGATGAGGCGGGGGGGATGCTCCCTGCATAGCTTCTCACAAAGTAAAAATCACCCATTGCTGGGGGAGGGTGAAGTGAGGTGTTGGACTGTATCTTGGAAAGCTCCTTAACCAAAATATTCTAAATCTGCCTGCTGTCCATGTCATCAGCTAACATACCAGTATTTATATTTCTGCATTTCATTTTAGAGGGACAAAAACAGTGTGGATTTAAAGTACTTTAAAAATTCAGCATCAAATGGAATTTATTGCAGTTGCCTTCCTATACAGCATAAGTAATGTCTGTTAAACTTCCTCCAGATATTAATGATAAGCTCCCAAATGTTTATCTAAAGCCTAACTGATGTAATTTGATAGATAGAAGTAGATGACTGGGTATATGGGGAAGTTGACTTAAAATTTATGCTTGTGGTACTTCCTGTGGAATGAGAAATCCTGGAGGGAAGCTTCTGCCAGAGGGGAAAAAAACCATTTGAATAGATAGAGTTGCACCAGAATGAATAACACAATACTCTTACATAGATGTAGAGGTTCAGCAGGATGGCGAGTTCCCCACTGTTGAAACAGGAGACTTGGGAGAGAGAGTCATGAAGTCGGTCATTTTGTCCAGCGGTTTCCATACCTTGATCAGAATGAAAACCAGTTGAAATTTGGGACTTGGGAAAGGCAAAGGCTGCTATTTAAACTGATTTTCAAACATAATTATCAAAAAATAAATTGGCCAGTATTTGTAGACTCCTAATTCTTATTGTTTTAAGACTTCTAAAAATCATAAATTCTTATACTTTGCAAGTTTATTTGGGTATTTGAAACATCAGTAAACACTATGCTGTTATTTCAAATGCCTGGAACACATGTTGCTAGTAAACATTTACTATGAGAGACACTTGAACACAGCAGAAAACGCACTTTTTTTGTAGACACAACGAAACATGCACTTTTTTGTAGACACTTGATACACAACAATTTTATTCTACCATAACCTTTGTGTTTCTGAAAGTTCTAAACCTATACTATACATGCAAGGTAAGACTTGCAAAGTGCTCGTGGTTCATTTGAATGAGAATTATCAGGCAGAGTGCGCCAATGTAACTCATGTCTCCCTAAACTCAGGGCTAAATCACTGTCAAACATTGGTGATGGAGAATGGTACTTGAAAGCAATAGTATGCTTCAATTGAAAAACACATCCTCTAATGTAAGACTTGTATTTGGCTGGGGATTTGGCAGGCAGGGATAGGGTTTTGGGAGACTTGGGGAAAGGGATTTTAACTGGTCTTATTTATGCGTCTATGATTTTACGTGCTGTAACCCACTCACCCTGAGCCTTAATTTGAATTGATACATTTTGTGTAGAATTTACTTTGTAGCCTGTTCGCTGTGGTTGTCCACCAGATCAGTTTGAGTGGTAGAAAAAGATTTTTAAGGTGCAAAACTTAAACTGATACAATGTAAAACTGATTTTTAAACCTTGGAGCTGTTAGGGATTTGTTCTCTCTCTTCTGTTGGGACCTTATTTAGTAATGCAGTGACTCCATTTTGGGGTCCTGAGCTCTAGCCTGGGAACTCTTGGTGTAGAATTTAAATTCTAGAATTTAGTGCCATATTGAACCTTGATCCAGAACTTGGGTCCCATTTACAAGTGGCTTGTTAAGTTATCTAACTTGCTTCGAGACACATTATTTTAAATCCCATACTGTACCTAAATTGTATAGTGTAATGCATGTGGACAGATTTTCTGTTCTACGATGAAGAGTTGGAAAAGTCCGACTTCCTTTCCTGTGGGCATTCAGAAGCTCCCCCCCATCTCCATTTACTGCAGCCCACCATTTGCGGTGCACTTCCAGGGTGCCTGCCATGCATCCCCACAAGATGCTCAGCTCCCCCCCCCCCAAAGCAAGGAAAGGATCTCCACCCCTGAATTATAGTAACTGCGTGTAGCAGTTATAGTTACAGACTTTAAAATAGCTTCCACTATAACCCCTGTTCTTGTAGTTTCATCTGTTTATACTATAGATTATAGAGTCAGTATGAAAGAAAATAAAAGGGGTTCTACTGCCTTTCTGCACCCTTGTGAGGCAGATCCCTTTTAATTCTCGGGACCGAGTGAAAATACTGCTGTTGAGAGAGGGTGGGGAATTACTCCTCTGCTATTTCTAATAATGACTCTTTTGTTCAATCAATAGATCTTTTATTCAATGAGCAACACAATTTAACATACCAATTATCAATGAAGCATTTGCACCTTTAACATATGAGCCCTCACCTACTCTTGACTACTTAAAACACATAGAAAGCATGTATTCTTACGTGATCAGAGATCCATGGTCTGGTTTCAGAAGGAGAGCAGGAAGGGGGCCCAAAAGCCTTGAGAGAAGGAAGGCCTAGCTCTGGAGAAAGTTGCAGAACTTCCTAAGGAGTTCCAAAGTGGGCACAATCACGGATCCTGTCGGCGCTAAAGAGCTAGCGAAGCAGGTACCGTGAAAGGCAACTTCTCTGTCTAGGGACTGGCCTTTTATGCTGCTTCCCTTATGAGTTATCCAGAGCACGGGACTAACAGTTCCACGTCAAGAAAGTTCCTCCCCTTTGCTATTCAGGTTTGGGGGTCCTTCCCTGTTAGTTACTGTTTGGGGCTTGGCATGACCAGATTAGGTCCTGCCTGTCCTCCTTCTGGAAGAAAGACATGACCTTAGGGCATAGATTCCCCCACACCCCTTCTCTGAGGCGTCTCTCTGTCTGATCAAGTCATTTTCCCTTATTGCATTGCTTGGTTCTTATCTGCAACCTTGTTCTGGGAACGGACAGTTCTTACTAGTTCTGTTCTTACTGGGGCCTTTCCTTTTGTTGATGACAAGAATGTATCCCTGTCAGCATATTTCTCTCTCCTCCTGCCAGCCTGTTTCTTATAATATGCATTTTTAATAATTCCGAAGCTAAAAATTACTATAAAGCATATAGCAAGCAAATAAAGCATATAGGAGACTCATAGCAGCCTTTCAATAGTTACAAATGTGTACAATATTATTTTGGTTACATTTCAACAAAGAATGAGTTACAATGACATTTAACGTCTGTTCTTGCACATTTGTGTCAGAAGAAGCACTTCTGCTTTGGTTACATTGTAGTAAGGAAATTAGCATCTCCGTTAGATTTATGTCAATTCACAACAAGTGTATGTGCTTGATTTGCCTTAAGATTTTTTTGAGAATTAGGTCAGGGACTCATGTTCACTGCATTTTTCCCATTGACAGCAATGGGGAAAATGCAGTGAACATGGGTCCCTGATACTTTTCAGTTCTTGGTTACAAGGACACATGGAGAGACTCTGAACTTTGACTGATTTGTAAAGAAACTCCATAATTCTGTTGTGCAGAACAAAGAGAATTGGAAGGTGAAAAGAATTCAAAGCCCCCCAGTTGTTACAACCAGGGAAGGCTCAGGACCATACGTATACATAGAAATAATACTTAGCTCTGGACTATGTAACAAGTTTCAAAGTTCAGCCTCTTGAAAAACATGAGTAGAACAATTTTTGGACAATGAGAACCGCGCAAGAGAATCTCCTGTGTTGAACTGGTCTCAGAATGACATGGACTAGGATCTTGTGGTGGCAGTCTTCATTCATTAGTCTGATCCACTTGTAAGTGGTAACCACCTGATGATGTCTAGCTAGGATAACATGTTATTGGAGAAAGGGAGAAGGAAGAGTTTTCATTCATGGTTCACCAAAGTAAGGAAAATTCTAGTAATGAAGAAACTTGACCTGACCTTCATCCTGCTTCCCCTTCCCCCCAATTTAGCAGTCAAGCTGGAAAAGAGTCTAAATTATTGTGTAGGAGAGTGATTCTCAAACTGGGTGGCAAATCACCATGGTAGGTGGTGCCACTTGGTTCCATGGGTTGCATGAGTCTGGGTAAACAGTATTTATTTTATTTAAAAGTTATTATTACTGTGAAGTTATTCTTATTTCTTATTTAATTCTTCTTAAAGAAATTTAATAAAATTTCTTCAGGACCAGGAAAATGCAGACAGCAGTGTGCATCTGCAGTTTGTCTCTCCCTGTCAGTGCCCTGAGGGCTCTACATGTGCGCACTCTCCTTCTGGCTCTGTTGTTCCATTTCCCTCTCCGCTAGAAAAGTCTATGCTGCGTTGGTAGCTGCTGCTAGAAGAAGCAAAGGAACTTCAGAGTTCACTGCTGCCATGACTGTGCTGGGATTAGTCAGTAACAGCAGCTCAGCAGGTAAGTATTCGCAGCAGCTATCTGAACAGGATGGAGGGAAGGGGGAGAGAGAGAGAGAGAGCGCACAATGCTAGGAGCTTGGCAAACAGCTACTGCTACAAACAGCTGATCCCTGTCCTGATTGGTGGGAGGTAATATACTGTACTGGCATGTTCTCCTCTCTGCTTGCTGCTGATTCACTTTACCTGACTCTGATGCTGCCTCTTGTCCCCACCAGTTTCGGACACAGCAGAAACCACAGCCAGGGGACAGGACAAGGGGCAGCAAATAAAGGAGGAGGAATGTGAGAGCATGCTGTAGGGAGAAACTTGTATGTGCCTGTGTGGCTCCCTGTCAATCTTGAATAGTCAAGGGAAGGTGATTCCCCAATGTAGTCTTTTCCCCCTTGTCCTCTGGCTTGTTATCCCGGGAGAGAAGTGCCTCCTTCCTCCCACCACATCCTTATTGCCCCAGTTTTATCCCCTCAGTGCACACACACCCTTAACCTGTCTCCTGCTAATCAAGTCTCTTCCCCAACAAACCCCACTACCCAGTTCTTTTCCTTTTCCAGTTATCCCCCCCCCCCCCCAATGACTTGTTATCTAAGTTTTTATTGTATATTATAAAAAATAAGTTTAAGCTTTCAGGGGAATTTTTTGTAGGGGTGACACAGTTAACTTTGGCTTTGTAGAGTGTGGTACCATGTGATAACGTTTGTGAACCCGTGATGTAGGATATTCAATAACCTTAAACACTTAAAGGCTCTTGTTTTCTAAAGACGTAATTTTTTCTGGGATATTATTACTTTGAAATGGTAGAGTATGCTATCGTCTTGAGGACTATGTGGGATTGTGTGTGTTTATGCTAAGACCTAAGAATTTGGGCCACCGAGGATGTCAGGTTTTTACTTTTGAAGAGATGGACACAAAGGATTGTATTTTTCTCCGCATATCTGCTCTGCTGTGGAACCTTGGGGTTTGATTTTAAAAACACAAGATTGAACTGAAAATTGAAAGGAAGACTGTTGTTGTTGTTGTTTTATTTTTTTTTCCAATTTTTGCCCTATCCCTTCATCCTCCTAAAACCCTTCAGCCAACCCCCACCCACAACCTCCCAACCAACCCCTATCCGCACCTGCCAAATGCTTTTTTTTTAAACAAAAAAGTCTTGCACTGCCTCCGAAAGATGCTTAGGCTTGTCCTCAAATGAGCTTCTGTGGGAAGGGAGTTCCATAAAACTGGGGCAGTGACTGAGAACTCCCTCCTGCGCACCCCCATCCTTTGGACAAGAACAACAGATGGAACATCTGCTTTGAGCTGCCTGAGGCAGGATATGGCGGGATATAAAATAAATAAGTATGCAAGAGGGCGCTTCTGGCTGACCACAAGGGCTGCAGTGGAACATGGTAGGACAGGCAACTTCTCAGATACGTAGGACCCAGACAGTGTAGTGCTTTAGAGGTCAAAACCAGCACCTTGAATTGTTCCCGGAAAGCTATAGGCAGTCAGTGCAGACCTTGGAGCACTGATGTAATGTGCTCCCTGTGACTCGTCCCGAAAAGGAGCCAAGCCCCACTGCATTCTGCACCAGTTGCAGCTTCCAAACAGTCATCAAGGGCATTCCTCACACAGAGAACGTTGCAGTAATCTAGCCTCAAAGTGATGAAAACGTGGATGACAGTGACCAGATAGGAGTCTGAAGGAAAAGGCTGCAGCCTCCTCACCAGATAGAGTTGGTGAAAAGCACACCTGGCCACCACTACAACCTGATGATCCAGGTGCAGCGAGGGATCCAGAAGCATTCCAAGGCTGCAAACATGACTGACCAGAGAAGGTCGGACTCCATCAATAACAGATGGAGTTATTTATTGGTATAGAGTCCCAAATCTCTCCCAACTCACAAGGCTGACCAACCATCATCATCTCAGTCTTATCAGGGTTCAGCTTCAATAGATTCACCCTCATCCAGTCCCCAACAGCAGCCAGGTATTGGGTGAGTACCAAGACTGCAGGACCTGGGTCAGATGAAAAAGAGAGGTAGAACAGGGTGTCATAAGCATATTAATGACACTTCATCCCAGATCTCCAAATGATCTTGCTCCGTGACCTCGATACACATTGAACATGAGGGGAGATAGACTAGAACCCTTCGGGACCCCACAGGGGAGGTCATGAGGGAACGATGAGCAATCGTCCATCACCACCTGCTGAGACCTTTCTCAAGTTCTCTTGGAAGCAAATTGGGTAGAATCACAGGATTGGAACTGAGAAATATGTGGTGTTAGCTTGAGTATCACTGCATATTTCTTGTAAGCATAGACCTGCCCTTCTGGAGCAAGAATTAATCACATTGAAATAACTCACAAGTTTTATTCCATTTTAAAAAACAAACAAACTTGCAGGGCACCTGATGCGAGTTAAGTTATAATGGCACCAGCCTTCTGATTTGCAAAGGTGAGCTTGATAGACAGGAAGCTAAGAAGAAAGAGAGGGATGTAACGGATCTGGAGAAACTGATATTGAAAGGAGTTCAGCCCAATATGGAGCAAGATAGTTTGAGATTAGTGCCTATAGATTTACGCTGTAAAACGGGGTAGGTGAGAGTACCCCTTTTTGGAATTCTGTCTTCTCTTTTTTCATTAATCTGATTATTTGCTTATGTTACTTTCAGGAATGTATGTACAGTTTTGCCTTTATGAATATATTCCTGTTGGAACTCATCTCTAATTGTTTTTTCACTGTACTTTAATACTGAAGCAGGTTTCATACTGAAACAGGAGAAAATGCACATTCTCTCTTAGATTTTGAGCAGCTCTAGCCCTTGAGATTTGTGGAAAAATGCAGGTGCTGTAGAGTTAGTACTGCTCTCCTGATTTGAAGTGCTTTTACCTGTGGTACCTTCTGTGGATAAAACTGATTCCTTAATACTTTATTTTTAATATAGTAGGTGCCACAGATGTGTTGAACAGGTTTAGAAACATCTCCTAACTCCCTGTGTTGTCCTGAACCTTACAAAGACCTCATGAATGAGTTAGGATTGTGGGACATTGCCAAATGTTAATACCCCTCGAATTTCACAATAGAAGATGGCTTTAAATTAGCCTTGCATATTTGATGAAATATTTTACTAGCCTATATTAAAATTGGATTCCTGGTGATCTTGCAAGCTATACGCTTTTATGTGGGTGGATGCAGTGCAACAACGTATGTGGGAGAGACTGGAAAGGAAGTGAAAGTAACTGCTTAATATATGTCTTATAGCTAAGGTTAAGATTTTGTTGCCGGAAATCCCCCCCTTCTCTCCCCCCCCCCCCCCCCCNCCCCCCCAATAATGGAGGAGTCATGGGAATATTTGAGGAAGTAGTTCTTCCCCTACTTGTCCATGAGTCAGCTGCAAATCTTACTTGCAGCGGGTGCAACACACCTAAATTAGGCTGGGGGATGTAGTAACAGGAGTGTGGTCATTCAAGCAGGGGCTGCAGCTAGAATAAAGAAGCAGTGGCAGGTGTGAAAGGTGCTCCTGTAGGTGGCTCTTCCTTGGTTTTCGCTGCTGTCTCTCCTGCCATCTCCCTTTTCTTCCCCTTGCAGCTGCTGCCATCCAGGCCCTTCTCCTCCTGCTGCCACCACTTCTGGTCCTGATCCTGTTGCGCTGTCTGCTGCAGCTTTACTGGCTGTGCAGCTCAAGCTGCTTCTCAAGCTGCTGATGAAGTCATGGAGGTCTCCTGAAGTCATAGAATCTATGACTTCTGTGATTTCCGTGACAAATGATGAGCCTTTCTTATAGCCAAGAAAAACTGGATTTGCAAGGGGTGTCAGGAGAAGAATGGAGAGCTGGTGAAAATGAGCCCTCCCCAATAGGATATTTTTCTTATCATTACATACCTTGATTGTTTCAGGTTTTTTATAATTGTATGCATCCTCCAGTTACCACTGAGCACCAATTCATTGAGAAAGGGAATAGTTTCAAAAACTTCAGTTGTATTGTTGAATCAGTTAAGTTGGAAGCCTTAATAAATAGAAATATAAAAAACCCCACCCATTACCTCCACTTCAGCCATGTTCTCCTTCCTTCCAAATTCCCATATACCCCACCTCATGTTTCTTCTGGCACCCAAAAATACAGCACAGTTTATACAACAGGATGGCAAGAAGTTGGGAAGGAAGAGAGGAAAAGGGGGGAATTGAAAAGGGGAGAGAGAGGGAAATGCATATAAATTGCAACAGCAGGCTTACATAGTAGTTACCTATATACTCGAATATCTGGAGGGAATAGTTTTTGAGGGAAGTAATGGTAGATTGGAACAGGGAGAGCGGGGGTATTTGGGAGACAAGGGAGTTAGGAAAGCTTATATGTCTGGGGTGTATGGGAGCTGGTGAATGGAAGGTGACTGAATTGGAGTGGGGGCAGGACTTGTTACTGGGTCACCTTCACTTTCTATCTTCACTGTCACCATTTCCCCTCCTGTTGCCACTACGTGTCCCTTCTGGTTGTTCTGGGCAGCTCCTCCTGCTGCATCAGAGAGAGTATGTTTGGCTGATGGTACAGCAGGGGCCACGGTGGCCAAACTCTGTTATTGCTAGCAATTTGTAGGGTTGCCCAGGTAATCTCAGTTGCCTAATGTGACTGGATAACTGGAATTTACTAGATAGACCTATTTTAAAAAAAAATTCTATTAGTACTATAAGTTATGACTCAACTAATTCCATTCACTGTAGGTTCAGAAGCTTCCGAGGATACCAGTTATTACTTTTGAAAAAGTATTTTTCTAAGAGTTTTAAATAGAGGTAGTCTTCTACTGTTCTAGGCAGGAATCTGTGTTTACTGTGCTTCCCCATGGCCACCAATGGGAAAAATGCAGGGACCACAGGTCCCTGCAGGTTATAGCTAATAGCAAAGTGGAGCCATAAACCTAGTAGGCTGCTCCTAAAAACACTTTTTGGCAAATATGAATTGTTAAAAAAAAGTGACCTAACATTACGTGGAAATGAACTAGAGAAGGTGGTGCTGTGTTCCTCATGCCTGGGGAAGGGTGCCGTGTGGCCCAAAAGCTTGCATAATCTCACCAATCTAAGTTGGTCCAATTAAGAATATCACAGGAACTATTTTAATTTCGTTTAATATGAAAACATTTTTGTTCACTAAAACCGTTTCAGTAATCCATTTTGAGATTTATGGACTGTTAGCTAATATTAGCTAACTCCTATTCAGGGCCATCCCTGCCACTAGGCAGACCTGGGCGGCCGCCTAGAGAGGCAGATTGGGGGGGAGCGGCAGGCAGGGAACAGAAGGTTGCTACCTTGTAAACAAGGTTCTTCGAGATGGCTCCGAACATTTTCACAAATGGGTTTGCGCTTCCCTTACCGGCACATACCAAGCTCACTAATTTAAAAACTACGTGATGTTCATGTGCCCCCACACTATATAAGGTACCTTCCCGCCTAAACCCAACAGTTCCTTCCAACCTTAAGCGAAAATGATGTGAGGCTGGAAGGGTGGGTATTTGTGAGAATGTTCGGAGCCATCTCGAAGAACCTTGTTTACAAAGCAGCAACCTTCTCTTCTTTGAGTGGCTCCTCACATTCTCAGAAATGGGAGAGTACCAAGCCTAGAAATAGGTTGTGGGTGAATTTTCTATCAAAAATCAAACTTAATGCATACTGCATGCAAAAGAACAAGAGTTTATTATGTAGTAAAACAGGTAAGTATATTTACAGGGAACCTCTGCATATAATAGTCTGTTATATAGAAACAAGTGGTTCTCCTGCGTTTGTCTTGCTTTTAAAAAAAAAAAAAAAA
>QEPC01010294.1:1821815-1850523 GCA_003113815.1 Sphenodon punctatus | reverse complement strand
TCATGATACTATATCTGGCGAGGCCACCCTGGAGATATGAGGATAAGATTGGCCCCCTCTAACCGAATCTTGCTCAACACCCGTGGAATGAGAGGAATGGTGGGCTGCCCTGGTGCAAAAAAGGCTGCACTTTGCGTTCAGCGCGGTGGAGACTAGAATAGGTGTACATACCCCATACCACCACTGGGGGGGGGGGGCAGGCGCCAAATTTTGTCATTGCCTAGAGCAGCAAAATGCCTTGGGACGGCCCTGCTCCTATTTCAATCTGCCTTTTGTAGAAGTCAACTCTTTCTCTCTAGCTTTTTTAGTTTTATGTGCCCGCAATCTGGGTATGTTTTCAGTTAGGCATTTCCCCATTCCCAAATGTGTATCCAGTTTTTGATAAACCTAAAACTCTCATTGTCATTGTCTTACTGGTCCTGCACATGGAACTGGAAACATTTCTGAGAATACTGTGGAGATTCTGGATTTTAGTTTGCTAGAAAAGAGGTTAAATTTAGACCACTAAAACCTTCCTCCTACACTTCCATGTGTCATTGGTATGTTCATATCATGACAGCTGTTTCCTCCCCAGTGCTTTCTAAAAGCCTTCCTAGATTTCTAAAAGGAACTGTGAGATCCGCTACCTTTCCACCAGTCAAGCAATTTGCCACGTGGTTCTCATGGCCAGCACTAACCCAGCTGTCTATAAATAGACGGTTATAAGCTGTCTATAACCCAACTGTCTATAAACTCTCGGTTGTATCTTGGATTGTAAGCTCAGTGGAGCAGAAACTGGTCTGTAATTGTTGATTGCAAAGTGCCGGGTACCTTTCTGGTGCCATATGAATACTTAATAATAAATAATAATAAACCTTGTGTGTGTATAATATCGTTCTGTTAATGCTTTCAACTTAACTGATTCAACATTATAATGAAAGTTTTCAAATCATTCAGTTTCTCATTGAACTTGTGCTCAGTGGTCCTTTGAATACCCATACAGTTACAAAGAAATTGAGAAATCAAGGTACGTAATGGTAAGCAAATCTGCATCCAAGGTCCTCTTTATACGGACGTGGGTGGTGTGCGCTGCGTTTTGGTTGGTACGGGTACATGGGTGCTCACACATCTCCACCCATCTACACACACCATGTAGGAACTGCTGTTTTTGCCCGTTGCTCTTTGTGCGGGGCATGGGTGGAGATGGGTGTTGGGCAGGAGTATGCATGCATCCCTGCCCACCTGCTGTGGTGGTTACATGGGCGGCCCCCACCCATGACCACCCAGTGAATCTGCGTGGGCCTGGGAGGTGCGTCATATGTGAAAGGGGCCTTAGAATGGGGGTTGCTGTCATTTGCACTAAAGGAAGACGGAGGTAGGGGAAAAAAAAAAATTTTAATAAGAGGTAGGGAGAAAGGGAAATGCATAATCCCGATGACAGATGTACACAGCAAGTACTATACTTTTATATCCGGATGATTTAAATGGATCCCAGATATAACTCTCTGTATTTCTAATAATTGGATCCCTTCCTTCTGATGCCTTTCTGTATCTTTCAGCTGTGATCTCTCCCCCCGAGGAAAGGTAGACCTTTGCAAAATGGAGGCACTTGTAGAACTTGTTGTCAGAAGATGTGGTCAAGACCAGTAGTATAGCTGGGTTTTTAAAGGATTGCATAAGGTTCTTGGCGGGTAGGCTCACCATGCCAGGTAGGGTTGGAGTATGTAACCTCTGAGTGTTGGGAGCTGTGACTGAACAATAGGGAATGGATTGTTCATTATGACCTGTTGGGTACTTCTCCCAAGCGACCGAGATTGCCACTTTCAGAGACAGGATGCTTGGCTCAATGGACCATCAGTCTGACCCAGTATGGCACTACTTATTTCCTTATCCTCTTCTGTGTAAAATTAAATGCATCTTGATATGATCATGGTTATTATAGCCTATCGACCAGATTCAGTACTGTGTCTTAGTAACATTTCCCCTGAGACCCTTTAATGAAACGGGAGATAGGATGAAATCCTGGAGGGTTCAGTTTGGCTTCCACTTGAGATGTTTAGACTGCTGTACTCATTTAAGCAAAAAGCTAGCTGGGAAAATAGTCACAGAGCAATATGCTGACTTAACTTGGAGAGAGCTCCATGAAGCTTCAAATTTTGTACACATTTGCTAACAGCTGATTCAACCACCTAATCATCTTAGCTACTTTTTTGTGTGTGTGTATCTGGCTAAATATATCTTTTCTCTTGTTTGTAGTAGTTTGTATGGGGCCTGTTTACTATTTTGGATTCTTTTGTGATATCATGTAAAACATCCTGCCCAGATGTCAAAGCATTCAAAATACTGCTGAGGGCTTTAATTCCCAGTTGTACCCATTTCTTTCTTTTCACAGTCAACTTAACAAACCTTTCCTATTCCAGAAAAAAGTTAACTACTGGGAGTAGATCATTAACTGTTGTTGGGAAAATTCTAAAAGGTGTTAATGTCTCATACCTTCACAGTGTGAACTTATTCATCGATCTTATCAATTAAAATTTAGTTGCATATTAGGTTAAAGATACAAGTAGCTAATGAGTTCCAATAGCATTTTAAATAGAGCTAAATGAACTGAAGATACGCTACTGAACTTTTTATTTCTATACGGAGTAATGAAAGTGCTTGAGCCATGTTGGCACATAGGCAAGTGTGCAGTTTTTTCTGCTTCCAACAGACTGCCTCATTAACCCTTGCTGTTACTAAGCAATGTTTTGTGGAGATGCTGCTGCTGTACCACATCATCTTCAGTTAGGCCTTGTATGCATGAGCACATCAACAACAAATGTTAAATATTAAAACAATAAGTAATGTTGATATTGCAAGCATAATGTAAAAATGTTACTTTGGCTTTGTGTAGTGCCTAATACATTTTAGTTTTCTTACTACAAGGCGTGCTGCAGATTCCGTTTTTTATACTTATCTCCTGGACCTAATTATTGTCTGTTTTATCATCTCAGTTGAAATTTTCATACTTTGGCTCCACCAAATGTCTTGGGTTGAGTAGGGAATTCTTTAATAAACCTTGTTCTAGCTATATACTTACTGAGATAAAATGAGTTATTTCAGCTCTCCTTCAAGATAGGGACTTCCTTGTGCTTCCCATGCTGGGTGACTTGCTTGACAGAGCAGATGAGTTCTAAGTTTCAAAGCAGTACGAGAGAGGGCCATGTCTAGGTGGCTCTGCTCTACGCACAGGAATGTGTAGAGGCATGCCCCCTCAGTTCCTGCTTACTGTTAGAAGATGCGAGGCCAGTCGGTTAGTCTTTGGCATGAGCAGAGCTTGGTCCCTATGAACCGGGAGAGATGCCTTCCCCTCCCTGTGATGCTGTTCATGGGGCTCTGTAACTGTCGAGTTGGTCCCCTGCCATTTCCCTCCCCCATGCCCACCGCCAAGCTCAGCATCTGGATTAGGGATGAGGCTACCTAGGGTGGCAAGTTCAAGTGTTACCCCAAGTCCTCTTAGGGCGTATGTTTTGTTTTAATTGTCACCTCAAATGTTTTTAGCAATGATACCTCCTTTGTCTGTATAGATACAGGTTCACAAAAATTCTACAAGACCACTTGCTATGTATATAAGTTTCTTTATTTCCCTGTCTCTAAATTAGTTCAAAATCTAATCTATGAAATAGCAAAGCAGTATTTCCCATCAAGTCTGTGTGACGTAGCAAAGCAGTTTTTCTTACCCCATTGATGGAATACAGCAAGACCCAGAAGAATGGCCAGTTCCTCTTTTGGTAGAGCTGGGGACCTTCACGTCTGGTCTTGTCAAGAGGTGCTGGTAGGGGAAGGAGTTCAAAGAAGGGTCAATTTCACCCAATTTTCATACTTTTTAGCTGCTCATGGCCTTACCTCTGTTGATGTCAGCAGTTACGTAGTTTTTCCTCCCCTTTTTAATCTTTCTCAACCAGTTTGCTCCTTTATTTCCGGTCAGTCGAACAATCAGTAGTTTTTCCCAACTTTATTTCTCGTTAATAGGGCGATCACATATTCAACACCTCATCTGTTAGCAGGAAAGTTTCCCTTTTGGCTTGGCCATTAATCCGAGGGGCCCCCCTTGTGGTTATCTACTGCCAGGCCATTGATTGGAAGGCTACCCTTGTGGTCGTCTACTGACATCAGGGTTCTCCTTTTTGTTAGCTATTACTGGGTATGGGGTTGCTTAGAAAAGTTAGATTTCCAGAGAGTTAAACCTTTTCATATGCTAGTTAACTTTTTCATTGCTATAAGCTTGTGTCGTTTAAAAGCATTTTAATTAGCCCTGGCTAGGTCACTTCTTTCCCACCAGCCTTAATTTTTCCTCACAGTTGCAGTTACCCTTACACAAGGGGTTCTCTCCTTTCCTCCCCTGATTAAGCCATCAAGCTGAGACCTTTGTTATCTGAATCTGATTTGGCCACTATTGTCCACGCTTTTGTAACCTCAGCGCCAGAGTACTGCAATGCACTCTACGCGGGGCTGCCCTTGATGACTGTTAGGAAGTTGTAGTTGGTGCAGAATGCAGTGGCCTGTCTTCTGTTGGTGGCTGGTCACTGGGAGCACATTACACCAGTGCTCCAGAGTCTGCACTGGCTGCCAATAACTTTCTGGGCACAATTCAAGGTGCTACATCCCTTCTAGAAGATGAGCAGGCTGGCAAGACTTTTTTGTTGGTTTATTTGGCTAGCTGTTTGGCAGGCAGGGATAGGGCTGGGTGAGGGTGGGGTTAGGGAATTCTTCGAGCTGTTTTTATATGATGACAACTGGCTTAAGCCTTAGAAGGGTGGGGTAAAAATGGAGATAAATATATGTTTGGGAAAGTTATGAAAATATGCAAGGTTTACAAAGTTACTTTGAAAGTTTTGATCAACCACCTTATAAAGTAGATAATTTTACTCAATTTTTAAGAAATTATGTTGCAGACATGTGGATCATATATGTGGAAATATATTTCTGAAGTTGCATGTTTGTCTAGATAACAGTTTTACTGTGGTAAGAGGAATTGGGTCAAGTTTAGTTGCACAACTGGCAGGGTTCTTAGTTTTCCATGGTGTCTCACTTCAAAATTTAGCTTGAGGGAAAATCGCAGTATAATGGTGGTGGCTTTTTAAGAAGCCTGTAATGGCCAATTTGGAGGTTCAAAAATGTTGAGGAAACTTGGTAGCAGTAACAAAATCATAGTGCATTAATCTCACTTCCTGCATCTTTGCCTCCATCTTACATTATCCAGTTAGCAGGGCGCGAAATTTCTGGTCGCCAGGTCACCATTGGTGACCAGAAAATGAGGGCTGGCGACCTGCCCTTAATGCTGCTTGTGCTTGCTGTTAGATTCCCCCCCCCGTTCCCTTTCATGCACGTGACCTCGGCTGAGGGGAAGGGGAGGAGGGAGAGCATCGGGGTGGGGCTCCGAGGCATCTAGCGCAGCACGGAGAAGAGAACGGAGGAGCACGCAGTGGGCGGTGGTGCAGCACGAAGCAAAGCAATAGTAACTTCCTTCACCCTGTGCGAGCATGGGGTGCTCTCTCCAGGAGGAAACTGCTGCGGCTCTGCATTTGTTTTTGGAGGGGGGGGTGACAGGGCTCGCAGGGGATCTTCTCTTGGGGCGGGGACGGAGGAGGGGAAGGAACCTTCTCCCCGTGCACCCTCCACGCTGCGGTACTGCATTTGTTTTTGGAGGGGTGTGTGTGTGACAGGGCTCGCAGGGGATCTTCTCCTGGGGCGGGGAGGAGGGGAAGGAACCTTATCCCTGTGCACCCTCCACGCTACGACTCTGCATTTGTTTTTGGAGGAGGGGGTGACAAGGCTCGCAGGGGATCTTCTCCTGGGGCGGGGACGGAGGGGAAGGAACCTTCTCCCCGGGCCGTGCGCCCACCACGCTGCGGCTCTGCATTTGTTTTTCAAAGGGGGGGGGGGGGTGACGGCTCGCAGGGGAACTTCTCCTGGGGTGGGGACGGAGGAGGGGAAGGAACCTTCTCCCTGGGCGCTGTCCATGCTGCGGCTCTGCATTTGTTTTTGGAGGGGGTGGGGGTGACAGGGCTCGCAGGGGATCTTCTCCTGGGGCGGGGAAGGAACCTTCTCCCCATGCGCCTTCCACGCTGCAGCTCTGCATTTGTTTTTGGAGGGGGTGGGGGTGACATGGCGTGCAGGGGATCTTCTCCTGGGGCGCGGAGGAGGGGAAGGAACCTTCTCCTGGTGCGAGGGTGGGGAACCAGGAAAGGATCTCTGATGGTCCTTGCCCAGCCCTTTCTTGTTGGGGGGACAGGGCTCATGAGGGAAGGGAACCATTACCATTATTATTTACCGGGCTTGTGAGGGACAGGGCAAATGAGGGAAGGGGACCGATGCCATTATTGTTGTTGTTACCGGGCAGGCTGTTACAAGACACAACAAACACCAGTCTGTGGGGAGGAGAGAGAGAAGGCACATGGCAATGAAGAGGCAGACCACACTGAAGGATTTCTTTCAGAAATCAACTCAGCAGAAAGAGCCAGCAGAAACCGTGGAAACAGGCAGCGGTGCCATTAACAATGTTGTGAGTCCTGAAAGTGAAATTGCTGGTACTGGTAGCAGTACAACATCTGAAATTGCTGCTAGCAGTACTACAACATCTGAAAATGTACCCGCCATTGCTAAAAGGAAGGCAAGTGGCATTACTGGTGGTGCTGTGATGCCAACAAAAAGGAAGTTTAATAGGGCTTGGCAGAATCAGTTTGATTGGCTATTCTATGACTGTGAAGCTAAACAAGCCTACTGCAAGTACTGCAAACAGGTACCTGAAAGTGGTGTTGATCCAAAGTGGGTAAAAGACCTGACAGCACATTTCAAAAAAGAATTATTTACAAAGCATGATCAAAGCAAAATTCACCTACAAAATATAGAAAACCTAAAATCAAAAGCCTTCCCATCAGAAACACCAATGGCAAGATGCATTAAAAAAATGACTCTCTCATGACAAATCTTTTCAATATAGCTTACTACATTGCAAAAAATGAGAAATCGTTTAAAGATTTTAGTTATCTATTGTTCTTAGCTGCCAAACTGAATGTAAACATTTTAAAGCAGTATGGCAATGAAAAACAGTGCCAAACTTATATCCACTACATATAACAAAGACTTTGAAAGAAGATCTCTTACAAAATATTAAGAAATCAAAATTTATTAGTATTTTGATTGATGATTCAACAGATAGGACCTCAGAAGAGCATGCAAATGTATGTTAGGTATGTGGATAATGGACTGTCAAAGAAGACATTTTGGGTGTCATCGATCTACCTGATGCTACCTCTCAAGGCTACTTTATGTCCTTAACAAATTTGTTGAACAACCTTCTAGGCACAAAGCATATAATTTATAAGGATCCGATTTACATCATTGGTTTGGGAACAGATGGGGCTGCCAGTATGATTGGTCACAAATCGAGGTTGGCAGTTAAAATGAAAGAAATTTGCCCCAAGCTCATAAGTGTTCAATGTATTGCTCATAGGCTCCAGTTAGCTGTATTAGATGTATGCAGAGCAGTTGAATACCTTCAGACATTTGATGACATTGTGCGAAATGTGTACAAGTTCTATCATGGTTCTGCAAAAAGACTCCATCGCTTGAACGAGACTGCTGAAGCGCTCGGAGAAGAAATCCTTAAACTTAGTGACATTCACACAGTAAGGTGGCTGGCAAGCAAAGTTAATGCACTGCGTGCTCTTCTCCAGTCTTGGAAAACAGTTGTAACTCATCTAGAACAGTCTGTAGCTACCAATGACTCAGATAACGCAAAAGCTAAAAGTCTACTTAAAAATTTGAAGCAGTTTCAGTTTGTGAAACTTCTGCATTTTCTGATGGACTTCTGTGGCAAACTCAAGCCTTTAAGTGAGTCTCTCCAAAGCAAGGAATTAATGATTTCTTCTTTGAAATGCAAAACTGAACATACAGTAAATATGCTTGAAGAGCTACGCTGTGGTGTTGGCCACACAGAGAAGCAGTTTTTGGACAGTACCTCAATGACAGGAAAATACAAGGATGTCCAGTTAACCAGTGTTGACTCTGGAGAAAGGCAGTTTCAGGCAGTCAGAGGAAAAGTTATTAGTAATGCAAAGCAGTACTTGCAGGGGAGGCTGGAATCTGTTTCATCAGATATTGTCAAATTTCTTCACATTTTTGACAGTATTGCATGGCCTTCCAAGGGAAGTCTACAGTTTGGCAACGAACAGATCAAAAATATTTGTATGTATCTGTATCCAGACTATGGAGAAAGGGCAGATATTCTGTTAGCTGAGTGGGCTGACTACAAACTTAGTTTTTCCTCACACACTTTCCATGACACATTTAAAAGGATAAGTGAACAGTCTGAGAGGTTTCCAAATTTGTTGCCTATTGCAACTTCCTGTGCTGTGCTACCTGTAAACACAGCTTCATGTGAACGTGGTTTCAGTTACTTCAACAGAATAAAAACTGCTTATAGAAATTCCTTGAAGACTGACACAATAGATGACCACCTGACAATTGCTGTTAATGGCCCACCTCTCCAAGACTTCTGTCCCAATAACGTAACTGACAGTTGGTACTTCAGTGCTGAGAGGCAGAGGTACACAAACATGAAACATCCATGATTAATTGTGAGTAGTTTTTAATAGCTTTCTTTTATTACTGTCTTCCTATAGATGCTTAATGATAACCTGTAAAAAAAATAGACTTTTGCAACTGAATGCAAAATTTGCAGTTACAACTTACAAGTGTCTGTTTCCTTCTTTTTTTTTTTTTTTTTTTTTGTGGCGACCAAGAAAAAATCTTGGCTACTAGATTTGGATCTGAAATTTCATGCCCTGCAGTTAGTATCAAACGTGTGTTCTTATAATGGTAAGGATACAATGATTTAATCTAATTAAAATTAAATTTTTAAATTTAATTCCTTTATTTCTTAGCATTTTTATTCCACCCTTTTCAGAAGGCTGAGTGCCTTACAAAAATATAAAATACAATTAAAGCATTAAAATACAATTCAGAAAAATAAAAAAAACAAAAGGAACAACCTTAGTCCACCAACCATCCCACCTAATCCCTTTCCCTACCTTCCATATGCTTTTGTACTGCCTCCGAAAAAGTCCAGACTCGTACTCAAAGTTATGTCAACGTTAAGTACTAAATTTATTACCTTGTACATAAAAATGTTGATTCAATGAGTTTAGTCTGCTTTTTACAGGGGACACTACTAGAAGGGGCAGGATATTAATTTTGTGGCCAGATTTGATAAATGACTCAAATTTGCCATATACTGCTTTAAAACAGTGATCGTGCAGATAGAACATTTGCTTATACGCTGTGGCCCCAATTCTGCAAACACTGATGAGGCACATAATTTTCATTGAAATAATACACTTTCTGAATGGAGTTTCAATGACTCCAGTGGGAGACTTGCAATTCATAATGCTCCATGCAAAGATGAGCTGTGGAAATTTGATATGTAAAGTAAGCTGAATTGTATAAAATAGTTACAATTTTGCTTATACACCCATTAGCAAAAACACATATCAAATTAACACATTTTTATACCAACCAATAATAAAATACCTTTCTTTGAATAAAAGGTACAAATAGAAACAATATTTAAACTGACTTATTAAAAAAATTCTTGTCATGATTAAATACAGTTATTTTAATATCAGTCCACCCTGACAGAGAACACTTTCCCCTGGACAAGAGGATATAAAAAATTACGTTTTAGAACTGTAATTTCTATGGTGCTATGGAATTATATTTACATTTTTACAGAAAAGTGAGCAAAAATAGAAAACAACCGTTCATAACATATCTTTCACATTTGGCTGTATCTGAAACGTGTTTCTGGGTATTTTGGAAGAAATCTTTTTCTGTAATTTTGCTCCATTTCCATGCTCATTAGTCTTCGGGTTAAGCAGTGTTATGAATGTGGTTTGAATTGTATCCTGGCTTGTGTATCATTAATCAGTTGTTAACTGTTACATTTGTAACAACCATAATTTTTTACTTGTAGACTCATGAACAAATATTTATTTTTGTGTCAAACTGTTACCCTGAGACTCCTCTCCCAGGGTATTTTCAGACGTTACGAGACCACAGTCAACCACGGTCAATCCCGCGGCGGGGCCAAAGCGCCCTGAACGTCTCTTTCGTGAGCGCCAGATGTTCACCACAGTCAATCCCCACTAGGGATCAAAAATAACCACGCTTCCAGAGCTCCGGCCCGGCCCATCTCCGAAAGCGTGGTCAAAGCGATTAACAAAAAAACGTAACGACTGAACGGCAACCACCGGCTGGAATCAAGCAACATGTTGCCCAGCCGCGAACAAAGCACGCAGCGTTGCTGCCAGGCAACGAGCAACAACACAAGCCGGGGAGGGAGATTTAAAGGGCACACAGCAGTAGGGGGACGTGGCGGGATGGAGCGAGGCGGAAGGGAGAGGAGAGCGGAGGGTGAGAGAGCAAGGCAGGAGGAGGAGGAGGAGGAGGAGCCGGAGGAGGTGGTTGTGCTGCACATGGAGGCGGTGGAGGGGCAGCAGCAGCAGGAGCAGCCGGGACAAGCTGCCCCGGTGCCTTCCAGGTGCTTTGACCACGACCCGGGATCGGCGTAATATCTGTTGCGCTGCCTTGGGCCGTGGTCTGCTGGTCCGATTCACTGCCCTGGTCCCGCTTCCGTCACGTCTGTTTGGGCCTCTCTTGTCCACAGGGGGTGGTTAGCCGGTTCGCCACCGCTGGGAATCCACTGTGGTGAATCGGGCGCCCGTAACGTCTGAAATCACTCCCAGGAATTAGCTCCACCAGGGGTCAGGGTTTGCCACAGGAACGGTTCAATTTTCCTCACCAAAAATTTACAATAGGTAATTATTTTGACTAAATACTATAATTTTTATTGCCCTGACAAACTGGTTTACACACTACTATGAAAGCATTACAAAAGCACTTTTGAAACATGCAAAAAGTTTACGAATTCTTTAAGAATATATCTCGCCACACAGATACAGACAGGTTCCAAAAGTTGTCCAGGCTTCTGGGGTTCTGCTGGGGAAGATGAGACATATGCTGCTATGCTGGAGACAGAGCTGAAAATTAATTTCTTCTTGGCAGAGCAAAAGAAATTATGTCCCAACTGACTTAAAAATAAAAATAAGTAAAAAGGAAAAGTAGTAGCTTTAAAAAAAAAAAAAAACTTTTAAAAGGTGTAAAAAATAAAAATGTGGCAAAATAAGGAAAAGCAAGAATAGCTTTTAAAAAGGAGAAAGCTAGTTAAAAGTAATAGAAATCTCCTTTGCTAGGGCAAAAAAGAGGTAGTAGCTTTAAAAATAGCTTTTTTGAAAAATGAGAAAAACGAATAAAATAGCTAAATAAAACGAATAAAACGTGTAAAAAATAAAATGTCTTTGCTAGGGCAAAAGAGAGAAGCATTAGCTTAAAATAGTTTTAAAATAAAAATGAAAAAAATAATAGCTTTAAAAATAAATGAAATGTCTTTTCCTAGGGCAAAAGAGAGAAGTAAGTTCCAACGGAGACTAAGCTTTAAAAATGGAAAATAAGAGAGTTGAAAGAGCAAAAGGCATGTTTTGGTGTAAAGAGGTAATCCCTCTAGAGGAATTGCAGTTGAAAACAGAGACAATAATAGATTGCGCCTCATACAATCAGCTAAAGGGATTTTTAACACATGGACAGAATAGTAACAATATTCTTTGGACGCCTAGGCCCCTGGAATTCCTTTAGTTTGAGCATTTAATTAATAAAGGTTTCTTGTCTATGGCATACAAAATATTAAAGCAGATATGTTTTCTACTCAGTGCGGGATACATCTGGTAGTGGGAACAAGAGCTGATGAAACGATTTGAAAAACAAGACTGGGTCAGTCTATGGACGCATATGCACAAATGTTCAAAATCACTGGCAGTTGTTGAGTCTAATGCCAGTTGACTATGAAACTTTATAGAACCCTCCGTCCAATTGGCCATGATAACAAAAATTGATACAGCGGATTGTTGGCACAATTGTGGGATCAAAGGGGCCTACACCCACTGCTGGTGGGACTGTGGGATAATAAAACCATTTTGGTGTGTGATCTGGGACCATGTTAAACAAGCTACTGAGATCTCATTGCCTTCTTCTCCAATTACTTTGTTGGGTATTTATCCCAAAACCCAAAGATAGATAAGTATAAAAAAAATGTGTTCACATGATTTCAGCAGGTATTAATATTATTGCTCAAAATTGGATATGTCAAGCTACTCTGAGTGAGGGTGAATGGATAAATTGCCTTTGGCTCATATTCACCTTGGAAAAGATGCTTGTGATGATTCAGGATGACTTGTAGGACTTTTGTGATACCTGGACCGCCTGCTTTGAACTGATGAAATTCAAGATGATGCCGATCAGTGACTACCAAGAAATATTTGGCAGGGAAATATTTCCTTTTTTTTTGCATCTTAATTTTTGGCTTGACTTAAGGGTGGGAGAAAATGGGTTGGTCTATAATTTGCCGTGGCAATTTCTTCTTAGGAGTTGACATAAGTTACCAACGAAATTGTATAAGTTGTAAGTCTCTGTCAGATGCTGCGATTGATTTACAAATACTTGTAACTATCTTCTGGGTCTCAATAAAAGTCTTTTATTAACAAACAAACAAAAAAAGAGAGGCTTGGGGGGAAAATGTAAAATAAAAGTAAAAGTTGGGATAGAAAAAAACTACATCCCTTCAGCAGGACTGGATAGCACACAAGATCTTCCTTCTTCCTAAACTTTTAAAGGACTTCTGAGAGTCTTGCAAAATGGCTATCAGGTGTTCCTCCAATCATTGAAAAAGCAGGTCATGGGTAGCACCAGTTAGCAGGGATTTAGCCTCTTGCCAAATGATGCAAAAGAAAAATGTTATCGTTTTCATATCTCTGCGAAGACTGATCAGGCCATATCTCGTCTTGGTTATTTTGACTTTACCCATTCTTGCTTCCAGGAACCAAAGATCACTGCAACCTCTCACTAGCCATGCCCTTTCCCCCAGTAACTCCTATCGCACTGAAGTTTCAATGGATTCTATTGGCCATTCTCCTGTTAACTTATTTAGCTCTGAAGTATCAGTGGATCCTATTGATTTCATATAGGAATATTACCTGTACCTAGTAGTTATCATGTCTCTTAGAAAGTGGTTGAAGAACAAAGGTCATTTCTCTTTGACTTATTTACTTAAAAAGAAATCCTATATCCGGCATCACATCAATACACTGATTTATAAGATTTTTTGGAATTCTTCATTAAGGCACATTTCCACTGAATAATTGGTTATTTATTTAAATAATTTTGAAACTAAATCATATGTTTGAAATACACTTGAAATTCAGTAAGTAATACATTGGCTTCGAATTCTTTACACAGAATCCTTTAAAAAATTTAGATTCTGCATTTTGAAATATTAACTAATGGTATTCCAACTGAACTCCTTTAACACACTTATTTGACTTAAAATTAAACTTATTTTAACCTATACAGATTTAGGAATACAATTAATGAGGTGATTTTAATGAGGTGCAGCTAATGCAAGATGGCACCAAAGTACTGTTAATTTTTGCTATTTTGCTGTTCATTCTTTGTTTTTATTATTGCTAACCCAAATAAAGATATGACTGGTTGGAATCCAAAACAACCCCGGAGTACAGAGGAAATCTGAAATTTTTCATGTACTATTGGATTTAAATAGAAAGAAATAATAGAAATAACAGAAGGTAAAAACCGCAATAAATTACAAATTTCAAATTTATTGCAGCCACATGGCCATAGCAATATACAAACAAATAAAAGGAACACATAATATTCTGTCACCAATATTATTATTATTATTATTATTATTTATTAACAAACATTTATATAGTGCCAGCAGTGTACCTGGCACTTTACAAAGTAATAAAATAGACACGGTCCCTGCCCCTAGGGCTTACAATCTGAGAGACAGGAGCTGGGGGAGAGACTTAGGAAGGGGAACAGAGGGAGAGACAAGGGGTCTAACATTCATGAAGATGCGAGGTCTCAAGTGCACGTACTTGGCTTGGTTACGATGAGAATGACAGCAGGCAGGTCCATGTTGCAAGGATAAGGGTAAACCGATCGTAGGTATAGGAATAGTGGCTCAGCAGGATAAAGAGTCAGACAGAGCAGAGCGAAAGAGGTGAGTTTTAAGGAGAGATTTGAAGGTATGAAGGGAGGGGGCAAGGCGGATGTGGACAGGGAGGGAGTTCCAGGCATGGGGGGCAGCAAGTGAGAAGGGACGAAGGCGCTTAGGGGAGCAGGGAAGGCGTGGAAGGGTGAGAGAAGGGACAGAGGAGGAGCGAAGTGCACGGGCTGGAGTATGGAGGGCGATAAGTGCAGAGAGGTAGGGGGGAGCAAGGTTGTGAAGAGCTTTATAGGTGAAGACTAGGAGCTTGTGCAGGATTCGTTCAGGAAGGGGAAGCCAGTGAAGCGAAGAGAGGAGGGGCTGCACATGGTCGAAGCGACTGGCGAGGTAGATGACCCTGGCAGCAGAGTTTTGGACAGAGATGAGGGGAGAAAGGTGAGACCGGGGAAGGCCAGTGAGAAGGAGGTTACAGTAATCGAGGCGAGAGATGACCAGAGCATGAACAAGAGTTTTGGCAGACGAGACAGAGAGAAAAGGGCGAATCTTAGCAATGTTATGGAGGGAGAAGCGACAGGATTTAGCAACAGAGTCAATGTAGGGTTTAAAAGAAAGGGCTGAGTCAAAGATGAAGCCTAGGCTACGGGCTTGGGGGACAGGCAGGATGGTGACTCCATCAATAGTTATTGACAGGAGAGGAAGGATGAGGGGGGAAGATAAGGAGTTCAGTTTTAGCTATGTTGAGTTTGAGTTGACGTTGAGACATCCAGGTAGAGATGTCAGAGAGAGAGTTGATGAGACGAGCTTGAACCAGAGGGAGAGAGAGAGGGAGGGATTAAATCCCGATGTCCCCATATACATTATATTCATATACATGCGTTATCCACTCATGATCCTTGTAATCAAACACATTTGTCCTTAAAATAATCAATGGGAAAAAGCAAACAATTCTAAAATTATTAATCTATTGTTCTAAAATAAAGATTGATTCAGGGGTAGCTCCCTCACAGCAAGGAATAAGGTCTCAAGAATTAAATCTACACCCCTCAGTAAACCTCAATAACAGTAGTAGCAGTATGTATTCAGTACGATCTACAAATCGTATTTGTTACGCAGCTTATTTGCTCTCAGAGCAAAAATTGCCACAACCTTTGTTCTTTCCAAATCAGAACCCCTCAAAAGAAAAATAAGCTGTTGCAGTGCGGATCTAGATTGATCCCATCCAGTTTCCTGGATCAGTTGTATACGTAGGTGTACACAAATAGGGCATCTCAAAATATAATGCCTAAGGTCCTCTACCTCAAGGACCTACATGGACAAAGCCGTTCAGTATAAGGACCCCCCCTATGTTGACCCTGAAGTACCGATTGTATTCATGGTTTGAAGCCTTAAATTTATAAAAGCTTTCCTAAGAGAAGGATCAACAAGGTGATGTACATATGAGGCCCCATCCCTCGTTGGTAGAAGATATTTATACATAGGGGATATCAGAGAGGCTGAGGCCGCAGCCCTCTGTCCTTGCCGATCAACATCCTGAATACGCTGCTTAATCAACTTAATTACAAGTAAACTTGGGGAATCATAGAAAAAAGGCATAGAGAACCCTAAACTCAGTAACCAAATATTTATTTTATGCCACCATAGATCCTTGCCACATTCAGAATCCCCTAGCTTTTCGGACACTGCACCGATTAAGAGAAGTTTCAGGGGCATCTGGCAACCTTGCCCAGAATTTTAGGACATAAATCTGAATAAGTACTCCCAAAGATGGCCTGTCCATTTCCAAATTAAGTACGGCCGAGCTTTATAGATTGGGGTACTGCTAGGAGCCTTCTCCAGAAACCATTTATTACCGGTTCCAGGGAACTAATAACATAAGAATCCAGACCACACAGCTGTACCCCATACAACAGTCTGGCAAACAACTTCCTCTCCATGATTTTTCTGGGCCGCCCTAACACTACTCTGACCATAGCGGTAAAAAAAAGTTGAATAGCCTGCGATTCTGCATTTGCTTTCAATTTAGCAGCGCGGACATACGGTAACCATGATCCATTGTAAGAAAAAAGAATGCCTAGATATTTATAGACGCAGACCTGTTCCAGTTCATACTCCTGTAGACACCAGGGATATTTTAGTAAATCTTTTGGCAAAGAAATATCTTCTCATACATTCAAGACTAAACTTGATGGCAGACATTAACTTTTAACAGAATTTAATGGAGTCCAGCAGCGTAAATAAAATATAAATATCCATGAATCACTCAGCGTATAATTGTGTTGTGGAATCTACTGCCAGAGGCTGTGGTAAGGGCCAGTACTATAGCTGAGTTTAAAAGAGGTTTGGACAAGTTTCTGGAAGATAAGTCCATTAGCAGCTATTAGCCAGACAGGATCAGGGAACATGACGGGAGCTGGGGGAAAACAACAAGGAATGGATCCCCCTTGTGACCTGTTGGGTGCTTCTCCCAAGCCAACATGATTGGCCACTGTTGGAGACAGGATGCTGGGCTAGATGGACCATTGGTCTGACCGAGTATGGCACTTCTTATGTTCTTATGAATTCATGCAGAATGCTATATATCCGGATTCTGCAGCTTCCGCTAGGAGAGGAGCTCATCTACTACCAGAACCATGGCAATTAAAACTAATTGTTTAATTTCTCCCGAGGCATAATGAACCATAATATAATTCCTTCCAATAAGTCGCTTCAGATTTCTGCACGTTCACATACAGTAAAGTCAAACAAGACATTTTTTATTATAGCATTTGTCTGGGGCAAGGCATCATGTTTACTGCTAAAAGAATGCAGCCTCAAGTCACTGAGTAAAATTTGCTAAATGCTAAAACGAATTCTTGCAGCTAATCCCCATAATGATTCCCAGCTGGGCACTTTCTTTCCTTAAGTACTGGTGTGGTGTGTTTTAAGGACTGTGGCTTCTCTTGATGGACCAGTGCCCACCAAACAAACAAGACACCCACTACCTCAGGTCAAAGGACCCACCTGATTTAAAGCTCACCAATATACAATTAAAAGCAGATAGTTCAAAGTGCTCACATTAAAAGCATTAAAATTACTTTTAACCGAATTTAATAGAGCAGTCACATGACTTCACATCACTTTACCCACCTATCTTGCAGAACAGCAAGAAACAATATTTTTCAATTTGTCTCTACTTTCTGGGCATACGGCCAATAATTCATTAAACAACTATAAGCACAGGGCACATTTTAAATAAACATTTCTCAGCACAGAAATGGTCTCGTAGCACAAAATAGTGACACAAAACTGTCTGCTCCCCAATTTTGAGCAATAATTAAATTGACCTGTGTTCAGCAGTTCAGGGGCTTCCAGGTCTGTTTTCAGGGCTACAAAACTAAGTTTATTGATATGGATGGCAACTTGAAAAATTATCTTGCAAAATTACCAGCATTTCCCAAAGCAGGATCTGGGGACCTCAAAGGATCCACCTAGGGTTATGATGGAGGCTCTCCCTCAAGCCAGAGATCTCAATGTCAGATGGCAGGAAAAATTAATAACAGGAAGAATAAAAATGGCCACTCATCTTAATGATTGTAATCATATTTTGAAATTATTAGCTATTTACTTTTTGTAATTATACGTTAGACTCAAAGGAACCAAAACATTTTTAAAAATACTAACCTAACTAGTAGAATAATAATATGAATATTAATACAAAGCTGAAAGTGAGCTTGGAAATCCAGTCAGATCCAAAAGGGCTTTTGGTGGGAAAAAAGTTTAGGAACCAATGAACCAAGCAATTGCAGGGAGGTGAGTAATTACCACAAATACGGAATTATGAAATGATTTGAGTCTTTTTTCCCCCAAAGTTTGGACTTTATGCGAAGATGGGTGCAAAAATGTTAGTCTGAATACCTAATCAATGGGTAACTTTTGTTTTTGCTTTGCAGCTATAATTTGTTTAGAGTCTAACTTTTTTAAAGGTTTGAGCTATCCTCTGTGTTGAGAAATACGTATTGAGCGAACAAATCCAAATTACTAGCTGACCAATAGGTTCTTTGCTAGTTATAAATATGCAGCATAACTATGGGTGTTTTCAGAAATGACGCTAACCCCAGTTAAACCACACTTTAACCACGCTTGAACATTTCTTATGTATGTTGCAGGGCTGCATAGGGCACCAGTACAGCCCAGTACCATGCATAAAAAATGTTCAAGTCTGGTTAAACTGGGATTAGCGTCATGTCTGAAAACACCCTGTATGTTCTCAGAAGCTGTATGTTTTGAATTCATCATGTATAAATCAGTGATACATCAGTACCACGGATCTCATACACGAGAGCTTTGTAGCTCCTAGGCTACATGGGTTTTATTTAGAGCCAGTGTGGTGTAGTGGAAAAGGTACTGGACTTGGTCCTGGGAAACCAGGGTTTAAATACCACCCTAGCCATGAACTCACAGGGTGGTCTTGGGCAAGTCACAACCGCTCAGCCTCCATTCCCCATCTGTAAAATGAGAATGTGTATCTTGTGTTCTCCTCACTCTTGTCTACCTTAGATTGTAACCCCACCTGTTTCTGAAATTTTATTTTATTTATTTATATGTTCATTTTTACCCCACTCCTTGCTATAAGCAACTCGAGGTGGCTTACAATGACACAGAAACAATATAGAAATACAATATGAAAAATAAATAACAAATAATAATATAAAACAATACTAAACACTCTAATCAAACACAATATTAAAACTCATGTGCATAGAAAACATAAAAAACCTAAATGTGTAAAATACCCCCACCCTACTCCAACAAACCCATCCCACCCTCCCCTCTGAAAATCTGTGACTGTAAAGCGCTGTGTACGCCTAGTAGCACTACATAAAAAGTAGTAATCAGTATTCGTAGGTTTTATTAGTACAAACCTCATTTGGTTCCATGCATCACAAATCTGTCATTTTCTTTGTTGCTTGCAGCTTGTTCAGACTGTGGCGGCACGGCGTCTTACTGGTTTGGGCAATCTTATGCCAGCCCTGCGTTCTCTTCGTTGGCTGCCTGTAGACAGTGGATTGAATTTAAGATTGCACTGTTGGTTTTCAAGGCCCTGTAAGGCATAGTGCCTGTCTCTATTCGAGACCTGCTCCTTGAGCCTCACACTGATGGTTAACTGTACTCAGAAATTACCTGCTATTTGGGGATTGCGTCTTATGTCAGCAGGCCTTTGGCCCTTTGCTGTAGTTGGCCCCTCAGTGTGGAACCTACTCCCTCCAGATGTCTTCCTCGCCTTCAAAAGGCACATGAAGACTTATTTATTCTCCAGGTGCTTTTAGTATCCACTGCTGTTCCCCTTAATGTGTTCTTCCTTTCTTATTACTGTACTTTAAATTGTTTTATACAGGCTTACGTTCTAACTGAATTTTAGATCGTGTTTTTATGTTCCGAGTGCTTCCCAACGGTGGGGCAAAGCATATCCGCTATATGTATAAGTGTCTGTATAAGTGTTTTGAGTGTAGTTAGATGTTGACATCCATGTCTTAAGGTTCATAAACACATAATTTGTCTAAAATATTTATGATGAACTTTTATATTTGTTTTTTAGGGACCAGTTACTCTCCACAAGAAAATTCTCATAATCACAGTGCTCTTCATAGCTCAAATTCACATTCTTCTAATCCCAGCAATAATCCAAGAAAAACTTCAGATGCAGTAAGTATCAAAGCATTGCTTTGTTACAGAACTATTTACAATCATGTACACAATGTTTTCACATGCATTTTGGCAACTACCGAGTGTAAAGCTTTGCACTTTTTTTCTTTAAAAAAATAAATAATTTGTAGGTGTATGTGACTAAGAGAAATAAACCAGCAACTGGTAGGGGTTATATGTTGCAATATAGTTTTGGCATATAAAGGTTTCTGTATACATCTAACTTGAATTAGACAGTGTGGGCAAAAAGGGACTAATGAGATTATTTGTTGTAGTTCCCTATTTGAAGATTAGCAAAACTCTTCATACTTAAGGTGCATTAAGGTTTCTTCTCTCACATTTAAAATTTCCTGCAGGAGAGAACAGCTGCATCATATGGTTTTTCATGGGTTGCATCCCCTCTCTCTTTCTCTCTCCCTCTCTCTCTCCCCCCCCCTCCCCCCCCAAATATTGCTTTCCTGGCAACCTCCAAAAACCTTATGGCAGGTTTTTTTGTCTCCCATGAATTCATCCTTAATTGTTTTCTTTGCTCTTGTGATGGTCAGTCCTGGATCCTTTAGATATCGCACATACCCTCTGAGCTTTAATGACTTTTGACAAAAAGTGTCAGTAGTTGAACTGATTTGCACTAGAAATTATTTTGGAAGGTAGGAGAACTATTGAGATAAAAATATCCAACCATTCATATTTTTAAAAGCGAGTGTGAGTTTTGATTGCCATGATACTGACGGTTGCATTGAAGCTGCAGAAATTTCAGATCCAAAAGCATTAAGAAATTAAAGACTTAATGCTTGATGTTGTTACCATGATCAAATAAACATAATCCTAGACCTCTATTTTGCTGTATTTCAATAGGGAGGAGAGGTTCTTTATTGTTGGAAGTAGCAGAAATACTGTACCCATGCCTTTAAAGGCTTCTTCCCGTAGCTTACCAGGAAAGGAGCTGAAAACAGAAATTTGTATTGTGCCCCAAGAAAACAGGAAACATAAGTCTGCCCCCTAAGAACAGTAGTGTTGTGAAGGTCATATAAATACAAGATTAGGTAACTTACAAGTAGGAACATATTGGAATCTATATACTTGTACTTTGGCAAATTGGCTTTTCACCAAAATTATTCATTTTTTCAAGTCCTACGATTCTGCAGATGACTGGTCTGAGCACATCAGCTCTTCTGGCAAAAAGTACTACTACAACTGCCGAACAGAAGTTTCGCAATGGGAAAAACCAAAAGAGTGGCTTGAAAGGTATATGCTTCTAATGTATAATTCGTGTGCAGTTTAGAAGATGCTACTCTTGAGTTCTTACTCCTTTTTGTGTGTGTGGTTTTTTTCTGCAGAGAGCAAAGACAAAAAGAAGCAAGCAAGATGTCAGTTAACAGTTTCCCAAAAGATCGAGATTACAGAAGAGAGGTGATGCAGGCAACAGCTACCAGTGGGTTTTCTGGTGGAAGTATGTATTTTTGATACAGAATATTCTTGTATATTGTTTACTTTCAATGTTGCACTTTATCAATTATTTTTAAAAATAAAATCGTTTCCTGTATTTACACTTCATTATGGCACCATACACATTTATTCTGAACTCTCTCATAAACACAGATAAGTCACGAAAACACTGTGATCTCCTCAGGTACATTCTGTAAAGAAACATTGAGTTTATCCATGTATGTCATTCACCCTTTTTGCTTCATGTTTCTGCTCTCTTTGCTATTATTCCTCGTTCAGCTATATTAGCCTTTATTTGGGAGAGCATTTTATTTAGTCCTACTTCTCATGTCAGTGGTAGAAAAGTATTCTATCTTCGTTATTTAAAAGAATTTCTATGGTTTTGGTCAAACCTTGAAAATCTTAACCCATTGAGTTATCACACTTTTTAAAAGGATTGCTTTCTTAGGGCCTTATAAAGACCCTTCATCCTACTATTTGTCTTAAGCTATGAATGTTCTTGAAGCTCTCCTAGATTTTTGATGTTTGAGTTTCTCAAGGAAAACCACCAAATAAGTAAGGTGGTCAGGTGAATAGAATTAGTTTTTTGAGCTCTAATTTCAGTTCTTGTTGTTACATTACAGACAATAAAAATAGCATTGGTGTGCTTGTGCACATTAGTTTAATAGAAATTATCACTTGGAAAAATTAGAAATCAAAAGCCTTTTGAGTCTACTTGGTGCATTTTCTGTTTTAACAATCATCATCATTATAATAATTATTTTTATATAGCCCCCCTTTCCATGGCACTCTGAGCACTTCACAAAGAACTAATTAAGAACTCTTTAATCCTCACAACAGCCCTGTAAGGCAGGCTAGGCTGAGAGAATAATATGAATGGCCCACAGTCACCTAGTGAGTTTCTGACTAAAGCAAGACTTGAACCCAGGCCCCCCCATATCTCCCTGTCCAAGTACTGTGCACTTAGCCATTATACCACGCTGGGTCTTGCCTGATTGTGTTTGATACTACAGGTTTAGGCAGATCTAGTCTATTATTACTGTCTTTGTAAAAGCAAAATTTACATTTTGTCATAGGCAAGCAGCATATTCTTAGTGAAAATATGCTTCATGTATTGTACTATCTGAAATGAGTACGTTTTCACAATTACTGTAGAAGCTTACATACTGGAATATATATTTTCATGATTTTCCAACATTGCCATTGTTTAGACAGTGTGGCCTATCCCATACCCTGCGCAAGCCGTGCGGATCCAGTGCGTGCAAATGCGTGCGCAACCCATACACATGTCCATTGTGAGAACACTGTGCTGCATGAAAACCACATGGAACTCATGCGGATCCTGTGCACAGGATGTTTGGGATCGTGGCCAGTGTTAAAAAAGAAAGCTAAGAACTGGGAAAGGAGGAGCAATCCTGTGTATACAGACTGTGTCCCAATCTAGTGTGTTACACAATGATTAAGAAGTTTTTTAGATT
The DNA here is from genome assembly GCA_003113815.1 of Sphenodon punctatus. NCBI lineage: Eukaryota > Metazoa > Chordata > Lepidosauria > Sphenodontia > Sphenodontidae > Sphenodon > Sphenodon punctatus. The sequence continues at coordinate 1,827,816 of QEPC01010294.1, read as the reverse complement.
GACCTAGAACTGATCTTCGGAAGCTTGGAATGCTAGGAGTCAATAGCAGTTTGAAACTCAAGCTATTATTGACCCTTGTTAACACAAGAGAATGTGATGGGTAAAAGAAAATACATAAAACACAGAATTTCACATTGCCACTGCACACATGATTATATAGTGATAAATAAAGAATTTACAAATACTACAGGGATATATATTTTTATGCAACTTTCAAAAAATGGCTTGAAAGATTTTTATAGTGAGTTACCTTAAACATCTAGCTTAACCTTAATATGAGAGAAGGAATTAGTATGTTGGGGTTAAAATTCAGAGTACGAAACATTTTGTTCTAGTCATATATGACAGTCTTGAATTGTTAACCACTGGAAGGGAAAAAATCCTGGAAGATGGTCCAGTTGATTGTAAATATTGACATGCTACTGGATTTGTCAATATTAGTTTTCTAACTTAATCTTTTCTGTTTCTCATTGCAACATTGTGAACCACAAACAAAAGTGGAAGACAAGCATTCCAGTGATGCCAGTAGTATGCTCCCACAGAATATTTTGTCTCAGACAAGCAGACACAATGACAGAGACTACAGACTGACAAGAGCAGAGACTCACAGTAGTTCTACTACCCCAGTACAACATCCCATCAAACCAGTGGTTCATTCAACTGCTACCCCAAGCTCTGTTCCTCCTAGTCCATATTCTCTACAATCTGATCACCAGCCAAAGAAATCCTTTGATGCTAATGGAGCATCTACCTTATCAAAACTGCCTACACCCACTTCTTCCATCCCTTCACAGAAAACAGAGAGAAAAGGTATGTAAGGGAAAACAATTTTTAGTTCATGTTGCATGTGGAAATGGAACTGCTAATTGGAATGTGTGACATCTAGGACTTAAATATGTTTTTTGTTGTTTATGTGCTTGAAACATTTCTATTAAGGTATGGGTTGTCAGATACACATTAAACCTTTTTGATTTGAGAGCTATGGATTGTGTTTAAATCCTTTGGTTTGTCATTTAAATTTTCCATTTAAATGCTCATACTACAGTGTTTCAAATGACCTCTTGAAAACCACACCTAATTTTTTTTGTATGATCATGAAGCTGTACAGGTGCGACTATTAACAGATGTGATGTGTTTTAAAATTATGTTTAACCTAATACTGCTGACTTCAAATTTATTGAACTTTGCTATTTAACATAAGTAAAGTTTTTGGGATCCTTTAGTAGTGTGTTCTGAGCTTCTTTATAAAAAGGTTTGAAATTGTAATTCTGCTTTTTCACTTGTCATGCACGCACACCTTTCAGTATTGAAATGTAGCATCCCGTATGTTGTTTGAGATGGGAAGTACTGATGATCATAAGAATGATGCTCATTCTGCGCAGTGCTAACACAGTTTTATTTATTGTTTATTTTATTTATTTAAATTATTATCCAGGCCTTCACTAAAAGGCTCAGGGTGGCTAGTAACATATATAAAAACATAAAAAGTCAAATACAACCCACTGCCCTCCAGAAAACCACCTAATACCACCTCCCCCTATCCCATTGCAACTTCCCTCACAACCCTACCCCCACCCACTAAACCCCCATCCCTGTCCATTAAATGCCTTCGTACATTTTGCACTTCGTAAGCTTTGTAAAGTGCAAAGCTTAAATAAAAAACCCAAAGGTAAATTAAAAAATCTTAACTTTCCCATCATTTTCAATTATTGTAGTAGAAGGAGGTTAATTTTGTGACACACTCTTTAAGAAATCTATAGAACTTAAAGTTGCACTTATGGACTGTGTTAGATTTGGCCTGTGTAGCAGAATATATTATTTTGCCTTCAAAGTACTGTGCAGACACAACTTGTGTATCAAGATTAAAGTACAACCAACAATATTTTTAATCAAATAATGCATGAAGGCCATGATTTTTCTGACGGACTGCTGCAAAATCTGTTTATTTCTTTTTAAAAAAAACAAAAGTTGAAAACAGGAGATATCTGGGAAAGCTTACAAAGGAGAGAAGGTCATCATCATAGTTTTATTTGGCTATTTGCCATACAAATTACAAAATTACAAAATAACAGCAAGAGCTGCTCACAATCAGTATTTGCATCACAAGCTGATCTCTTTTCCACCAAGGGAAAAAAGAGAACTAGCAAGAATCAAGCCATCTTAGGTAGCTAACTCTTTCCTGCTGCGCTAAAAGAAAGTATAAAACTGCCACCTTCATATCATCAGGGGCGTTTGGGGACAGTAGAGCTGACATTTTCTGTAATAGTGGTAAAAATTTGTCTCTCTCTACTATTGGAGTAGTAGAGCTCTCTACTATTGGGGTACAGCACACAGATTTTCATACAAGGAACATGCAAATAAATGTGCTCAATGAATTCTACCTCACCATTATGACATACGCATAGTCTGTCATTAAATTCTAACCTCATTGCTCTTCCTCTAGTGACTGTTGATTCTAACAATTGAAATCTGGCTGATGTTAAAATTCTGTGAAGTTGGAGGTTTTGTAGGCAGATCAAATAGGGTTCTAGGCCAAAACTGAGCTTCATTTGTGGATACCGTGGGGCAATTGTCATTGCAGCAATTTGCGACAAATTCTCCTGTACTGAGATATCCAAGATCCTCTGTTTAATTTCTTGCAAACGTAGTCTACCATTGGGTTGGAAACTAGATTCTAGCGTAAAACCTGATTTCACTAAGATGTTTAGCATTTCCTTCCACCATTTATACTTCCAGTATGATGTGTATGTTCCAACAAGCATTTATTTGACAATCTCGACAGTTCTGAGCGACATAGTCTATCCCAATAGGTAATTACTCTAGATTTTAGCTAGGGTTGCTACTGAGCATAGTCCAGACTCCGCTCAAAGCATGCAGAGGGAAAGAGAGAAGGTACTAGAGCAGAGGTGGGCAAATGGCAGCTTATGAGCCACATGTGACTCGTAGCACTTCTGTTGTGGCTCTGAAGAAATGGCTGCCTTGAGCTGGGGTGTCCTGGCAGCTCTTTCCGTTCCACCTCTTTTACATGGGCTGCCTAGCACTGAAAACTCACCTCTCCTGCTGCCTCCACATGCCAGCAGGGAATGCCCAGCACTGGACGCATGCACCATCAGCAGCAATACTAGGTGACCCCTGCTGGCAAGGAGAGGAGGCAGGAAAGGTGAGGACCTAGCCCTGGGCAGCATGTGCCAGGGGTGGTGGAGGTAGGAGAGGTGAGTAGTGTCAGCGGGTGTGTGGCAGTGGGAGTGGTGAGCAGCACATAAGGTATGGGCTGGGGTAGTGAGTGCAAGTGAGTGATTTTGTGAGACTCCTTGTACGTGTGACTGAGAGAAGGTGACATTCAGTGGGATCTCTTGACTGTTAGAAGATTTTGATGTGTGACACTTGGATTGAGAACTTTGCATACCCCTGTACTAGAGAGAAAATATGACACTCTAGTAAAGAAGACGTGGCAATACGTGGTATTCAGTGTTCTTGTACAGAGTGAGCAGTTTTTTCAGAACTTTCTAAATGAGCACACATTCTTTTGTAAGTAAATAGTAAAAATTATGGCTATAAGCCAAAATTAAGTACAAAATCAATTAAAAAAATAAAGTAAACAGTTCTTTTAGAACAGCTTCACAGTACTAAATAAACCATCCTAAAATAACATTCAGAATATAGCCATTTTAACCATTAATACAAAATCATAAAAAGGAGCCAGCTCCTCAACAACCACAGATATACCAGTATCTCTTAAATACATCACAAAGATCAGCATGCCACATTTAGAAAACAGTTTTCATTATTATTTTTGTTTACATAGTTCTCATCTTACTAGCTGTACTCAGAAAACTTCCTAAGGCATATAAGACCGAAGGAGAGTCATTTGTAATAACCAGATAGCTTTTTCTTTAGCAGACCTAAAGGAGAGCTTTGATGTTACTCTAGATAATGCTTCCTTATTTCTTTAAATAGAGGACAATGCCAGAGCATATGGACTGTGTCCTTCACAACTCTCTGATAGCATAAACATAGTCCCTCCTCATAGTGAATTCTATTCCAGCTACCTCTTAAGAACAGTCATGTCCAATTGGTCAAAACACAGTTTTGTGATTAGTTCCCTATGTTTGCTATTTACCACAATTGAGGGACAGGGAGCCAACATAAAATCAGTTTTAATATGTCTAAACAAAGGGGCACGCTTGTACCACCTCCCTACACTCAAATCATTTTGCCATGAAATATCCTGAAAACGGAGGTCATTCTGGGATTTATTGCTTGCCTGTGGGAGAGTATCAGTATTATTGCACATGTCTCCCAGACCCACCATTGAAAGTTTCTGCTTTATTTCTGTTAACCAATTAAAAGCAGTAACTTTCCAATAGGCGCTGTTTGGGAAGTTGAGAGAGAGTGTAAGTTCTAATTTTCAGTCAATAGTGAATATAACAGCTATACTTAGCCTGTTTCAACCTTATTAGTGAAGCATGGGTACTTCTGTGTAACTTTAGGAGTTCCTTCAAACAAAGCTTTGTGCAGATTCTATAACCCTAGTTGCTTTCTTACCTAGATCCCAAATTTCAGTACCATATAACAAAGTGGCTTTCAGCTTTATTTTACCAACTTTAACGCTTCAACACAGGGACTTCTATTAAACTTGTTATAAAAAGAAATGATTCCACTACAATCTGAGCTGATTTAGCCACCACTTCCCAAGCATAAGGTTCCCAGGTTAATGTTCTAGCAAAAGTAACTCCCAAATAACAAAATATATCCACCGCTTCCAGGGGATCAGTAATAATGTACCATTTATGAACCTTCGTTGGGCCAAATATCATCATTTTAAAATTGGGGACATTGATTATCAGTTTGTTATGGCCACAGTAAGTACTAAATGCCACTAAAAACAGTTGTCGATCCAACCTTTGAATATGACAATATAGCTGTGTCATCTGCATACTGTAATAGACAAGGAATCACTTCCTTGAACAATCTAAGTAGGAAATGCTCTTTAGTTAGATGTAACTTTATATCATTCATGAAGAGATTAAATAATATTGGTGCTAATAGACAACTGTTAACTAGTACTAATAGGGAATGCATCTGTTATTTCTCTCTTCACCCCATATCTTACCCTAGCTGTGATATCTGAATAATATGCCTTAGGGTGAAAACAGACATGATGCTGACTCCACTTTAACAGTGCTTTAACATTTCTTATAAATCTTGCCAGGGATGCATAGAGCACCAATACAGCCCTGCAGCATGCATAAGAAATATTAAAGCGGTGTTAAAATGAATTTAGCATCATGTCTGCTTTCACCCATAATTAAAAGCAGTAATGCAGAATCCTATATTCAAGTTCATCAGTTTCTTCCAAAGAACTCTTCTATGAATTGTGTCAAACACCCCTTTTAAATCCATTAAAGGAATGCCTTCTCTTCTTTAAATATTTTGAAATCAAATAATTGAGAGTGAAGCATTAATCCTGACAAGCGTATCCCTGATGAAAAACACACAGGGAAGGACACACACACACACACACACACACACACACACACACACACACACACACACACACGGGGGTGGGGTGGGGACAACGCATGGGGGAGACACATGGGGAGGTCAATACAGGAGACATGCACACAGGGTGATGACAACATACGGGAGACACACACAGAGGGAGAAACACACCTGAGGGGACACAAGGGAGATTCAAACAGACATGAGCACATGGGGGATACACAGTCACGGAGGACACACACATGGGGGTACATCACGGGCACACACACACTGGGACACAGACACAAGGAGGGGGACACATGAGGGGATACGCACAGGGACACACAAACAGTCACAGAGGAGTTAGACAAACACGAGAGGCACACCACCCACACACGGGAGACAGACACACTGGGACATCAGAACACACACGGGGACACACAGACAGACACACGGGGTGTGGGTGTGTGCACATCCAGAGGGAAGACACACACAGACGCAGACAGAGTGGGGGGGGGGG
>QEPC01010294.1:1795544-1819002 GCA_003113815.1 Sphenodon punctatus | reverse complement strand
GCATCTTCATGAATGTTAGACCCCTTGTCTCTCCCTCTGTTCCCCTTCCTAAGTCTCTCCCCCAGCTCCTGTCTCTCAGATTGTAAGCCCTAGGGGCAGGGACCCTGTCTATTTTATTACTTTGTAAAGTGCCAGGTACACTGCTGACGCTATATAGATGTTTGTTAATAATAATAATAACAACATACACGGGGGCACACACACCAGGGGGGGCACACCAACACCCCACACACACACGCACAGAGGGAGAAAACACATGAAGAAACACGCACACGATGCAACATGGGGACACATGCACGGGGGGACAAGAACACACACACACAACATACGGGGGAGACACAGACACATGGTGGCAGGGGGACACTCGAGGTGGGACGCACACTCGGAGGACACATGCACACGAGAGAGAGGGGACACCCACCCACAGGGAGACGTGCACAGAGAGGGGACATACACACGTGGACATGCATGCAAGGTCCACGCATACACACGGTAGGACACAGACACACACGGGCTACACACAAACACGGGGGTGGGGACACTCAAACAGGGAGACACACGGGGACATGTGGGATACACACACGGGGATACTCATGAGGGGACACAGACATGCGGGGGGACACGGGGGGACGAGGATGGACACACGGAGGAGGACATACTGAAACATGGGGGACAGACACCTAGAGTGGGGACGCAGACATGGGGACACACACAAATGGTAGGATACGGACGTGCATATGGGGGGAACACACACAAAGCACATGGACGCAAATGCACACGGGAAACATAAACATGGGACATACACATGCTGAGGGACACACACGCACATGGAGGACAAGGAAACCTACATGGGGGAGGACACAAACGCACACATGGGGGCGTGCGTGCACACGGTAGGGTGGGGACACACCCACATAGAGGAGGGACATAACACCCCCACCTCCTATGCAGAGGGGGAAAACAGTGTCACGGGGGGTGGGGGGACACCTACAGATACAAACACACAGAGGGAGACAGGGACACACGAGGGAGACAAACACACACAGAGGGGAGTGCACGTGGGGGGATATGTACATTCTCTCACACACACTTGGGGATGGATAGACAGACGCACACTGGGGACAACATGCACGCAGAGGAGGACATAAGTTCCATACTGGGTCAGATCAATGGTCCATCTAGCCCAGTATCCTGTCTCCAACCGTGGCCAATCACAGTGGCTTGGGAGAAGCACCCAACAGGTCACAATGGGAAATCCATTCTGCGTTGTTTTCCCCCAGCTCCCGTCATGTTCCCTGAGCCTGTCTGGCTAATAGCTGCTAATGGAACTATCTTCCAGAAACTTGTCCAAACCTCTTTTAAACTCAGCTATAGTACTGGCCCTTACCACAGCCTCTGGCAGTAGATTCCATAACCCAATTATACGCTGAGTGAAAAAATATTTTCTTTTATTTGTTTTAAACTTGCCACCCATGAGTTTCATGGAGTGTCCCCTAGTTCTAGTACTAGCTGAGAGGGTAAATAACTGCTCCTTGTTTATTAGTTCCACACCACTCATGATTTTATAGACCTCTATCATATCTCCTCTCAGTCGTCTCTTCTCCAAACTGAAGAGCCCCAACCTACCAAGCCTCTCCTCATACGGGAGCCCTTCCATGCCCTTGATCATTTTTGTTGCCCTTCTCTGTACCTTTTCTAGTTCAGCTATGTCTTTTTTGAGATGGGGCGACCAGAACTGCACACAATATTCGAGGTGCGGTCGCACCATTGATTTGTATAGAGGCATTATGACATCCTCAGTTTTATTCTCTATCCCCTTCCGAATAATTCCTAACATTCTGTTTGCTTTTTTGACTGCTGCTGCGCACTGCGCTGTGGATTTCATTGTATTGTCCACAACCACCCCCAGATCCTTTTCCTGAGTGGTAACTCCTAGCTTAGTACCCAGCATTGTGTACGCATAGTTTGGATTATTTTTCCCTACGTGCATCACTTTGCACTTGTCCACATTAAATCTCATTTGCCATTTAGATGCCCAGGCACCCAGTGTCGTAAGATCCTGTTGCAGTTCCTCACAGTCTGCTCGTGTTTTAACTACCTTGAATAACTTGGTGTCGTCTGCAAATTTGATCACCTCACTCTTAACACCCTTTTCCAAATCATTAATGAATACATTAAACAGCACCGGTCCCAATACAGATCCCTGAGGCACACCACTTTTTACATCTCTCCATTGTGAAAACTGACCATTTAGTCCTACCCTTTGCTTTCTATCTTTTAACCAGTTTCTGATCCATAGTAAGACACTACCTCCTATCCCATGACTTTTTAATTTTCTCAAGAGTCTCTCATGAGGGACCTTATCAAATGCTTTCTGGAAATCCAGGTACACTATATCTACTGGGTCTCCCTTGTCCACATGCTTATTTACACCCTCAAAGAATTCCAACAGGTTAGTGAGGCATGACTTACCTTTACTAAATCCGTGTTGACTCTTCCCCATTAAGCCATGTTTGTCAACATGCCCTGTAATTCTGTCCTTAATGATGGTTTCCACCATTTTGCCCGGCACAGACGTCAAGCTTACTGGTCTGTAGTTTCCAGGATCGCCTCTGGATCCCTTTTTAAATATCGGGGTTACATTTGCCACCCTCCAGTCCTCGGGTACAGTGGCAGATTTTAGTGACAGGTTACAAATTACTAACAGTAGGTCTGCAATTTCATATTTGAGTTCCTTCAGAACTCTGGGGTGAATGCCATCTGGCCCTGGTGACTTGTTAGTATTCAGTTTGTCAATTTGCCCTAGAACATCCTCCAACGTCACATTGATTTGTAACAGCTCTTCCAATTCCTCGCCCACAAAGCAAGGATCCGGCGTGGGTACCTCCCCAAAATCCTCCGCAGTGAAGACCGACGCAAAGAACTCATTCAGCTTCTCTGCAATGTCCTTATCCTCCCTGAGCGCCCCTTTTACTCCCTTGTCATCTAATGGCCCAACTGACTCCCTAGCAGGCTTCTTGCTTCTGATGTATTTGAAAAAGTTTTTGTTGCTTGTTTTTGCCTCTTTAGGAAGCCTCCCTTCAAAATCTCTCTTGGCCTGCCTTATGAACACTTTACATTTACGTTGCCAGTGTTTATGGTCTTTTGTATTATTTTCATTGGGACTAGCCTTCCATTTCTTAAAGGATGCCTTTTTGGCTCTAATAGCCTCCTTCACCTCTCCATTTAGCTATAGTGGAAGACCTTTGGTCTTCCTGCTTCCTTTTTTAACTTGCGGAATGCAGTTAATCTGGGCTTCCAGAAAGGTGCTTTTAAATAGCCTCCACGCCTCTTGCAAACTTGTAGCCCCTGCAAACTGTGCTTTTTAGTTTTTTTGACTAGTTTCCTCATTTTGTCATAGTCTTCCTTTTACAAGTTAAATGCTACTGCTGTACTTTTATTTGTCTTTCTCCCTCCAGAAATTGTCATGTGATCATATTATGATTGCTATTGCCTAGTGGCTCCACCACAGTTACTCCTTCCACTCAGGTCTAGATCTAGAATAGCTCCTCCAGCTGTTCTAGGAAGCAGTCATTTACAGCATCCAGAAATTTGACCTCCACGTTCTGCCCCAAGGAACCATTCATCTAATCAATATTAGGGTAACTGAAGTGACCCATTATTATGTTGCCGACTTTAGTAGCCTGTCTAATCTCTTTTAGCATTGCTTTATCAGTCTCTCTTTATCAGGCAACATACACACGCACACACGCTCACAGAGGAGAAACACAAACTCCCACACAGAGGTGGAACACACACACAGAAGGGGACGGGGACACACATGCTCCTCCCCCACAGACACAGAGAGAAGGGGACACCGAGAGAAAAGTTGAAGGACACACACAGAGAAGGGGTAGAAACCGAGAGAGAGAGAGATGGGGAGACACACACACACAGAGAAGGGGATAGAGAGAGAAGGGGACATAACACACACATGTGGACACACATACGTGGACACGCTTCCCCCTCCCACTCTCCTGTTTCTGTCGCTGCTGCTATTTAAAGGCCTGGGGCTGCTGCATGCGTACGCATGCGTAGAGCTGCCATGTTTCCTAGTGTGGCATGCTGGGAAACGTAGTCCCACCAAGCCACGCTAGGAATCAAAAGTGCAGTTTTGCATTCACCCATGGACTACAATGGGAATTTAAGCATGTTAATAATTTTAAAAATAATGGGCGGCTTTAAAAAACAAACCAAGGCACCACTAGTGCACAGGCTTAAATCTTCTAAAATGATTTCAAGTTCTGACCCATAACTAAAAAACTGCCAGGCTGGTCAAATCAAGATGATTGCAAAAAAAATAAAAAATTTCTCAGCGGTTGGATCAAAGCCATTTTAAATCTGACTTCTCTGAAATTTGAACAAATTAAACCTCTTACCCAAGCAGCTCTGCATGCAAAATTTCACGATGGTTATGTAAGAACAATCTCCATTTTATAAGGAATAGAATGTTCTGTTTTTATAATGGAGTGCGCATGGTTAATAATCCTGTCAAATTAGACTCTATTCTCCCTGATGAAATTATGTTCATAAATTTCATCAGATGCTGCCCAGCTTGATTTACATTCTGAAGCATCATATGCGGTGTGGGTATCCCCCATATCCAATCCAGATAATCTGTTGTTTTATTGTACAAATACCCTACCCTTGCATTTAAAGTCTCTGGTTAAAATTATCTCTTCTCCATGGTATTTTGACTGGAGGTATTTCACATTATACCCTAAATGGGAAGCCCATCAACAATAATCCAGATTCAACTTTTTAGGAGGAAAATAGAGATTTGCTATTATAATCGGACTTCTAAGCTTGAATTTCAGAACCACTGTCATTAAATACTTTGAATCTAATTTAACCTGACTGATTTCATAGACCAACCTATTCAAAATCAAAACTAACAAACCTCCCATTAGTCGACCTTTCTTCTTCTCCCTCTAGGCATCAGTAATAAAACAATGATGGTCATTTAAGGTAAAATCTCCTGCCAGCCAAGTTTTTTGTAGGAGTATAATATGAAAACTATAAATAAAGTTTACCCAGTCTGTATCTATCCTCTTATTTGGAACACCTATATTCCAACTCAACATTTTAGTTCCATCATATTCCAAGTCTCTCCAGTTCCTTTCCTGTGCTAGTCACTCTACTGGTAGTTTTTCTTTCATGCCTGAATTAAGGAATTTTGGTGAGTTACTATTAATAAAAGAACTCTTAACAAAGGATGGTTCGATATTATCAAAATAATTAGAGAGCATATTATTCTTCTCTGTTTTCTTTTGAATTTGTCTTCATGCTTATGAATAAAGATCCTAAAGATGGGGGGAAAATTCTCTCCCATCTTCAGACTAAGTTGTGATGCCTCTGCTCTATTTACTATCTGAGAATGTAGATATAAGTTCCTAAATCCAACTCTCACTGGTGTATATTTATACAGTTCTTTGTAATGAAAAAGTCTATTGATATAAATATTTTATTGTCACGTAATCGGCAGATCAGATTTAGAAGCCAAATATTTAACTATTCTCTCAAGTAATATAAATATATTATCATTTTTGAGTCCCAAAATCCTAACTAATATTATTCTGCTCTCTTAATCTTGTACTTTTATCTCAACATAGAGTTGTTCATTTCTCCCTGAAGAGCCTCTATTACTGTCTATTGTAAGGAAATCTGTTACCTGTGTGAAAGTTTCCACCATTTTATCATCCTTTATAGCTTTCCAATTTTTTTTATACAAACTTGCTTCCAATGAAGCAAAGTGAGTCTTTAAATCTGCAGAGGACTCTTTAATGCTGTCAACTCCTGTGCATTAACAGTATAAAAATCTTCTATTACATTCTTCAACTTATCTAATTGCATCTATTTAGAATCATAGTCGCCTACTTTTTCAGACACTCCGGAAATAGATTTGGACTTTAAAAAACTTAAGGGATTACCACTACCCTAAATCTGAAGAGTACCCAAGCATAGATTCTTCGAGAATTTTAAGAAACTGTCTTCTAAATTTGAACGCAACATTAATTATAAATCACAGTCATCAAATCAATAGCATTATCATTATTAGGCCCATAGTTCAAATCAAGTACTTTAGTCTGTACATTTGTATATAATTTTTCATGACCATCAAATTCTTGGGGGGATTCACCAACAGCAGTTCTCAGAACGGGCTGCCCCCTTTTAACAATAAAATTAATTAAGCTGTATGAATATATTCTTAGAAGAGTTCAGGAAAGCGGAAGAAGTTACATGAAGTTTCTCCCTTTCCTGTGGAGGCAGTCAGTCCTGAGAGTTGGGTTATACTCTTCCTCTCACAATTTTGAAGGAAGGATCCACAAGCTTGACAGCTGAGGACAGGGGAGGAGCTAACCCTGCTTCAGCTACCCAGTTCTGTTCCTGCCTCCACAGGAGTAGGTCAAGGTTGCTAGGGGATGGTTAGTTTCTTCCTTTCTCTTAGCTTTCTATTATTTTTTTTCTGTCCCTAGTTTTAAGTAGTTTAGGGTAGGAAGGGCCCTTTTGCCCCCTTTTTGCCCATCAGGGGACTTTCTATGCCCTCTCGTCCGGTAATTCGGACATAGGGAGCGATCTCCCAGACGACCACTAGGAGGCAGCACAACTTTTGCTGGGAGCACGTAGGGAGAACGCTCCCCCGCCATCCCAGTTCGTAGTCTGCCTCAGACCTAATAGGACGTGCAGCCGGGTGCTCTGCACCCTCACCACCAACTCTTCAAAGTTTAAGGTGCTCCGCACCATTTCTTGGGCGCAGTCTCCCCGCACTGCAGGAGGAGGCTTTTATTATTCTGAGCCGGCCCACGGGTTCAGGCCAGAGATTTTCGGAGAGGGGACTCCACGGAGATACCCCCCCGGACATCGCAGCGCCGCCGCAATGGCTGAGACCGCCAAAACCCGTCGCGCAGCAGCCGGACGGGCACCGCAACCGCAGGCCGAAGCCGCTTTAGCAGTGGCTAGGAAGCGCAAGGCCACCAGGCACAGGCCGGAGAACGCGGCCGCGGCGGCGCCAGCAAACAACAGGGCCAGAGCCGAAATGGCGGCGGAGGCGAGGGAAACCGAAAGTGAGGCCTCCCTCCCCACGCGGCAGCCCCAAGACGCCCGCAGCTCCCAGGAATCCCCCATGGAGGACAACGAGGGGGAGGTAGCTTCAGCTGCCTCCTCTCAAGTAAGGGGGGACCTGGGGATAAATGAGCCCAATACCTTCCAGCAGGCCCAAATGGAAGCCCTCAGGGCTATGATGGGGGCTCTCTCTCGAATAGAGAGCAATCAAAGGGCTCACAGCAAGAGACCCACTACCCGGGGTCAAACCCCTAAAGACAAATTTAAGGGAGCCTCCCGCTCTGCGGGAAAGGGAAAGAGTAAGCGCCCCTCAACCTCCAGGGCTAATACCTCCCTCTCAGACCTTCTGGGTTCCTCCTCGGCTGAGGAGGAGGATCACAATTCGCCCCCTGAAGAAGGGGAGTTCTCAGGGGACTCTTCTGAGGCTGAATCCCCTCCCCCTGCTAAACGGCCACGAGCCCACCACAGAAGGCCTCCCTACCACCCTGTACCCTCCTCAGAGGAGGAGTCAGAGGCTGGTTCATCTAATGCCTCCCACTCTCTGCTTGAGGACAAATCCCTGGATTGGGAAAGGATCCTTTCCAAAGGGCATAAGGACCTAGGCAGGGAGCTGCCCCTTGACCAAGGCCCTAAACTAATAAGGAGAGCGGAAAGGGTGTTAAGAGTCACCCCCAGAACTCACAAGAAAAGGGAATCGGATTCCTCCTCAGACGGTGAGGAGGAATCAGACAGGGACTATATTCCCAGATTGGAGCAGGACACTAAGGGCGCATCTCTAGATAAGGCCTTTGAAAAAATTATAAGGGCACAGTGGAAGTACCCTACTAGGTCCTTCAAATTATCAAGGCCTCAGCAGACTCTGTATGCCTTTGCTAAACGGAGCAAGCCCATTTTCGCCCTGCCCCAGGTTGATGCTGCCGCTGCATCCCTCGCCCGACAGTCTGTCTTCCCCGCAGAGGGTGACTTTTTACCAAAAGACCTGACAGACAAAGGCCTTGAGACCGGCCTTAGAAAGAGTTATGAGGCCATGGCCAATGCACTACGCATGGCTACCACCTCTTCATACGTCTCGAGGGCAGTGATGAAGTGGTTCAAAATGGGGAAGGACCCTAACATATCTAGAGCACAGTCCAGAAAAATAGCCACTAACGTGGCTCTAGCTCAGGCTTTCTTGATGGATTCGTCCATGGACATGTTAACATGGGTGGCTAAAGGGATGGCAGCCAATGTGGCAGCCAGGCGGAGACTCTGGCTCCGTTCGTGGCGGGCCGATGCCCACGCTAAAAACTTATTGGTCAACAGCACGTTTAAAGGCGGCAAGCTGTTTGGCACGGCGCTGGACAAGGCACTAAAGGAGGCTTCTAATAAAGACAAGAAGCACTCACTAAACCAAATCCAAACCAGCAAGAATCCTTTTCGCCCCTTTTTTCGCTTCCAACAGGGTCAGAAGCGCTACCAGTATTCCACACAACCCTCCTGGAACACTGCTAACCGCAATAGATTCCAGAGAGGCAGGGGAGCCAAGTTCACCAGACCATCAACTCAGCACCAGCAGAACCGTCGATCAGGATCACCGCCACGCAGGCAAGAGTCCTGACTATACCGCTTCTTCTTACCCCGTCTCTCTAAAGATAGGTGCTCGTCTACTAGACTTCGCACCAAGATGGACCCGAGACACGTCAGATGCATGGGTCATTCAAACAGTCTCAAGAGGGTATTCGATCGAAACCAGATACTACCCTCGGGATATTTTCAGAATATCTCCTCGCTCCCACAATCCAATCAAACACAAGCATATGATGGCGGAGATCACCAGGCTCCAGCGACTGGGAGCAATAGAGAGAGTGCCGTGGCACGAGCGCGGACTAGGGGTCTATTCGATTTTCTTCCTGGTGCAGAAGAAATCCGGTTCATGGAGGGGAGTGCTCGACCTAAAGCGTCTCAACAAATCACTACGCAGGCAACGCTTCAAGATGGAGACCCTACACTCCATATCCCTAGCCCTTTCCCAAGGCGACTGGATGGCATCTCTAGACCTGCAAGACGCTTACCTCCATGTACCCATCCTTCCTGCACACAAGAGGTGGCTCAGATTTTGCTACGACGGCCAACACTGGCAGTATCGAGCTCTCCCCTTCGGGCTGGGGTCAGCCCCTCGTACCTTCACGAAGGTTCTCGCCCCCCTCATAGCGTCGCTCCGACTAGAGGGAATAGCGGTGTATCCATACCTAGACGATCTGCTAGTTACAGCACCATCTCTGCAGCTGGCCCAGACTCATCTCACTCGAACCAGAGAATACCTCGAGATCCACGGCTTTATTATCAATATTCCCAAAAGCCATCTTACGCCAGCTCAACGTCTCGAACATCTGGGGGTTGTGTTCGACACCTGCCTAAACAGAGTGTTCATCCCTCTCCAACGGCAGTCCAAACTATTAGCCCTCATCAATGCAATTCGAGACCGCCCGCAGGTGTCAATCCTCACCCTGGCTTCCCTCCTGGGCTTGATGATCTCACTCATACAACACCTTCAATGGGCGCGCTTCCACTCTCGCCCTCTGCAGGCTCTTCTGCGGCCCTGGCAAGCAGCTATAATCAACAACAGGCCAGTGTCCATACCCCTCAACCGTGCCGCTCGCCAATCGCTAGCGTGGTGGGAACAACCTCACAGGTTTGTCAACGGAGTCCCTCTCCTAGAACCAGAGAGACTCATACTAACCACAGACGCCAGCCTGCTAGGGTGGGGTGCCCACCTCGACTCACACACGGCCCAGGGTTCGTGGTCACACCACGAACTAGAGCACAGCATAAATTGGCTGGAGCTCAGAGCGATCCGTCTAGCGCTCCTTCACTTCTTCCCACAGCTTCGGAACCAACATGTGCTTGTCTTCACAGACAATACCACTGCGCAAGCTTATGTAAACAATCAAGGAGGATCTCGATCCTCGTCTCTCCACAAGGAAGCCTCCCTTCTCCTCAGCTGGGCGGAGGTCAATCTACTTTCCCTGTCAGCCAGACACATCAGAGGCCAGGACAATGTTCAAGCGGACTGGCTCAGCAGACGAGTGTTGGACCCGGGGGAATGGACTCTCTCCCCGCAAGCCTTCAATCTGGTGGTAACCTCCTTCGGAACCCCAGTAGTGGACCTCTTTGCGTCAATCTCCAATCACAAGACGCAGAGATTCTTCGCCAGAAGCCCACACCCACAGGCGGAGGCTCACGACGCTCTGTCACCCTTCGCCCCACAGCCTGCTTTACGCCTTTCCTCCCTTCCCTCTCTTGGCGAGAACAATCAGCAGAGCCAAGAGGCTGCAGGCCGCAGTCATAATAATAGCCCCGTTCTGGCCACGCAGATCGTGGTTTCCAGACCTTCTCAGCCTATCCAGAGGAAATTATCTCCCTCTACCAGTCACACCAGATCTCCTCACCCAGGGGCCTCTTCGCTACAAACAGCCAGAGTTCCTGAGACTGACAGCCTGGCTATTGAGACCGACGCTCTCCGAGCCCAGGGGTACTCAGCCCCAGTAGTCCAGACACTCTTGGCCTCCCGGCGACAATCAACTAGAAGGATTTACCAGTCTACATGGACTATTTTTGTCCGCTGGTGTCAGTCGCATCAGATTCCACCTCGTCAGCCTTCCGTTCCTCAAGTCCTCCAATTCCTGCAGGAAGGGCTCGATAGGGGGCTTCGCCCCAACACGCTGGCAAGACAGTTATCGGCCATTGACAGTACCATAGCCTCTTCTTCTGGTCATAAATTCTCCACGCATCTACATGTCAAACAATTCTTGAGGGCGGCCAAACGTCTAGCCCCTCCGGTAGTACACCGTTTTCCTACATGGAACCTCAATGTGGTACTTAAGGCACTAATGGGGCCTCCATTCGAGCCTCTACACCAAGTATCGCTTTACTTTCTGTCAATTAAAATGGCCTTCCTTATTGCCATAACATCAGCAAGAAGGGTGTCAGAAATCGGGGCTCTGTCTATCGACCCAGCATTCTGCATATTTAGGAAGGAATCAGTGCTGCTCAGGCTGGATCCAACCTTCCTTCCTAAGGTCCCCTCCTTTTTCCACCTAGCTCAGGAGGTGGTCCTACCTTCTTTCTGCCCTAAGCCCCGCCACACCTTAGAGAAGCTATGGCACACTCTAGACGTTAGAAGGGCACTCAAAATTTATCTAGAGCGTACTCAGGCCTTTAGGAAATCTTCCTCCCTACTAGTGAGCTACCACCCTCACTCCAAGGGTAAAAAAGTCTCAAAATCAGTCATTTCCAAGTGGATTTCTGCTTGTGTAGCAGACGCCTACAGAGCCTTAGACTTAGTACCTCCAGCTAGAGTTCTAGCTCATTCGACCCGTTCAGCCTCCACTAACTGGGCTTTCCGGGCCAGGGCTCCGACATTAGAAATTTGCAGAGCGGCTACGTGGAGGAGTCTCCACACATTCACGAAGCACTATAAAATAGATCGCTTCGAGTCTGCAGAGGCCGCCTTTGGGAGGCGGGTGCTTCAGGGGGTTCTAGATCCTCAATAAGCGCCCAGTCCCTCCCATCTGTTATATTACTGCTTTGGTACCTCCCTATGTCCGAATTACCGGACGAGAGGGCATAGAAAGAGGAATTGGGTCCCTTACCTTGGGAATTCCTTTTCTATGTCCCTCGAGGGAGGTCATTCGGCCCACCCGGGGTTTTCCTGGGCGCTGAAATTAATTTTTGTACTGTTTAGTTATATGTTACCCCTTCGGGGGTCTGTTTTACTAATATATGCTAAGTTTTTCAGATAAGCTTGGTCCTCGGCTTATTACTTCTGGGATGGCGGGGGAGCGTTCTCCCTACGTGCTCCCAGCAAAAGTTGTGCTGCCTCCTAGTGGTCGTCTGGGAGATCGCTCCCTATGTCCGAATGACCTCCCTCGAGGGACATAGAAAAGGAATTCCCACGGTAAGGGACCCAATTCCTCTTTTTAAGATCCGAGGAGCAGGCTCCCTCCCATCAGAACTACCCCTCTTGTGGGAGGTTATCATGGGGGTTGAGGCTCAGCCCAACAGCTGCTGGTCTACTTTTCCTCATAGCTTCCAGGGAGAGTTCAGGGGTGCCCTCTCCCCAGGAATTCAGACCGCTGACTGCCAAGTGAAGGCGGTGGGGAGAAGGGGATAGCTATTCACTGTTTGACCCAGGATCCCGCCCCCGCCTCCCTTGTGGAGCACGCGGGGCAACCAGCACCATCTTCAAGTCCTGCTCCCCAGGAGAGTGCTGAGGAGAGAGCCTCAAGAGAGGTGAGTGCCTGTGGGTCCCATCAAGGACGCCATTCCTCTAGGCACAGGAGCCAGAGCCTTTCCAGCTCTAGCTCCAGTTCTGCCTCTTCCTCCTTTTATTATTTATTTAATAACTTCTATCCCGCTCCCTCCAGCCTTATGGCAGCTCGAGGCGTCTCACAAAACATTTAGCTCACAAATCATTTAACTCTTCCTTCTCCCCAATCCCCAGGAGGAATAGGTTGGGCCGCAAGTGTTCCATACCTAGACGCAGGAGCTCTTCCCGCCCCAAAAGGCGAAGGATCCGTCATGGGTGTTCTTCCTGCGCTGATTCCAGCAGCTTTCTGCTGCAGCCTTTTTTGTGGCAAATTCCTTGCTGGATGCCACCCAATGCTCTTGCGTGCTCAATGACAAATAATGTGTCAATGAGGATTGCTATCTGGCTGAGGCTTTGGAAGGCGGACCTACAAGCTGAAATGGTGCTCACTTCAGCCCCTTATGCTGGGGGCAAGCTCTGTGTTGAGCCCATGGTCAATGCAATGACATCAGAGCCGGAAAAGAAGTGCTTCCTGGTCTGTTCCGCAGGGAGAGACAGTAGGTATAGCTCCAACCCAAGACAAAACTTTTGCTTTCATTCCTCCTTTCGTAGGTGAGGTTTCGGAAGAAACAGACAGCGATGACAAAGAGGAGGCAGAACAGGTCCCTTCACTTCTAGATGTCAGTCAAAAGCCAACAAAGCCGGCCAACCCTCAGCCTGACTGGAAACCCCCCTCACTCTCTACTCCTTGGATCAAGGGACGGCTCTGGGAGTTCAGTCTTCAATGGTCAAAGATGACAACAGATCAGTGGATGAGGGACACTGTTCTAAATGGGTACTCGATAGAGTTCAAATTCTGGCCCAGAGGTTCGTTTGTGCCAGTCCCCAGACTCAGGCAGGAGGCAAAACATCAACTGATGGTGACAGGTATAAGCCACCTGCTAGAGATCCGTGCCATTGAAGAGGTTCCCTGTCTACAGAGGCGCTTAGGTGGCTACTCCACTTTCTTCACTGTCCTGAAGAAGAACGAAGAAGCGAGGGCCATCCTGGACCTCAAGGGTCTAAACAAACATCTACGACCCCGACGGTTCAAGATGGAGATTAAGTCCATTCTGTGGGACATTCAACCTGGGGATTTTTTGGCCTCCATAGACTGGAAGGAGGCATATTTACATGTTCCTATGAGAGAGTCTCACCGGTGATTCCTCAGGTTTGCATTCGGGACCCAGCACATACCAGTTCAGGACACTACCGTTCGGCCTGGTGGCCTCCTCGAGAACATTTCCCAAATTGTTGGTAGCGCTGGTGGTGGACTTACGTCTGAGGGGGATACACATTTTTCCTTGTGTGGATGATCTCCTTGTGAGGGCCCCTTCCAAAGAGCGCTGTCAGGAGGCGGTTTGGATGATGTAAATCTGTCTTCAGGATCACGGGTTTGTCATCAACTGGGAGAAGAGTTCCACCTCTCTATCACAGAGACTACTTAATTTGGGAGTGATTATAGACGCTACCCTCAACAAAGTCTGTCTTTCGCCCGAGCGTCAAGACAAGATCAGAAACCGACTGGGCACTATCCAAACAGCAGAGTCCTCCACCCTGCTTGATCTAGCCAGTGCTCTGGGGCTGATGGTATCGTGTCTCGAGACAGTTCACTGTGCATGCTTCCACTTACGACCGTTACAATCCTTTCTCCTTCCCTGGCAGGACTGATGCCAGTCTGGTAGATTGGAGTGCCCATTGCTTGGGGCATCCAGTTCAGGGAAGATGGTCACCAACAGAATCGAAACTTTATATCAACCTTCTCGAGTTGAGGGCCACCAGGCTGGTGTTGGTATTCTTCCAGATCTTGGTCAAGGACAAGCACGTTCTCGTTTAGACAGAAAGCACAACAGCTTTGGCTTATATCAACCAACAGGGCGGCACCAAATCATCTGCCCTAATGAAGGAAGCGAAGATGCTGTTCTCTTGGGAGGAACCTGTTTTCGGAACCTGTTGGGCGAAACACGTCAAAGGTACACTCAATGTGCAAGCCGATTGGCTCAGTCTGAGCTAGCTGAACCCAGGAGAGTGGGAGCTGAACACTGAAGTTTTTCAATAGATAGTGGCTTTGTGGGGAAAACCATACTTGGACCTGTTTGCGTTGGCAGAAAAACACAAGATGAAGGAATACTTCTCCTGATACACAACTCCTCAAGCCTTGGGCATAGATGCTTCAGAATCGCCCTGGCCCAAGGGTCTGCTGTATGCTTTTCTTCTGATTGCCCTGCTACCCCTGATGCTGCGTAAAGCAATATCTCAGTAGGCGAAAGCAATTCGAATTGCCCTGAGATAGCCACAGAGACCGTAGTTTTGCCTCCTATGGGAAGACAGTCTTGGAATGGCCCCTTCCAACCAGGACCAACCTGTTTCACAAGGGCTCGTTCTATATCAAGGCCTAGAAGGATGTTGAATGCCAACAACTAGGAGCCTTTGGCTACACTGATAAGGTTTTGGATACTCTGTTGGCAGCTCATAGACCTGAACAGAATTTACAATATTACTTGTCAGGCCTTCCACAGGTGGGCAGAAGTTCGCAGGCTGAATCCTCTGGAGGCTCGTGTTTTGAGATGTATTGGCCTTTCTACAAGATGGATCAGATAAGAAGTTAAGTGCCAACACCCTACGTTTTCTTTTTTAAATTTTTATTTATTAATGTATTTCAAGGTACATAACTATTGATCATTTACACACATCGGCTACAGCTCTTAGGTCTCCCATTTATTAGGTCAATAACAGTAAACATCTCTTAACTATAGTAAGTGTGTTGCTTTTTTATCCATAAATTAAATTAGCTGCTAAGGTTCATTGCTTTATAGTAAACGTCTATTGAAGGCTTAAAATTGGTAGTCAAAAAGAGTTTGAAGGTCCTCTTTTCTTATTTTACTTCCTTCAAGTGCATTTATAATTGGAGACCATATTTCTTTGAAGTCGGTGAGCTTGTTCTGAAGGCCTGCATGTAACTTTTCCATGGTGAACATCATCCATATCCTACTAATCCACTCTTCGTATGAAAGTTCTTCTGAACTCCAGTGTCTTGCTATGATGTCACAGTGCCAGCCACTTTGTTTGCAATTTTCCATACCTTTGCCCATAAAGCTTGTATTTTCCAACAAAGGCCTTTTCAATTTGGATTGCAGTATCTCAGCCTTTAAGGTGTCAAATAATATCTGGTAACTACTTTCACCTGGGTTTCCTTAACCTCCAAGAAGGAGGCACATCTGTTCATATGATGTCATAACTTTTTGAATTCCTTTTCTCCTATACAGATGTTAAGATCTTTCCCCCATTTTCCTAAGTAGATGTTAGATTTTTCATACACCTGATTTTTTAACTCTTCATATATCCTATCTCTTTTCCCCACTGATTTACTATGGTTGAATAGTATTTTTTCTATTTTATATGGTTCTCTGTTGTAATCTTTCATATTTTGAGATGCTTCTGAGCTGCAGATACTGAAATACATCTACTGTCTCTTGTATTATGTTTTCTAGACTTTTAGGGGACAGAAATTTCCCTTTAAGAAATAGCTGTTGCATCCTTGGAATTTATTAAAGTGTCCTTAGCCCTGTGGCCAAATTTTGAACTACTGCTTGTTTCAAATCTGTTGGTGTGTATGGTGAGACCCCCTTTTTTTGTTCCTATCTTTTTGGGGGTTTCTGCCAGTATTTAGGTAAAGTTCCAACAAAGGAGTGTTCATTTTTATGATCTTTTTTAATCCACCATGGTCTATTATTGTTTCCCTCAGTGATGTTAATTGGAATTCCCCCCCCCCCCCCCCCCATATTTACGCATTCTGGTGTGTTTTGTTCTTGATACCATACGCTACGGACCGCCCCAGGGATGCTGCCATATGGTACAAACTCCGATCAGGAATATTAATTCCTCGATTGTCAGATGTTTTCATTAATGTTATTTTCTTTATCCTGGGCTTTTTTCCCATTCCATACAATGTCCCTTAGGAGTGGGTCACTTGTTTGAAAAAGGAATTTGAGAGCTGTATTGGTAGTGTCATGAATCTAAACAAAAGTTTAGGTAATATTATCATTTTATAAAGGTTAATCTTACCCATCCATGAAACCATCAGTTTTTGCCAGGGTTTTATTTCTTCTCTTAATTTTCTTAGAAGGGGTATATAATTAGCCACATATAATGGGGGTGGGTAGGGTGCAGTGTTTTAGCTCCCCCACCTACTTTGGTTTTATATTTATAACTTAGCCCTGTTTTAATATATTTTATTATATTTATGAGAGTTTTAATGGTTTTATTGTATTTTAATGTTTTTGGAAGCCGCCCCGGGCTGCATGGCAGGAGGGGCGGGGTATAAATTTATTAAATAAATAAATAAATAAATATAACTCTCTCACTTTCTTTGTGATTGTTACCCCCAAATATTTTATGCCCTTCTCACTAATTGGAAACGGGGATACATCCTTTAATTGTTCCTCCTGTTCTTGTTCTAACAAAAATCAAAGCAAAAGTTTTTTCTGTTAATAGATTATCCGGAGACCCTACCAAACCTCTCTATTATTTCCAATAATTCATGTATTGAATTGGTTGGGTTTGTGATGAATAAAAGTAAATCATCAGCATACAGCGACAGCTTGTGGAACTGTTCCACAATCTCCACCCCCCTGATTTTATCATTTTGCCTTACGGCGCTCGCCAGCACTTCCAGTACCAAATTAGAGGAGTGGAGATAGCGGGCACCCCTGTGATGTGCCCCGCTGCAATGTGAAGGGCTCCGTAACCTCCCCATTTATAAGAAGACTGGACTGCGGCTTCACATAAATTGATTGCAGCCACTGCAAAAAATTGCCATCAAACCCCATTATTTAAGGTAGCAAAAAGGCATTTTGTTTCTATGAAATCAAAAGCTTTTTCAGCATCTGCCGAGATTACCATCGCCAGGATTTTTTCTTGAGATAGAAAGTATATTTTATTGGTTACTTTCCAGATATTGTCACTCCCTTGTCTAACTGGTATAAAGCCTGTTTGGTTTTTGTTGATGATTTCTCCTATACCTGCTCTTAATCTGTTACCCAGAATTTTAGCGAACAGTTTGAAATCTGCGTTCAAGATGGATATTGACCGGTAGCTGCCACATAATTCTGGGGGGTACTGCCAGGCTTTAAAATTAAAGTAATTACTGCATTATAGAAAGTTTGGCATATTGCCCTTTTAAAAAATGTCATTAAAGGTTTTTGTTAAGTGTGGCACTAAAATTTCTTTAAATGCCTTGTAAAATTCATTGGGAAAGCCGTCTGGACCACTGGCTTTGTTCCTCTTTGAAGACTTGACTGCCTCTTGCACTTCCTGTTCTCTTATGAGCGTGTTCAGGAATGCACCTTGTGCCTCATTTATTTTGGGGAGTTGAATATCCTTTTGGAATGCTAAAATTTCTTCCTCTGGGTTTTGTGTGCTATATATTTTTTATAAAAGTCTAGGAAGGATTCTTGGATTTGTGTCAGGTCACTGCACCGGTTTCCTTTTTCATTCTGTATCGAAGATACGTGAGCTTTCCTTTGTTTAATTTTTACCAGGCTTGCTAGCGCGTTACCTGCCTTATTATTTTCAAAAAAATAGTATCTAATTTTTTGCAATTGTCTTTTTGTTTTTTCTGATTCACCACATTTATAATTTCCCTATTTTTTATGATCTCCTGTTTTAGGGTCCTTGTGGGAGCAATTTTATTTAGGGCCTCAAATTTTTGTAGAGTTGCATATCTGTTCTTTAGTTGCTGTTTTTTTCTTTCAATATATGTGCCTGCATGGCTATAAGTTTCCCTCTAATAACCACCTCTACTGCTTCCCACAGGGCTGCTGCAGAATCAAACGTTTGTTCATTCAGTTCAAAATATTATTTAATATACTCTTTAATTTGTTTTTTATTCAGTTCACTTTTAAAATTATTTCTATTTAGTTGCCAAGTGACAACTTTTTTCCTTTTCTGCCCTGGACTTCTAAAATTTGTCATTACTGCGTTATGGTCTGTGAAGACTGTTGAGTAAATATAACACTTGTAACATCTATGCAGTTCTGTCTTTTTTACTAATACTTATTTTTATTTATTTATTTAATAGATTTTTTATACATGGTCAATACGTGTATAACTATTATGTATGTTGGAAAAGTTTGTATAGTCTCTTGTTTTACCATTAACATGTCTCCAAACATCAGTTAGCCCATATGAGGTCGAGAGCTGCACTATCTCTCTCTGCTCACAGTTCATTCCACCTGTTCTGGAGTAGTCTAATTCTGATAGTACTTTGTTGAAATCCCCCTGTTTTATAATCCATCCCTTTATCTATTACCAGTGGAATAGACTGCTTGTAAAAATTTAATTTCCCTGTATTTGGCGCATATAGATTAACTAACGTGACCTGTTGTTCTTCCAGTTTCCCAATTACACATAGGAACCTTCCCTCCTCGTCTTTTAGGGGTTTTTTCTATGTTAAAGCTCTTGTTTTTGCTAAAGCCTGTTATTACCCCCGCATTTTTTTTCTTGGAGCAGGAGGAGTATATGTTTTTATTTGCAAATCTATATACATCTGCTTCCAAAAGATGTGTCTCTTGTAAAAATAAAATCCCTGTTCCTCCAGTAGGTTTCTGACTCTCTTCCTTTTTTGGGGGGAATTTAGTCCCCTTACATTTAGTGCAATGGTTTTAATTCCATTCATTTCTGGGGACTAGTGACTTTCGCTTCTTATCCCTGTTGTCTAATTCCCCTCTGCCCTTCTTTGTGTGTCTAATTCTTTGAAAAACATGCTCTTTAACCTGCTTCAAGGCTTTTTGCCTTCCCCACTCTAGATGCTTTCCCAAAAATATTTTTGAACCATTGCTTGCTAAATAATAAAACTTGAACACATGTACCTAACTTCAAATAATTCCTATTCCTTCCCCCACCCTCAACTTATCCCCCACCCCAGTTTTTTCCTTTTATTCCCCTTCCCTCCAGTCTTTCAACCATCCTTCCCCAATTGAGGGACCTGTTGGGTTTCAGAAGCAGCTCTAATCAGAGTAACTCTGAATGCTTTCTTTCTCCCCCCTCCAGCTCAATACCCTTAATCTTTATTAGTTTTATATACCAAGCCTTTTTAGCTTTTAAACCAACCTTTGTATCTGCCTATGCTAGGCAGGACACATGAATGAATTTACATTCTTAAGAAAAAAGAAAACTTTCTTTACCCCTTAGTCTTTTTTCCTTTTCTTTTTTTAACCCCCAAATTCTGTAAGTCTGTAGACTTTTTACCCTGAAGCTTGAATCTTCTGTGCTTATTCTGTCCTCTTACCCCATTCCGGTGTTAGGGAATTCGGGGAGAGAGACCAAAAAGGCCTCTTGGTCCTTGGTATCATTAAAGAATTTCCTGTTCCCCTTCATCAGAATCATTATTTGTGCAGGAAATATTATTTTTTACTTCAGGTTTCTTTCATTTAACATTCCAAAAAATTCGTTCCATCTCATTCTTTTCTTCACAGTTTCAGTTGCCTAGTCTGGATAGATTCTGACTGGCTCTTGCTGAAAAGTTAAATTTCTTTTTGTACGGGCTTTTCTCAAAATCTTTTGCTCTATCTGGTAACTTGAGAATTTTACAATAATGGATCGCTTGTTGTGGACGACCTGTTCTATGTACTCGATCTATTGCATTCTGGAGCTGCACTTCTTCAGGGACGTTTTCCTTTATTATTGCCCAAATGAGTTCCCTCACTCCTTCTGTTTCAGCTTTTTCCTTCACCCCATGAAATCGCAGGTTTGCTCTCCTTGAGTGATTTTCAAGGTCTATACACTTTGGAGGTAAGTTACTTCTTCTTTTAATTTATTCAGGTGTTCATCTGCTGTGAGGGTATGATCCTCCAGTGTAGAGATCCTGTCCTCTGCCACTTCAATCCTTTTTGCTAAGCCCTCCAATTTCTTCTTCCCTGCATCTACAGAGGCTTTGATTTTTTGCATTTATTTTTTTAACTCCTTTTTCATTTGTAAGATTAAAGCTTGCACTGACCTTCCTGCTGCTTCTTCTCCCTCTGTATCTGTTGTAACCATTTCTGCCTCTGTCTCCGGCACCTCCGGCGCCATTTTATTGCCAGGCTCTTCAGAATCTGAGTCTTTCTGCCCCGTGGGTCTTTTTTTTTTTTTTGGGACAGAAGCGGTCCAGCACGTTGCTCTGGGAATTTTTTTGTTTGGGCTTGTTTCTGCCTGCCATTTCTTGATTTTTTTGAGAATTTCTCTATACTTTTGTCGGCTTGTTTCTGAGCTGGGGGTGCGGAGCTTGGGCTTCTCCCAACTTCCCGTGCTGGCACATGTGCAGATCCTCAACACCCTACGTTTTCAAGTGTCAGCTATTTCCTCTATTCTGTCAGCACAAACGGGAGAACGCTTGGCAAGTCATCCTCACATTGCACATTTCCTTAAGGTGGCTTCGACAATATGCTGCTCAGTTAAACATTGTTTCCCTTCATAGAGACTAAATGGGGTAAGAGGCTCTTCAAGGTCTTCCTTTTGAGCCATTAGACCAGGTGTCCCTGAAGAGTCTCTCCTTTGAAGTTTCTGAGTGTCCAAGGTGGCTGATTTATCAGCCAATCCCGAATTGTATTGTTTCGATAAAGTGACTCTGAGGCTGCTTCCAACCTTCCTTACCAAGGTGAATTCTGACTTGCATTGGAATCAAGACCTAGACTCCAAATCCTCAACATCCCAGAGAGATCAGGTGGCACAAACTGGATGTGAGGACAGCGTTAAAAGATATACCTGGAAATGACAAAAGACTTCAGAGTAGATTCTTCCCTCTTTATTTCATTTAGACAGGGCCAGAGGGAAGAAAGGCTTCCTCAGCCATCCTAGTGAGGTGGCTGAGGGGCTCCATCACTCTGGTACACAAATCTAGGAATGTACAGGTTCCAGAGGGAGTAACAGCACACTCTTTGAGCAGTGCCGCAACTAATTTGGCTCTCCTACAGGGTCCCTCAGTATAAGAGATCTGTAGGGCAGCTTGCTGGTCTTCTATCCATACCTTTACCTGTCAGTAAAAGATTAATACCTTGGCAAAGAGTACCTTTTGGTAGGAGAGTGTTGCAGAGGGTCTTGACTTAGTTCTGGGAGTTTTTTCTTCCCTGAGAGGAGTTGCCTTTGGGGCTTAGGGGTTCTTTCCCTCCCCCTCTTGGGACTACTGTTCTGTCAAATCCCAACTCTCAGGATCGAATGCCTCCACAGGAGAGGGAGAAAAGAAAATTTTATTCACTTAAAATAAAATTTTATACCCCCCCCCGGCTCTCATATACTGCCCCCCTGGCTCGCTCTCTTCCTTGCGCTTAGAATCCTCGCGTTCTCTCCAATTTCTTGCCCTCCAGCGTCTACTTATATATTGGCTGAAAACTGTAGTGTTCCCTTCTCAAGATAGGTCACTCTTGAGCCTCACAAGAACAAGTGGCCTACTTGCTCCATAGTCTGTTTTGGCGGAGTCAGAAATCAACTAACTTGGATTCTCCTCTGATCTGATTAAGCACTTGGGGCTGAAAAGTGCTATTTACTTCTGAAAAGAAGACTTGTAGACCAACAAATTGAAGTAGAGAATGCCTCTTTGTCGATTCAGAGAGTAGCCCCAGGGTACGTTCCATTCAATTCTCTGAGCACAGGGTCTTGCTATTTATTCGTTTGGCCTGACTCTGGGAGAAGACAAGCCTTCACGAGGCTTTGCTGTAATGTTTCCCCCTCTGCTTTATTGGAAGGTCATTTCACTGGTATTCCCAGGGAAGCACGATTATGTCCTTTTTGTGACTTGGAAAAAATAGATTCTGTTAGCCACATTTTATTTTGCTGCCCAATGCTTTCTGGCTTGAGGCAAAAATACTTGGGCAAAGCCCAAGGGATTCAGGATGGTAACGCTTCTGATTTCGTACTGCAAAAGTTTCTGAGCCCACTTGATTTAGAGCTGACTAGGGCTGTGGTAACTTTTAGCAGTGCTGCTATGTATTTGAGGCGGGATATGTTGGAAGTAAAGAAATGATTCTCCCCATATGTTTTGGGGAATTTTTATCCTTATTTTAATATTAATCTATATGCTCTTTTGCTGTAGAATGCTGATGTTTGAACATAAGTTGTATGGAACTCATATAGTATTCCAGTTTTATGTTTGTAATGCTGTTTCTTATATTGGAATAGCTTTGGCTAACAATAAATAAACTTTACTTACTACTCTCTCTCCCTTTCTGAATTTGAGCCCTGGCTCACTTCCTTCCTCTTCAACGATACCCCCACTCCCATCCTTGGTGACTTCAACATTCACTTTGATGTCCCTTCCCAGTCCTCCATCTCTCGCTTCCTCTCACTAGCCGCCTCCTCCAACGTCCACCTTTGGACCAACTCCCCCACCCACGCTAACGGCCATTCTCTTGACCTCGTCTTCTCTAGGAAACTGCTCTGTCTCTGATCTCTCCTTCGATCCTCATCCCATCTCTGACCACTTCTTTGCCTCTTTCAATGCCTCCCACTGTTCCCCTTCTCCACGCCCCTTCCGTGACCTGCAGGCTATTAACCCCCCCTGGACTTTGCCTCCTCTCTCTCCCCCCTCTCCTCTCAGTCTTCTCCTCCTCCTCCCCTGATTCTGCCATTTCTGCTTTCAATGCCCCTCTCTCCACCACCCTTGACTCGCTTGCCCCCCTCTCCTCCCGCCCTTCCCGCTCCCACAACCCCTGTCCTTTGGTCACCCCCAGTATCCGCCACCTCCGCTTCTGCACCCGTGCTGCTGAACACCTTTGGCACAAATCCCACTCTCATGTTGACTTCCTTCACTTCATATTCTGTCTCTCCTCCTTTACTTCTGCTGTCTCCCTCGCTAGACAGAATTACTACGCCCCCCACACTGAGTCCTGTTCTCGGGAGCCTCGCTGCCTGTTCTCCGCCTTTGACTCCCTCCTCAAGCCCCCCTGTCCTCCTCTTCCCTTTCTGCTCAGGATCTTGCTTCCTTCTTCACCTCCAAGATAGATAAGATCCGTCTCGACATCGCTTCCCACTCCTCTCCTCTTCCTACTCCCTCCCCTC
>QEPC01010294.1:1747299-1791746 GCA_003113815.1 Sphenodon punctatus | reverse complement strand
CCCCCCCCCCCCCCAAAAAAAAAAAAGACAGACCGTTCCTTCTGGCCCTTAGAGAAGAGCTCATGTCCCAAGTCATAGAAACACTACAACTAAAAGAAAAACCCTCCAAAGAGGAATCTTCGGATTCACAGGAGGAAGCGCACAGGGATTATATTCCCTCAGTACGTGGGAGGGACCAGGGTCTTCCCCTGGACAGGGCATTTGAAAGGCTAGTATTGGAAGAGTGGGAAAGTCCTCACAAAACCTACAAAATGAATAAAACGCAGGACTCTTTATATTCCTTCTCAAGAAAGAAGGAACCACTCTTTAAAAATCCTAAAGTGGATGCGGCGGCAGCCTCTCTAGCCAGACAGACAGTCTTCCCCATGGAGGGGGACTGTTACCCAGTAGATCCCACAGATCGAGCCGGGGACTCAGCCTTAGAAGAGCTTTAAATTCCACAGCTGCCTCCTTAAAAATTAATATTGTGTCCTCCTATGTCGTTCAAGCTCTCCTGTCTTGGATGCAGGAGGCCCAAGACCCAGGGATCTCAGACAAACGAGCCCAAAAGCATACATCGTGTATCCTGATGGCCACAGCCCTGATAGCTGATTCCACAACAGACGCTATGACCTGGTCGGCTCGGGCAGTAGCAAATTCTGTCTCTGCCAGGAGAAGAGTTTGGCTTAGATCTTGGCCGGGAGATATTATGGCAGAAAACCTGCTTGTATCGGGCCCTTACAAGGGACTAAAATTATTTGGGGTATGCCTGGACAAGAACAGATAAGGACAAACCTAAAACCCTCCAGCAGGTGGGAGCAAGAAAGAGGTTTTTTCGGGCCCCTCCCTTCAGGCCCTGTGGAAATCAGGCCCTTTTTAGAAAGTTCTATCCTCAGAACTCTAGGGAAATCCTCCCGCCTTTTCCCTTTCGAAACAGGGGTGCAAGGCAGGGTAAATATGATAGACAGAAGCCCAGGATTACTATTCCGGGCCAAACCAAACCGGACTCTTGACTACTCCGAAACAGAGGTAGGGGGCAGACTTCAAAATTACTCGCCAGTCTGAGTCAATTCAGTAACAGATGTATGGGTGTTAACCTGTGTAGAACAGGGATACACCATAGAGTTGAGAGGTCCACCCTGCCAAAGATTCCTTGTGTCCCTAATGGCAAAGAACTCTCGCAAGTATTGGGCGATGGTATACGAAATCCACAGGCTCTGGGATATCCGCGCCATAGAGGAAGTTCACCCGAGCAGGCCAGACAAGGTCTCTATTCTATCTTATTTCTCGTTTCCAAAAAGCTAGGAAGCTGGCGAGCGGTGTTAGATCTAAAATCCCTAAACAGATATGTGAGGAGACAAAGATTCAAGATGGAGACGGTGACATCCATCTGCCAGAGCCTACGGAGAGACGATTGGGTAGTGTGTCTGGACCTCAGAGAGGCATATTTGCGTATCCTGATCTGGCCTCCTCACAGAAAATGGCTACGGTTCTGCTTTCAGAACGCACACTGGCAATTCAGAGCCCTCCATTTCGGATTGTCATCCACCCCACGGACGTCCACAAAGATTCTAATACCTCTCATAGCGAAACTCAGGAGGGAGGGAATTCATCTTTATCCTTACCTGGACGATATACTCATCAGGGCACAGTCCCAGGACAAGATACTAGCAGACCGGAGCAGGACGATACAGTACCTAGAACAACATGGCTTCTTAATCAACAGGGACAAGAGCCACCTGACACCGACTCACAGATTTGAGCACCTAGGAGTAATCTTAGATACTTCCTTAGACATCGCCCTGGTTCCTCCTGCCAGATGACAAAAGATCCACACCCTAATTATCCTGCTGCAGCAGACGACGAGAATGAGGTTGAAGAAGCTGGCCCAGCTGTTAGGTTCCTGCACCCAACAAGTTCCTGCACCCAATAAGATGGGGGCTGTTTCACCTCAGACCCTTGCAGCAGCGGCTCCACCCTTTTCAAAGAGAGCTCACATTAGGGCTCAACCCATGGGTTCCGATCACGCCAAGCCTCAAAAACGATCAATGTACTGGTGGCTAGTGCCAGAAACGTTTGTCCTCGGGACGTCGCTCATAGAACCCTCCAGAGCAGTCAACAGATGCCAGTCTCAGGGGATGGGGAGCTCACATGGGCACTCGCTCGGTGCAGGGCATATGGTCCAAGTCAGACTTGGCACGGGCGATCAACTTCCTAGAGCTGAAAGCGATCTGCCTGGCACTGAAGCAGCTTCTACCAGTCCTAACGAGTGCACATCTACTGAGATATACTGACAACATAATAGCCAAAGCCTACATAAACCATCAAGGAGGCTCCAGAGTTCTGACTCTCCAGTTAGAGGCAGTCAAACTGTTCTCGTGGGCTCAGAGGCACCTAGTATCACTGAAGGCTCTCCACATAAGGGGGCAAGACAACTGGCGAGCGAACTGGCTAAGCAGGCAGACAATAGACCCACACGAGTGGTCCTTGGAGAAGGAGGTCTTCAAGGACATAGTGAAGACCTCCGGTCTTCCAAAGATGGACCTCTTCGCCACTCGGGAAAACACTTGGGTACCAGCATTCATGTTCAGAATTCCATGCAGGGAGGCAGCGGCAACGTACGCCTTGAATCAGACCTGGCCACAGGGTCTGCTCTATGCTTTTCCTCCGTTCCCACTAACAGCCAGAACAATAACAAAGATTATACAAGAACAAGCACAAGTCATTCTCGTTACACCTTGGTAGCCCAGGAGGTTGTGGTTTTCGGACTTAGTGGAGCTAAGCCATTCACAGTACAGGACACTTCCACCCTCTCCAAGCCTACTGTCACAGGGCCCCATATGGTGCGACAACCTACAAAACCTAAAACTGACAGTGTGGAGATTGAATGCGCAGCCTTGAGAAAGAAGAGCTACTCGTAGGCAGTCCACGATTCAGCGCTCGAGATGCCCAGCTACCAGAGAAGCTTACAAGGCTTTGCCTTATCGTCAATGGAAAGAAGACAAGATCCCTGCAGGGCGGGAGTACCAGAGGTGCTGGAATTCCTGCAACAGGGCTTGGAAAAAGGGCTCAAACCCAATACTCTGGCCAGACAGGCAGCGGCCTTGAACTCAGTACTAAAGACAGTTTCTAATAGGTCAATCTCTGCTCATAAACATGTTAGACAGTTTGAGGGCGGCTAGGATAATCTCACCCCCTGTAGTTCATAGATGTCCCTCATGGAACTTAAATTTGGTTCTGGATGCACTTACTAGGGTGTCTTTTGAACCGCTTAGACATGTGTCTATGTATTTTGTATCCATAAAGGTATTTTCTGTCCATAAAAGTAGCCTTTTTAGTAGCCGTGACAGTAGCCGGAGGCAGGGGGAGAAAAGGGAATTTGGTCACCTACCTTTGGTGAATTCTTTTCTCCCCTGCTCTCCAGATACTCCTCCGGCCCTCCCTATCAAACAGCAGTAAAAAGGGGTGGGGAGCTTAACCAAATGCACACAATAATTTGCATCCTAATAGGTATGCCCTCAGAGAGGGCAACTGGGATAGGAGTTCCCTCAGCGGGGTTGCTTTTCTTTGTTATATAAGGTTACTTACAATTTATTTTCATAGTTGGTAGTATTACGAGGGTTTACACCAGCCGAAATGTTAAGTACGTGAGACCTGGTCCAGGCCTTGGGGACAGACTGAAGGATCAGTATAGCTCAGGACACGCATGCGCAGATCAAGAGTTTCACTTCTGCCTCCTGGCGGTCTATGGGGAGAGCTACCCAAGTGGAGGAGTATCCGGAGAGCAGGGGAGAAAAAAATTCACCAAAGGTAGGTGACCAATTCCCTCTTAACATTCTCTGTACTTTTTCTAGTTCAGCTATGTCTTTTTTGAGATGGGGTGACCAGAACTGCACACACTATTCCAGGTGCGATCGCACCATCGATTTGTATAGAGGCATTATGACCACCTCAGTTTAAATCTCTATTCCTTTGCGAATAATTCCTAACCTTCTGTTTGTTTTTTTGACTGCTGCTGAACACCAGTCACTCCCAGATCCTTTTCCTGAGTGGTAGCTCCTAGCTTAGTACCCAGCATTGTGTGCTCATAGTTTGGATTATTTTTCCCTATGTGCATCACTTGGCGCTTGTCCACATTAAATCTCATCTGCCATGTAGATGCCCAGGCACCCAGTCTCGTAAGAGCCTGTTGCAGGTCTTCACAGTCTGCTTGTGTTTTAACTACCTTGGTGTCGTCTGCAAATTTGATCACCTTACTCTTAACACCCTTTCCCAGATCATTAATGAATACATTAAACAGCACCGGTCCCAATACAAATCTCTGGGGCACACCACTTTTTACATCTCTACATTGTGAAAACTGACCCTTCAGTCCTACTCTTTGCTTCCTATCCTTTAAGCAGTTAGCGATCCATAGTAAGACACTACCTCCTAGCGCATGACTTTTTAATTTTCTCAAGCGTCTTTTATGTGGGACCGTATCAAATGCTTTATGGAAATCCAGGTACACTATATCTACTGGGTCTCCCTTGTCCACTTGCTTATTTTACACCCTCGAAGAGTTCCAACAAATTAGTGAGGCATGACTTACCTTTGCTAAATCCATGTTGACTCTTCCCCATTAAGCCATGTTTATCAGCATGCCCAGCGATTCTGTTCTTAATGATAGTTTCCACCATTTTGCCTGGCACAGACATCAAGCTTACTGGTCTGTAGTTTCCATGATCACCTCTGGATCCCTTTTTAAATATCTGGGTTATTTTGACACCCTCCAGTCCTCCAGTACAGTGGCAGATTTTAGCAATAGGCTACAAATTACTAACAGTACATCTGCAATTCCATATTAGAGTTCCTTCAGAACTCGGGTGAATACCATCTGATCCTGGTGATTTGTTAGTATTTAGTTTGTCAATTTGCTCTAGGACCTCCTCCAGAGTCTCACTGATTTTTGACAGCTCTTCCAATTAATCACTTACAAAGTAAGGTTCCTGTGTGACTATCTCCCCAACATCCTCTGCAGTGAAGATCGAAGCAAAGAACTCATTCAGCTTCTCTGCAATATAATTTTCCTCCCTAAGCACCCCTTTCATAACCTGGTCCTCTAACGGCCCAGCTTCCTGCTTCTGATGTACTTGAATATTGTAAGCTCTCAGGCACGGACCGAGTCTGTCTTGTTTTTTTGTAAAGAGCCAGGTACATCACTGGCGCTATGTAAATGCTTATAATAATAAAAGGTTTTAGCATCTTTAGCAAGTTGCTCCTCAAATTCCTTTTTGGCCTGCCTTATTCACTTTTTACCTCTACTTTGGCAATGCTTATGCTCTTCTCTATTTACCTCATTGGGACTCTTTCCATTTTTTAAAGGATACCTTTAAAATAACCTCCTCCACCTCCAATAGCCTTCTTCACCTCACCATTTAGCCACAGAGGCAGACGTTTGGTCCTCTTCCTACCTTAATTTGTGGAATACATTTAATCTGAGCTTCAAGAGGGTGTTTTTAAATAGTCTCCACACTGCCTGTAGACGTTTTAATTCTTGCAACTGCTCCTTTAAGTTTCCCTCTAACTAGTTTCCTCATTTTTACAGTTCCCCTTTCTAAAGTTATATGTTACCGCAGTGGTTTTATTTGGCATGCTCCCTCCTGTGAGTATGTAAAATTTGGTTATATTACGATCACTATTACCCAGCTGCTCCAGCACCGTTATCCCTCGTACTTAATCCTGCACTCCACTTAGGACTAGATCCAGAGTGACTCCTTCTCTTGTTGGTTCCAGGACGTGCTGCTCCAGGAAGCAGTCATTTATGACATGTAGAAATTTTATCTCTGCGTCCTGCCCCGAGGAGACATTTAACCAGTAAATCAGAGGGTAATTGAAATTGTCCATTATTACTGTGTTTCTGACTTTATAATAATAGTAATAGTTTTTATTGTTTAGCCGAAGCCATAACAAATACACAAAATAAAACAAACACTAAATAATACCAACACATGGCTCTTATTTACAAAAGAAAACGCTGAAATAAAATATCCATACTTAGCCAACAATCTAGCTCAGGCAAACCTTCGAGCCATCCTAAACCTCTGTACCTCCCCATATACCACTCACCAGCTTATCCAGAATTTTTTTTTTGGGGGGGGGGGGCAAGATTGAACGCCTGATCCGAATAGCAGCCCAACAAAATTTAGCCACTGCCCTGGACAGATCCAAATCAATTGGGTTGAGTAACCTCCATAGCGCACTCCCAGAGGACCCATTGATCATATGATGACCCCCCAAATACTTGTATCTGGGGCCATCAAATACTGGGCAGCGCATAATTATGTGCTCAGAGGTTTCTACCTCCCCTAGTTGACACAAGGGGCAGACCTGCTGGGGCCACGGGATCCCCGCATAACGGCCCTCCAGAACTGCTGAGGGGAAAACATTCACCCTCATCTGGAAAAAGGCGGTACGCCAATTGGCGTCTTGCCATTCGAAAAGATAGTAAAAACCAGACATCAGTGGGGTATAAGGAGTGTAAAAATATGTCAGTCTCTGTGCGTCCCTCAGGGCGGTTTCGGATTGCACAGACTGGTTCCAAAGCCGTCTCTTAATTAAACTTTTACAGGCCTCCCACCCCAAGGTTTCCAAGCTCTCAAATGAGAACCCCAGATTTAGAACTTCCCTCTCAGTCCTTCTCAACCGGCTATCCCCAAGCCCAGCAGTGATGGCAGCATTCACTAGCAAATTATTTAAAGGGAACAGTACCTTTTTAACCCAGTAATTTAGGAAGACCTGCATGGCGTATACTCTGAGGGGCGCACCGAGTACTTCTGCTCTCAGGATCACTTGTGGAGTCCCCTGAGGTGCACCCAGAATAGTCAGCAGAAACATTCTGGAGACTCTCCAGGTTAGTGATAAACGTCGGCCCCCATACTGGGAACGCATAGAAGAGCTGGCCAATGCATATTGCGCATATTGCGCAACTTCATGAATTGGACCAAATCATTTAGGTAAAGGTTGAAAAGAGCAGGGGCCAATAAGCATCCCTGCCACACTCCCTATTTCACCTGAACAGGGTCAGAGAGTGCACCTTGAGGATTGGTCCGAACTCGTAGAGAATTCCCCGAATGGAGCTGAATTGTTTCTGACTTTAGTAGCCTGCCTAGTCTCTCTTAGCGTTTCACAGTCAGTCTCACTGTCTTGGTCAGGAGGACGATAGTATAGGCCATCTGCTATACACTTCCCTGTTATACATGGAATTTCTATCCACAGAGATTCCACTATTCCACAAATAGTGTTGTATTTAAGGTGGTTGTCTTACTCGGCAGTGGTGAAATAGTGAGTGAGTTATACATATTAAAAGTAAATGAAGACTGAAACTTAGCCACGACCATTTTAGGAATATGCTAGTCATTAGTTTTATTGGGACTCATAATACTTAGTTCCCTGTAACTAAGGGCTCATTCACACGTGCCGCAATTATCTGGATTTTTAAAAATTCATTTTTCTCTACTTCGCTGTTAACAATGCCAGTTCCGTTCACATGCGTGCCATACCATTGTTTCCTACAGCGAAATAACGCATTCAGACCTTCTTGGAGTGCGTGCTTACCCGCCTGTTCAGTGCCTGTCTCTTATACACATCTAGATGTGTATAAGAGACAGCCTTTACAGCCCCGCATGGGATTTTTTTCTTATATGCCTACAAAGAGTTGGAAGGAACTGTCATTCTGAGGGGGAGACTGCTTTTTATACTAGAGGAGCTCGAGACCATCTCTATTATTTGAATAGGGTGAGCATGCAGAACCCAGTTGTGAGAATGTTAGGTACCATCTCGAAGAACCTTCTTTACAAGGTAGCAACCTTCTGATCAGCACATGGGGAGGAGGAGTTTGTAAACAAACAGCATTGGTGTCCGCTGCTGCTGCTGGAGCACTACTAGGAGGCAGAGGCAGGTGAGGGATTGGGGCCGGAGACGGAGGGGAGGCAGAAGAACTTATTGGGGGAGAAGCTGGCTGCAGCCTGCTGCCCAGCCATGCAAGTGCGGGGCCCCAGCGCACTTGGAAGCACAGTTGCCTTCACGTGCAGGAAATATTTCGCATCAGTTAATACCGAATACAGTGTCACTTTCACACTGCTGTACATCGTGGATTTATTTCAGTCGGACAGCATAAAGGTAGGCTTAACTAGCTATGAACTGCGGATTACTTAAGTGCAATATTGATGACAATATTTCGAATTAGGGACTTCA
Organism: Sphenodon punctatus; assembly: GCA_003113815.1. Classification (NCBI taxonomy): domain Eukaryota; kingdom Metazoa; phylum Chordata; class Lepidosauria; order Sphenodontia; family Sphenodontidae; genus Sphenodon; species Sphenodon punctatus. The sequence goes on along the minus strand of QEPC01010294.1, from coordinate 1,783,532 downwards.
GACTTGCAAGATACATACGCATTTTGTAAAATTGGGACACAGACTGAATGTCTGAATGCCACCTAAATGAAGCACAGGCACCTGCAACTTCTCAGCCTCATGAATGTACCCTTGTTTCCCCCAATGTTCACCTCTCCCTTGTCTCTTAGATTGTAAGCCCTTTGTGGGTAGGGACCTGTCTATAACGATTGCACAGTGCCAGGTACACTGCTTGTGCTATGTAAAAATTAAGAATAATAATGCACCTTTACCTTTGTGATCAGGTGTCTTAGCCCAGTCTAGAATTGAACTGAGTGAAAGCTAAATCTGACAAGCATAAACTTTAAAAGGGAAGCTAAATAGCTCAAATGTTGGTTAAGGCTTTCAGATGTATGCCATAGATATATAAATTCTCTGCACAGAACAGACGTGATAGGGCAGCAGTAGCACGACTAGTATTAATGCAGATTTTGTTTGACCACCTTTTCAGTGTGTGCTAGGCCAGTTTTTGATTGAAAACCAGCAGCAGTAAGGAGTACCAGTGTGTTTGACTATTTCTGACAGTATGATTTCTGTAAATATTTTAACTCTGGTTTCCGTAGAGAATATATTATTTGATTTGACAGTAAATTGTACTGTGCGGCTTGTAAACATTAAACACCAGTTGTTTTTTCACTGTGTATGGTCCAACATATACTGACCAGTTCAGTGTGCACAATATGGAATTGTTAAATTAGACTGTCATGCACTTCCATGCAAGCCGTTATATACAGGGTACATATAATTTAGCCTTGTCACTTCTGAGTGTTCAGCTTTGGAATATGAACACTTCAAAAATATTAATAAAAACAATACTTAATTCTAAAGAATGCATTTTCAGTTGCTTATGTTTGATACTTTACATAGCTGTATATATTTATAGAGAGTTACAGTATATTTGGAGCAATGTTTAAGATGCTACAGTTAAGTAGTTTTTGTAGGTCCATTGAATGGGTTCTTGTACTTCAGTTGTTTTTGCCAAATGAGCTCAGGTGAACCGAAAATGATCGCCGTATCAATTCTTGGTATTCATTATATCTATATTTTCAATGAAATGTAAATGTATTTGTTTTAGAAGTTGCTTTCCCAATAGGCTCCCAAATATGGGTCATGACTCCAAGTTAGATCATGCGGTCTACCAATGAGGCCACAGTTCTGACTAATTTTTTTATTTTCTCTGCATGTTTTTATCTGAAACTAGAAGAAGAATAGTTGTGGTTTTTTAATTGTCATTGGATGTCTATTTTCCAGGCATCACAAAACGGGTTATGTTTTTTGTATACAGAAGCAAAATGGGCTGTGTTATACTAATTTACTGTAATTCTTGTCTAACAGAGCTTGTGATAGCTTCTTCCAAGGTTTTAGTTTATTTAATTGGATGCTTATTTTGTTAAAGATGTGCTTCTGTTTGTAACTTGTTTTAATGTATTCGACTGTGAATGTTTTTGTTTTTTTTAAAAAAAAACCAAATTATACTTAGGGGGCAATCCAACAGGCCGCGTATGATGCCTGCAGGCACAATGCTCACGCCAGAACGCACGCACGCACTGGCGCACCCTGGGCCCATGCGACCCTGCAAGCCCACATACATGGTTGCCTGTGGAATGAGCAGGCACAGCTCCCTGGCTGTGGAATGTGTGAACTCAGGTAGGGGGGGTTGCATCAGGATGGGCCTTGCCACCGTCCATGCTTTCATCACCTCACGGCTAGACTATTGCAATGCGTTCTACATGGGGCTGCCTTTGATTGTTCAGAAGCTGCGGCTGGTGCAGAATATGGTGACCTGACTCCTTTCGGGGATAGGGAGCTACAGGAGCTACCAGTAGCTTTCCAGGTACAATTCAAGAAGCTGGTTTTGGCCTTTAAAGCCCTAAACACCCTGGGCCCCACATATTTGAAAGCTCACCTATCCTACCATGCTCCATCATGGCCCCTGCAGTCGGCTGTGAGCGCCCTCCTGGTTCTGTCTGTTACTCTTGGCCGTGGGACGGGAGTGTCCAGAGGGGGCGTTCTTGTTTGCTGCCCCCATATTATGGAACTTCCTTTCCCCAGAGGTTCACTCGAGTCAGGGTCTGAGCATCTTCCTGAGGCGGTGCAAAACCTTTTATTTGCAAAGGCATTTGGCAGGCAGGGATTGGGATCCGTTGAGGAGTTGTGTGTGGTTGGGGTGAGATTTTTTTGGGGTGTTTTAAGGATAGGATTTTTGGAACAAGAAATGGTTTGTGTCAGTGGGGTCCTTGATTGGTTGTAAGCCGCCCTGAGCCGTCATGGGAAGGGTGGCATATATGTTAAAATAGGTGGTACTGGTGCAGGGTAAGGGGAGAGCAGGCCTGAGTGAGTTTTGATCATTTTGGTTTTATTTTTTGTTATGGGGGCTGTTGCCCATAAAACCTTCGGGGGGTCAACTGTGTAGCCGTCTTTTTCCGGTGGACCTCTTGATCCCAGAAGTTCAGAGGACCCAGCCCGAGAAGAGAGACTTCTGCATGGGATTCCTCATAAGCAACAACACGGCCTGTGGGAAGGTGTGGTGCTGGTGCAGGGTCAGGGGAGAGCAGCCCCGAGCGACTTTTTTTTAATTTTTTTATTATATTTGTATTTTTTGTTGCGGGGGCCACTGCCCATAGAACCTTTGGGAGGTTCCCTTTCCGGCAGACCCCTTGACCCTGGAACTTCAGAGGACCCGGCCAGAGAGAGAGAGGAGACATTTCCACCTGTGGGATCCCTCATAAGCAACAACACGGCCTGTGGCTGCGCCATAAACATGCTATAGGCACACACCAAAGGCCCGTGCACATAAGGGCACGGCCCTTGAAAATGGCCCTTGAGAGCGGCCCGGGCGGTTGGGTGCCTGGAATCTGTGTTGTTTGTTCTGTGACTGAGGGAGGACCAAGACCGTGGATTATTTCCTGTGGTAAAGTGGAATATCTGCAGCCAGCGTATTGTTGGGTGATCTGTTCTTTGGAGAGGCTGGAGTTTTTGTTGACTTTTTTCCCTCTGAGCCCTTTGTTTGTTTGGACTATTACTGGAGACTGCTTGAAGAAGTTGGACTAGCTCTGCTTTGTTCTTGATTGGTAAAAGGGAGGACATAGCAGAGGACCAGGTCTGTGACTGTGTTGCAGCATTTCCAGCGTGGCTGTTTTTCAGATAACTGGATTGTTTAGGCCCTTAGGGCTGTTATATTTTTTGGACTTGAGGGTATTTTTAGATTAAGGGATAAATAAGTGTGTTTGTACCTCGGTTAGGAGTTGAGATATTGCCTAACCCGGGGTCAACCGGTTATGTTTGTACTCCATTAAGGAGATAAAAGACCACCTAGTTTAAAGGTGAATTAGTTTATGCTTCACCCCGCTAAGGGGTTCAGATATTGTTTGGTTAAGGGGACAGATAAGTCTGTATTTGTACTCTGTTTAAGAGTAAAGACATGGTATTTTCAGGGGACAAATTGGTTTGAATTTGTACTCCCCTTATGCAGGGGGCAAATTGGTCTATATTTGCACTTTGTTTAAAAGTGAAGACATTGTTTGTTTAAGGGATAATTGGTTGGCATTTGTACTCCGTTTTGGAGCTAAGACTTTAACTAGTTTTGGAGGCATATAAGAGGTGCATGCTCCTGCATAATATTATCTAAGGGACAAAGGTTTAGTCTATTGTCTCCCTTATTATGTCAACTAGGCCCAAGAGAGCGTACAAGCCAGACAGTCTGGTCTCTTCTCCTTCCAAGCAGAGAAAATTAGATGCCTATCTGATTTCCAAAAAGAGCCAGACCCCTAGCCAGACTACTTTAGATTCAGCATTCCCTTTGTCTAATTTTTTTGCTGCTCTGAGTCCAGAGGTAGACGGAACACCATATTTCTACAAAGAGAAGCCTATTGAAGATGTAGACATCTAAGATGCAGTTAATACTTTAGCTATGGGAATGAGTCCACCATCAAATTCTCTGCTAGGGAATCATAAACAAGTACCTCTAGCCATAGTAGTGGATCAGGTCATGCTTATTGGGAAAACCCTTCAATTGATATTCTCTCTCTTGGAGAAACTGATGGAGAAAGTTGATGGTATAGACTCTGTATCTTGTCCCCAGGGAGCTAGCAATGGAACTAGGCCTAGGTTATCAAATCCTAATAATAGTTTGTTCCATTCTAATGTTAAGGCTAATCAACAAAGTTACTAGAGCAGTAGATCAACCTGTTAATGATGATATCCCTGTCAGGGCAACCGGGGGGGGGGGGGGGGGGAATAATCTTATTTTGTGCCCTTATTCTATAGTTTTCACTGCCTTCCCACTCCCAAATGGATGGATTCCACCATGGTCCTTGGTTTATCATATAATAGGGCATTTATATACAATAGCCCATATTTATTGCAGACCCAGTGAGGTTGCTAAAATCGTAGTACTTGGGAATGGACCACTGAAGAAAAAGTTTATAGTTACATTTGCTAGATCAGGGCTTGTTAAACAAATTATACATCATAAGAAATTGTTCAATTCCTGGGGAGTATTTCACACAAGGATTTTTTATAACCCTTACGTTACTCTGCTGTGCTGTCTAGCTAACGGAGATGGTCAGAATTTAAGGCACAACCTGTCCATTAGCGAGGCTGGGGGAAGGGATGTGGGGAGTATTGCTGGGAGAGGGTTTATAGAATCGCAATCTCAGGGATGTTAGAGGGCAGAGACTGTGGACTGGATCTGACCCACTCTGCTCCCCGGATCCCTTACATTGCCCCTTTAAAGGAGCTGATGAAGTTACCAGTTCATAGATCTGATCAGGGTATTTCGCAGGAGGTGGCTGGGAGTTTATGGAGTACAGATAAGCGAGTTGAGGGCCTAGCTCTCAATGATATAGGGAACTCCAGTCCTCCAATAGACCAGAAGGTAAGTTTGGTTCCTTCAGTGGAGAGAGATCTGCTGGATTTAGATAAGGAGGGCCGGGTCCAGGAAATGGAAGAAATTGAACGGTTGGTGTTGGGGGTTGGTGAAGCCAAGTTTCTGACCTACCAACCTATGATGGTAGAGGGTCAAGTGCGTGTCCTGGCAGGGTTTAACTCCTTAATTAGGAAGCTGACTAACATTCAGCATACTTCTTCCTCATCCCACATAGCTGCCCAGCCCCCTGGTGAGGGGCAGGGGTCCTTTGCCCTTGTGGATGGGGATACGTCCCTAGGGAAATTATTTGCAGGTAACCCAGGATCTAGGTCCTCTGATGTCACTAGTTGAGACTGGCAGAAGAATCGATTTTTAGTAGATTATGAACATGGGACTCAGGATAATAGCCATTTAAAAGTTACAAAGTTGCTTCATCTAGAGAATCAGGCTTTTCCTAGATCTCTACAGAAAATTCTGAGCCTGCACCAGAAGTGATAGAGGTGAATAGTGTTTTGGAAGATGGGGATATGTCTTTGACCATGCAGCAGAATTCAACTGCTGATTTTGAGGAAAACTGAGTTGTTTGTGAGAAGTAGCCAGGAATCTGACAGGTGTTCCAGAGGGGAGGTACACGATGCCTTTCCTTCTCAGGCCACGAACACAGTCTCTTGATGTAGAGTGTTGTCTGATCTTGACTGACAAACTGGGACAGGCCAGAATGCTCTCCTAAGAGAAGTTATACCCCTGGGGAGTATGCCTGGTTCTGTAGCTGCCCTTTGAATACTGTCTTGGAATATAGCCGGTTGGCATACCAAAACGGGCTGATAGGGATTTCCTGGATTTTTAAAAATCCTTTGATATCATGTGTCTCCAAGAAACCTGGGCAGCCTCAACAGATATGGTCAAGCTAGAAGGCTTCAGGGGATGGTGTGTACCTGCCAGTTCCGTGCAGAGTAAGGGAACCTGGAATTGCATGTGGCGTGTGATCTTATCCCAGGCTTTACAAAGAATACTTTGGCACTTAGCTGTCGATTTTCATCATCCCAAGAACGTTTTTAGCTACTGAATGTGTACCTTCAAGAGGTGATATTCACTCTGTTAGGGAGAATTGGGATGAGAGAATTGGGCTCTGCTGTCACCTCCAAGAGGTGATATTCACTCTGTTAGGGAGAATTGGACTGAGATTGAGGCCTTTGACATCATTTTCTGAAGAAAGCTCCATGGATCATTTGATATTACTAGGCAACTTCAGTGCTAGGATAGGTCCAGATAATACAGCCGCAGTGAAGGCTTTGAAATTGACTGGCTTAATTGAGGAAGGACTGGATTGGAATTGTTAGGGTATCCAAGGGTCAAGTGGTAAACAAGGCAGGACAGATCTTTTACAGTTTTGTGTTAAATTGCTCTTCTGATAATATTGAATGGTAATGGCTCTTACCCGGGTGATCTTAAAGGTAAATATACTTATTTTAATGCCCGTGGTGGTATAGATTTTGACCTTATTTCAGTTTCTTTAAAGGACTCTGTTGAATCCTTTATCGTAGCTTCTATATCTGATAGTGACCATTTCTCCATTAGGTTAAGCTTGCAACTGCTCGGAGTTAGGCAAGCCAAATTAGATGAAATTCCTCTTGGTGAAATAGAATTTGTCAGAAATTGTAGACTCCGATGGACCCTGAGGTTGGGGGATAATATTGCTTCAATTTTGTCAATGAGCCCTGTCCTAAATTTGAGATCTCAACTTGCTCAGGTGAATACAGTGGGCCCAGCAATAGAGGTTTTAGAATAGCTTTTACATATATTCCACCCTTTGCTGACAGTTAAGCCACCTAGTAGAATAACTGATACATATTCCAGGAGAGGGTGGTGGGATTCCAAATGTCAACCGGCCAAACTGAACCTTAGAAGAGTTGCTCGTCAGCTTAAATGCTGTTAGTAAGGAATCTGATCTTTATTATTCTGATCTGCGGGGAAAAATATGAGGTCCTCCTTTTGGAGAAAAAAGCTAATTTTAGCAGAGACCAATGGAGATTCCTCCAGAATATGCTGATGAAAAACAAGTCACATGCATTTGGGAATCTTGTAAATAGCTCTTGTAGGGAGGGACAACTTTATCATGAACCTAAAATCAGTCATTCTACTTGGGTGTGTCATTTTCAAGAGCTTTATCAAACGAAAGGGCTGGGACATCTGTCTCCTTTGGATCCAGTTTCCGAGTCGGAGGTATCTGATGCTGTTGGCTCTGAAAAAGGGGAAAGCTCCAGGGATAGATTTCATCCCAGGGGAAATGTTTAAACTTTTTCCTGAATGGTGGTTATCTGCCATAGCCAATTTATTTACCTTAATAAATAATACAGGTACTATTGGAGAATGGGAGTGGTGGTTCTTATTTATAAGCAGAGTCCTCAGCATTATTTTCAAGATTTATTCTAAATTGTTACTAGATCATTATTGGCTTGGGTATATAAACAAGAGATCTTGGCAGAGGAACAGGTCAGTTTTTGTTCCTCTAAAAGTATTATGGGGCATTTTTTGTCCTATCGCATTTGATTGAGAAACACAAATAAAAGAAAGGGAAATTATTTGCTGCTTTCATCGATTTCACTGCAGCCTTTGACCTTATTAACTGGGGTAAATTATGGCTAAAAACTGGAGAGATTGTCAATTGATAGCTGTTAATGCTGATATCATTATATACAGACACCTCACAAAATCCACATAAATTCAAGGGATACTCTTTCAGAATGTATTCCAACTACTTGTGGTGTTAGACAGGGCTGCTTGTTGGCCCCAATGTTGTATGTTAATGATTTAATTATAAAACATCGTAGTAATGATAATTACCATGCCCATAAGGTTGGTGGACATAGGTTAGCTGTTCTTATGTATGTGGATGATATTGTCTTGCTGTCGACTAGCAGATTGGGTTTAATTTGGCTGTTGGAAGATTTTGAAGCTGAGTGCCTGAAGGAAGATTTGCAAATCAACGATCAGAAAACTAAAGTTTTGGTTTTCTCCCCTAGATATAAATCAGAAAGTTGGTTTCTAAACGGACACAAATTAGAACAAGTCCATTTCTTTAAGTATTGAGATGTGGGTTTTTGTCTTTAATGTTTCATGGTCCCATCATTTTAGATCTGTTAAATAGTCTGATTCCATTACATCACTGTAAAAGTTTTATAGGTTTAAAGGCGGAAGTCTTGTGAAACCAGCTATAAAGATTTATGAGACTAAAATAGTGTCACAAATCTGCTAGGGGGCTCAAGTATGGGGATATGTTACCTTGGCACCTGTCTTTTTGGAACCACTATAGAACAAATTTATGTGCAGCCTTCTAGGGGTCCTCTGGTAATCTCCCCTGCTATATTAAGATTGGAGACAGGGATGAAATCACTGGCTTCTAAGATCTTAGGCCTGTTACTCAGTTATTGGGTTAAAATGCTTTATTTCCCTGTTCAGTCTCTATCGAGACTGACTGAGAAAATTAGTGATACCTGGCGGGATAAGGAACCCTGGTGGTGTGGGACAGTCTATTAGTTGAGACGCCCCAGCTTTTTACCCAGTTTTCTATCATCCCTCCCACCAAAGGAGGCGTCTAGAATTGGCCATAGAATCGTTGATATAGAGAGGCAATCTTCTACGGGCACATGCATCCATATCTAGAATTTCCCCTTGGTACAAATATTGGGTGCCAATTACAGGAGGTCCTAGTTATTTTTCTCTTCTATCAAATGTGGTGTTTAGGAAAGCCTCTACGGCTTTAAGACTGCAGTCCATGCTTACAGAGGTTACCAAGGGTAGATATAGAGGTATCGTTTATTCGGACCGTAAATGCATATGTGGCAATGGACAGATAGAGGACTTGATCCACTACCTGCTCTTTTGCCCCTTATATTCCCAGCCACGGGAACGACTCTTCTAAGTGGTAAATTTGGACCCTGGCCTCCCCAGTCTCCAATTGTTTTTTGGGGGTGTTTTTTTGTTGGTTGATAGGAGAGACTATATAACTAAGGCTGTGGCATCTTTTGCTGTCACGGCAATTAAATTGAGGCGGAAACTGACGATAGCTTTGAGATCTGAAATGCGTAACCCTTTATGATTTACTGGTTAATGTTGTGTCATGTAATGTATGTTTGTCAAGGCTTTTAGCGAGTACAGTACATTTTACTTTAAGTTAAAATAAGAAAATAAATAAATGCAAATAAAGTTTTGAGAACCACCGTAGTAAGGTCCTAAGTGATAACTTGCTGTTGAATACTAGGAAGTGATATTCACTGTTTATATCGGAAGTTGAATAACTGCATGACTTAATTTCTGTACCTGCTGTGTTTCCTCCTCCTTCACCTCCTGAGCCTCACTTTTATTGTTGTTTTTGTTGTTCTTTGTTTGAAATTAAATTGTGACCTCTTAGGGCATAAATTCAGCACAATTTTGAAAGTTGTAAAACCAAACAATTTTGATAGAGAATAGAGTTGGTATGATGTCTCCCCCCTCTCCACCCCCACCCCCATTCTGTCCTGTCCTGTCACAGCCATTCTTTCTGTGAACCAGATAAACTTGCTGTTAGTAGCCCATTACATCTTGTCAGCAGGAGTTAAATCATGTTTCACTTCTAGCATGAGCCGTCAAAACTTGCCAAGCTCTTAGTCATAAGATTGAGCCCTAGTAGTTGTACCACAGAATATTGCCACATAGCTGCTGATTGGCACAGGTTGTTTTTTAGTGCATAACCTATTTACATGAGCTGCTGCATTCTCAACCACTTGAGAATGCAGCCAATCTGGTCTGCCTCTGCCCAGAAAGGGAGTCCTCTAATGCCTGCTATGACATTTTATGCAGATAAAATTATTTGTGTTCACCACAACTTGGGTGCTGTTACTTTATTGGCAGAGTCTGATATTGGGATTATGAAAGCCCAGTCTTGTCCTGTTTGTTTGGATCAGTTTTGATCGATATCGCCCACTGATGTGGGGGAGGTGCTTGGGGAAATTAGTGCAACCAGTTGTGAATTAGATCCTTTCCTGTCCTGGCTGGTGAAAGCCTGCCGGGAGACATTGTGGCCACTGCTGGCTGGGGTTGTCAGTGCCTCCCTTCAGGAGGGTAGGGTGTTTGATGCCGCTAAAACTGCAATTGTCAGGCCCCTGCTTAAGAAGCCATCTTTGGAAGCTGACTCTCCAGCCAGCTATTGGCTTGTGTCTAATATTCCCTTTTTAGGGAAGGTTATTGAACGGGTGGTTGCCTGACCGCTCCAGGCCAATTTCGATGTTATCAGATTCGTGGACCCATTTCAGTCAGGCGTTCAGCCTGGGTATGGCACGGAGACTGCACTTGTGTCCTTGGTCAATGACCTGCACCTGGATTGACAATGGAAATTCATCCCTGTTGATCTTGTTAAATCTCTCAGTGGTCTTTGATACTGTTGATCCTGAAGTGTTCTGACACGACTGTGAGACCTGGCATGGGTGTGCAAGACTGCTCTCGAGTGGTTCTGTCTCTTCCTGTTGGGGAGGTTGCAGAGAGTGGTGATGGGTGTGTGTTAGTTGTCCTCTCAGGACCTCCCCTGTGGGGTACTATAGGGTTCTATTCTGTCCCCTCTCTTGTTCTGTGTGTTGTATATGAGGCTGCTGTATGAGGTCATTTGGAGGTTTGGGGTAAAGTGCCATCAGTATGCTGATGACACTTCGTTCTACCTCTCTTTTTCATCTGACCCAAGCCCTACAGTCTCTGTGCTCATCCGATGCTCAGTTGCCATCAGGAACTGCATGAGGGTGAGCTGATCCAGGCAAGGCTGAAATGATGATTTTTGGCTGGCCTTGGGATTGGGCTCCTGTTGTTGGTTGAGTTTGGCCCTGTCTGGTCAATCAGGTTTGCAGCCGTGGAGTGCTTCTGGACCCCTTGCTGTGCTGGATTGTCAGGTTATGGCAGTGGCCAGGAGCACTTTTCACCAACTCTATCTGGTGAAGAGGCTTTTTTCTTTCCGATTCAGGTCTGGCCGCTGTTGTCCATGCTTTCATCACCTCGAGGCTAGATTATTGCAATGCGCTCCATGTGGGGCTGCCCTTGACGACTGTTCAGAAGCTGCAGCTGGTGCAGAATGCGAGAGTTTGCCGCTTTTGGGCAGGGCCGGCCTTACAAATTACGGGGCCCTGGGCGAAGACAAAATGCGGGCCCACAGGCACCCCCCACACAAATACAGAGAATTCCCCCCATGCCATGGCAACCCATCAGTGCAATTAAATCAATATGAAGGAGCACAGGACACAGATATTGGTTAAAAAGACAACCACTCTTTAATTGAAACACAAGCAACTGTCTTAAATTAGCAAGCAATTGAACCTCCATTTAGAGACTCATTACCAAATTCTGGCTATTACAGACTGCCAAATTCTAGTGCTGAATGCTAGTTTAAAGTGTTATACTGTCCCGGGCTAGTGAATCTTCACAACAACCCTGTGAAGAAGGTTAATATTGGCCTTACAACTGGCTACCGTTCCTTACTTTCCCTGTAGTTGTGCAGCGCAGCTCACCCAAACCTTACTTTCTAAGGCAGGCTCCCCATTGACACCTCCAGGCACTGACTCCCCCCTAGAGCTGTGCTACTCTCTCTTACCTGTTGCTGTTGCTTTTCCCGCCAGATACTGCTGCTGGTGCCTCAAGCAAGCTAGCTCTCTCTCTCCAGGAAAGGGGGCCCTGTGGAATGGACACAGATATTACAACACAATATAGGCACCCCTAGGCCTCGCCCTCACTGCGAGGCCCTGCACCCCCCCTTCCCTGGCCGCTAGGCCTCATACCACAAGGCCAGGACACCCCCTTCACCCCACCCCCCCGCCCGCAGGGAGGGGCGGGGGGCGCAGTGCTGCTTCACTTACTTCTGCCACTGGCTGCCTGCCAGTACAGTGCCAGCCCCCCGTATCACCCTCGGTCCTGGCCCGATTGGACTCCTTTTTTAAAAATAAATAAATCAAGCCCCTGCTGCCCTCGAACTGCGGGGGGTCCCCAAGCACAGGGCCCTGGGCAGCCGCCCTGCAGTAAAGTCGGCCCTGCTTTTGGGGGACGGAGCACCAGGACAGAGCACATTTACACCAGTGCTCCATTTGTACTGCCTCCCTATAGCTTTTGGGGCACAATTCAGGGTGCTGGTTTTGACCTTTTAAAGCCCTAAACAGTCTGGACCCCACATATCTGAAGGGATCACCTGTCCTTCCATGTGCCTTTGCAGCCCCTGTGATTGGCCAGGAGTGCCTCCTGTGAGTACTACCTGTTAGCCTTGTTCATACGACAAGGGCTCACAGAGAGGCGTTCTCAGTTGCTGCCCCAGTGCTGCGGAACTCCCTTTCCCCAGAGGTCTGTTTGAGTCTGGGCCTGAGCATCTTTCAAATGTAGCAGATCGTTAAACTTTTCTGTTCAAAAAGGTGTTTGGCAGGCAGGGATAGGGATTGGGATGGTCTTGGGGGTAGGGGTGTGAGGGGGAAATAGAATGGAGGGGTTGGGGAGAGGGTTTAGGGTTTTTAATTGTAATACAATTGTAATTAATTTGTGAGCTGCTTCGAGGGAAGGGCAGGATAAAAATTGAATAAATAAATTAAAATAAAAGAACAGAAATCCATTTCACCTTGCTTATGTTTTATCATGGTATGCAGCTAGGCTGAAATTTATCAGGAATTCTCCTGTCTTTTCCCTTCTCAAAGAAAATTGTCACTGATCTCTAGCGCTGCAAAGAATGCAGAACTGAATTACTGTAACATCATGGTCAGTCTATGAAACTCTTCCTTTTTAAAGTGAAATATCTTTACTATGAGCGCCAAGAATTTACTAATTTAAGTGGACTAAATTTTGCAATTCAAGATGAAAATTAATTTTTAAAGAAGCACTTGGAATTCAGGTTCACTTGTTCCTCTGCACTTGGTTTTTCCCCATATATGAAAGAATTATGATTTATTGTTACTTTGGTTTGTGAAGGATCATAATTAATAATAAGATTATTTTAAACAAAGGAAATGTAATAGAATAGTAGGAGCATAGAAGTTGGAAAGCACTTCAGAGGTCATCTAATCCAACCACCTGCTCAATACAGAAAATCTGCAGCTACAACATCCCTGACAGATGGCTGTCCAGCCTCTGTTTGAAAACCTCCAGTGAAGGAGAGCCCACCACCGGTCAAACAACTCTTACCGTTAAGAAGTTCTTCCTAATGTTTAACTGGGATCTTCTTTCTTGTCATTTGAGCCCATAATTTCTAGTCTTTCCTTCAGGGGCAATAGAGAACTAGTCTTTGTCATCCTCTGAGACAACCCTTCAGGTAGTAGAAGACTGCTATCATGTTTTCCTTCTCAAGGCTAGTCTTCTCTTCTCAAGGCTAAACATACCCAACTCCTTCAACCCTTCTTCATAGGACTTGGTTTTCAAACCCCTGACCATCTTTGTCACCCTCCTCTGAACCTGTTCCAATTTGTTGATGCTCTCCTTAAAGTGCAGTGCCCAGAACTGGATACTGTACTCCAGATGAGGTCTGAGCAGCACAGAATTGAGTGAAACTTACTTCTCTTGAATTGGAAATGATGCTTTTGTTAATGCAGCCTAAAATTGCACTAGCCTTTTTTGTGGCTGCATCCCACTACTGACTCGTATTCAGTTTGTGATCAACTACAATCCCCAGATCCTTTTCACATGTATTGCTGCCAAGCAGGGGTGAAAAAAGATCCCACGCCCAAGAGCCTCGTATGAAAATTTTCATATTGATGACTGCCACAGCACACATTAACATTGATTGTGACTTCCCCAGTGCTGCCTTCCTCCATTCCCACCTCACATTAAAGCTCTGTCTCCCAGGCAGTCTGGTGTGTTCAGGAAGCAGCAACAGTGGCACAGGGCATAACTCCCATGGCCCCCCTGAGGCTCTGGTAGCTGAAATGGCAGCTTGGCTTCTCTTTTTTTCCCGAGGGAGCCACATGGACCCTCCCTCAGGCAGCCACGTCTGGTGAGAGCTGCAGTACAAGTGCCCCAGAACTAGATGTGGCTCTCAAGCTGCCATTTCATTTGCCCACCTCTGTAATAGAGGTATAGAAAACCTTCAAATAAATAGGAGTTCTTATCTACTTTTTACTTGCTCTATTATATAAATAGAAATACCACTTCTGGTGTTATATAAAAAGATTATTAAAATTATATTAAAAGTTAACACTGTTTTAATGCATCCTCTCCTGAATTAATTGCAATGAGGTATTATGGAGCCCCAGGTTTAGCAGGATTTCGGAGAGAAGTCAACTCTTAGATGCATAATGAACATCTACACTTAAAAAATGCAGAGGATGCAAATGGTGTATACTTCTGGACTTAAGCCAAGCTAACAGATTTGGATGGAACATTCCATATGGACAAATAATATCCTAATTACCCATTTATAGGTATGATTTTTTTAATTTTATTTATTTTTTTGCATGTTGTCTGATGCTTCTCACTCAAGTAGAATACCAAGCTATATAGACTCTTATAGTCTATAAGAGTCTATATAGCCTGGACGGGGACTTGTCCCAGGCCCACTGTGAGGAGTTTGCCATCTACTTTGTAGACAAGATCGCTCAGATCCAGAGAAACTTTGACACCGGATTGGAGGCAGTAGGTGAGGAGTGCGAGGTTATGGAGGCACCATCTGGTTTATCTTCTTGGGATGCGTTGCAGGAAGAGACGACAGCCGATGCAGTGGATGTCTTGGAGTCTGTTAGAGCCACCAGTTGCGAATTAGATCCGTGCCTGTCCTGGTTGGTGAAAGCCTCCAGGGAGACTTTGGGGATGGTGTTGGCAAGGGTAGTCAACGTGTGCCTTCGGCAGGGGAGATTGTCACCCAGTCTCAAGGACGCTGTGGTGCGCCCCCTGCTGAAGAAGCCATCTTTGGATGTGGATGCACTCGCCAGCTACCGACCTGTCTCTAATCTTCCCTTTTTAGGGAAGATTATTGAACGTGCGGTGGCGATACAGCTCCAGGCGCATCTGGATAACATCGGTTTCCTTGACCCTTTTCAGTCTGGGTTCCGCCCGGCTATGGTACTGAGACGGTGTTGGTGGACGATCTCCGCCGGGAGATGGATGCAGGATGTTCAACATTTCTGATCCTGCTAGATCTCTTGGCCGCTTTTGACACAGTGGACCATGGACTGTTGCTGATTTGACTGTGAGACCTGGGGGGCCTGGACGGGACTGTTCTTGGGTGGTTCCGCTCATTCCTCTCGGGGAGAAGCCAGTGGGTGGTGCTGGGGGCTGAAACATCAAGCCCCCGGGCCTTGACCTGTGGCGTTCCGCAGAGTTCGATCCTGACTCTGTTATTATTTAATGTGTATATGCAACCCTTGGGGGAGATTATTATTATTATTAAACATTTATAAAGCGCCAGTAACAACCTGGCGCTGTACAGAACATATAATCAGCTGCGGTCCCTACCTGTGGCTTACAATCTAAAAGACAAGGAGGGGGAGACAAGGAGAGGGGACAGCGGGAGAGACATGGGAGAAGACAAACAAACATTCAGGCTGATGCGAAGTCTCAGGTGCGTGTACTTGGCTTGGTTACAAGGTGGTCGGTAGCAGCAGTCAGCAGAGGAGGGCTGACAGTAAGAGCAAGGGGAAAGACTAGAGGGCATTGGGAAAGGCAGCATGGAAAAGGTGGGTCTTGAGGAGGGATTTGAAGGAGCGGAGGGAGGAGGCGAGGCGGATGTCGGCAGGGAGGGAGTTCCAGGCATGCGGGGCAGCGAGGGAGAAGGGTCGAAGGCGGTTGGGCGAGCAGGAGAAGCGAGGGAGAGCGAGGGAGGGGACAGCAGAAGAGCGGAGAGCGCGCGCAGGAGATCGTGAGAGGGTTCGGGGTGCAATGTCACCAATATGTTGATGATACTCAGCTGTACCTCTCTTTTTCAACTGACCCAGGCCCTGCTGTCTCATTACTTTCCCAGTGTCTGGAGGCCGCGGCGGATTGGATGTGGTAGAGCAGACTGAAGCTCAAGCCTGACAAGACGGAGGTGATGGTGGTGGGCAGGACGAGGAAGGTGCTGGCTCCCCTTGTGGGGGGGGAGGGTCTGCCCTCCTGTAGCCCAGCAGGTTCGGAGTCTGGGAGTGCTTTTGAACTCAGATCTCCATCTGGATCGACAGGTGGAGGCAGTGGCTAAAGTTGCCTTCCGCCAGTTGTATCTAGTGCGGAGGCTGCGTCCGTACATTTCCGGGCCCGATCTGACCCAGCTAGACTACTGCAACGCGCTCTACGTGGGGCTTCCCTTGGTCCTGGTTCGGAGGCTGCAGCTGGTGCAGAATGCGGTGGCCTGTCTCCTTACAGGGACGGGTCAGCGGGAGCACATAACACCTGTGCTCCATACTCTGCACTGGCTGCCCGAAGCGTACTGAGCCAGATTCAAGGTGTTAGTGTTGGTCTATAAAGCCCTGCACGGTCTGGGCCCCTCATACCTCAAGGACCGCCTCGCCCTCAGTGTCTCAGAGCGATCCCTCCAGTCCACCGAGGGCACCTTTCTGGAGGTCCCCTGTGTAAAACGGAGGGCTACAATGGAGGGGGTGTTTTCGGTGGCCGGGCTGCAACTTTGGAACTCCCTTCCGGAAGAAGCCCGCCTCGCTCCAGATCTGCTGGCTTTTTGCCAAGCCTGCAAGACCTGACTGTTTGCCTAGGCCTTCGGAGGGGAGGGTGGGGTAGTTGGGGGTAAACTTGGGTTTTAAGGTATTTTTAATATATTGTTGCTTTTTTAGTATTTGTATTGTATTTTTGTGTATCTTTTGTTGTTGTACGTCACCCTGAGATGCCATAGGCATGAGTGGGGAGGCTAATCAATATAAAGAAAGAGAGAAAAATAAATTATGTTGCAAAATGAGACTGAAACATTTTTAAAGCTGTGTTTTGTAGCTACGTGTGTTGTGGTCCATGAATAAATAGAGGGGCTGTGGCCTTGCTATGTATCCCCCAGATTAGTCATGCCATCCTCATCTTTGCAAAGTCGGTGAAAATGTCAGGAATTTCCCCATGTCTTGCTGCATAAAAATGCCCTGTTTTCATGAGCACATGTGCCCTGTTTTTCTTACACATAATATGTGTAAGAAAAAAGTCTGTCCAAGTTCCATACCAATAAACATGTAAATATATTACATTATGAAAAATACTCTGTGTGTCTATTATACCATTGGCAAATTCAGTATGATTCCTCAGTTTTAGCTGAAGTAAAAAACCAGTGTTGCAGTACTATTATGATTTTCCATTAAGTTCTGAACAATTTTTTGTATTCCTTTTTCACATTCAGCTAATGTAAACATGCAAGTCGCATTGGAAGTATGCTGTAGGTTTTCCAGACTCCATTTTCCTATATGATGCCTGTATAATTTTCACTAATGTAAGAGAATGTGTAAGGTTGTATAATGAAAGTAGCCTATATTGGGAACGTAACACAAATGATGATTTCTCATCTTTTCAGAATCTGCTACTGTGGAAAAGTCTGCACCCCATTCTTGTACAACTCCTTCCACATCTGCCTCAGGGCTGAATCCTACTTCTGCACCTGCTTCATCTACTTCTATTGTTCCCGTATCACCTGTCCCACAATCGCCAATTCCTCCGTTACTTCAGGATCCAAATCTCCTTCGACAGCTGCTGCCTGCTCTCCAAGCCACCTTGCAGCTTAATAATTCAAGTGTAGATATATCCAAAATAAATGAAGGTAAGGCTTCTTAAGGGTTAACTTTTATTGAAAATATTTTTTGTATTCCATAGCAAATTCACATTTAAACACTGTTGGAGCTAGAAGCCAGAGTTCAATGGAAATAGTATTTAAATGGTTAAGCTTAAAAGCATGCTAATTATTCCTCAAGGTTATTAACAGCAGAAAATAACTAAAACCCTAGACCTCTCTCTTGGTCTCTTCATGCTCACTCTCTTTGGAGTTGACTAACTGAAGCTAATAAGTGGTAAATGTGTGTGGTTTTTTAGAGGGGCTTTATAAACTCTTCCTAGAGCTTTTAAATTTTCAATATTCATCTCTTTGCTTATTTAAAATCCTTGTTAAGGAACAAGTAATTTGAGAAATATGGTCATCTTTGAAGTTTCTGAAATTAAAACACCAAATTTTATTTAAATGGACAAAAGGCAAAGAGAATTTGACCACAGTACAGCTATCTTGCACTTGTGTAAGGGCAGCACTGGTGCCTTTGCGCTGGCAGACCCCTTATTCCCTAAGCGCTCCGTGCGTCAGAGCAACCGGTCTAACACCAGCACCTAGAGTAGATTAAGCCCCACCCCCTGGCGGAAATAGTGGTCACACACCCTGTACCAGGGAGGAAAGGGGGAACAGAATGGCAAGTAAATTCCATTTGCCACCGCTTTACTAGCATGGTATCCCACCAGAAACTTCACCACAGTGCCTGATTCCCCCATATATGGGGAGATATGATGCCCCATTCTGGGTGTGCAGTGCCCCTACACCTGCTCCAACCAGGTGCTGGGGTAGCACAAGCCCCTGCTGCTTGGGTAAGGGATCAGTGGACTAGTGGAAACAGGGAGAAAGAATCTGGAGGGGCATGCATTGCTGGGGGACAGATAGAGAGGGTGCTTGGGGAGCACTGCAATATCGGAAGGAGCAGCTGTAGGTATATGAGAGAGCCTCTTATGAATCTGAAGGAAAATGGCCAGAAGACTAGAGAGCAGGGGCTCAGCCATCATGCACCTGCGTATTCTCTGTATGTGCGGAGAAGGCCCTGCCCACCTTCAGAACCAGCCAGCAGTGGTACTACTGAGCAGACTCCCATACCTCCCAGCCATTATCCTGCACCTGGCAAGAGCCGGGCTCTCTCCCTTGCCCCTAATTTGCTCTGATACCCGCAGCCAGCCGTACCAATGTTCCACTGCTTCCCAAGCACCCTCCTCCCATAAAACACACTTGAGTGCATCTCCTTTTCCTTTCACTACCACATCCCTTCCTCCCTCTCTACACCTTCCCCAGCCACAACCCCTGGGTGAGTTCTCCACCCATCCCCAGCCCCATAAGCATTCGTCTACCTAAGTGGATTCAGTGCATTTTGCACCAGTCCATGATCGCCCCAATGCTGGCACAATACTTCAAGCACTTGGATCCCAACCTGACGCTCCACAAAAATGTAAGGTTTTGTTCATGTTGGCCTGTGACACTCTGCCAGTGTCTGACTGTGTTAGACAAGACTTTCCAAATTGGGTGCCTAAAGTTGGTGGTGGTGTTTCTGAAGTAGTGAACACCCAGCAACTCCCATTGACTTCAGCGGGAATGTGGATTGCTCACTGTTTCTGAAAATCAATCCATTTATTCAGGGCATAAAGAGTATCTCTTGAGGAAGCTTTTTTGAAACTGTAGACTAAAAGAGTTTATAGGCCTTTAATATTACCCCAGATACTCTTCTCTGTATGTGCCACATAAAGTAAGTTTGCCCCACCTTACATCCTCGCTTTTTTTTTTCTTCGCCCCCCCCGTCTCCCCACCCATGTACATTTTCTGTTTTTCCCAGGGTTTGCCTCCTGGGGAACCTTTTCCATCCTGGGAGCCACTTTGAAAAAATTATACAAGGTCTGAGGGCAACACACAAGTTGGGAGCAGAGGGTGTACTCAAGAAAAGGAGTACCCAGATCATGGATTTGTGCTGTGAATCTGTGTTCCCCCCTCCCTCCCCCCCTTGAGTTAATGTCAGATGGTGGTGCAGGGGGAACAGTAGCCACCAGCCAGGCTGCGGCTTCAGGACCAATCCCTGACAGTTCTTCACTTCTTATGTTCTTATAAATGCTTACTAGTTGGGGCTTAACCCCTGGTTACTGGTAGTTGGGTAGAGAGCAGGCTCAGCCAGTACATCTGTGTGCTCTCTGCATGTGTGGCACAGGCCCTGTCCACCTGCAGAGTCAGCCAGCAGCGGCACCGCTGAGCAGGCTCCCTAACGTGGTAAATTAGCAGGAAGAGTTGGAGTGATTAGCAGGAGATGGGTCACACCTCTGTGACCTGTACTTGCTTCTCTCAAGGTACTATAGCTGGCCACTGTCAGAGACAGGATGATGGGCTCGATGGACTATGGATCTGACCCAGTATGACTCTTTTTACGTTCTGATCCTTGCTTCCTTGCCCTGAGCTCATCATTTCAGTGGTTGGAGGTAGGAACTGGATCCATGAGCCAGATGCAGGAACTGGAAGGGGCCACATAAAAACTTGGTGCCAGCTGCGTTTGGCCTCGGGCCTGATGTTCCCACCCCTATAGGGCTGATGTGGATATGTTGTACAGTCAATACCTATTTCTCTGTTTTATCCATTGTTTATGGTTTTTGCATTTTTCTTTTTCTGTTCTTGGTTCTTTGCTTTGTTGTATAATACGTAAGCTAACAAAGTTGTTGATTTAAAAAAGTATCTTGGAGGTACCATTTTAAAAGAAAAGAAAAAAAATCCCTGACCAAACAAAAAAACCTGTATCTTGAACATCTTTTATATTGGTTCAGTAGACTTAACAAGAAAATCATTTTTCTTCAGTTCTTACAGCAGCTGTGACACAAGCCTCTCTGCAATCTATACTCCATAAAATTCTCACTGCTGGACCATCTGCTTTCAATATTACTTCCCTGATTTCTCAAGCTGCACAGCTGTCTACACAAGGTATTTTAAAGTCCTTACTTGTCTTTTTATATATAATAAATAAATAAAGGTCATTATAATGACCTGTATATATAATTTGATGTATAGATAATATATATATATATATATATATGATGAAATTTCTTTGCATCAGAATGGAAGAATTGTTGCTCTCTTAGGCTGCCTTCACATCCCCATTGAGGAGGATGGCTGCCCTGGAAATTGAAGGCTTTTCCAAAGATAGAATGTAGTGAGATCTGTCCTTACAAGACAAACTTGGGATGATTGATTTACTAGAGTAGATGTGTTCTCATTAGCCTTCCATCTTTAATTATTTGTGATCCTTTAAGTTAATGGAAGGAGTGAAAGGCATTGTATATCTTTAATAAAAAGTTTAGAACAATCAAAGGAAAAACAATATAAATCTTGAAAAGCTGACTACTTGAGAAACTCTCCTCTCCTCACACCACTACTGAAATTGGGACCAGTGGAGGCAATTGAAGCTGTGTCCCCTTAATTCTAGAAAGAACTTCTGATGAATTGGTCCTCTAGCCTTGTACTTAGGTGTGGTGATATCTAGTAACTTTAAAATGGAAATATTGGGGCTTTTGTGGTATTTGTTAAAAGGGGGATTTAACGTTTAGTAGGCGATATTTGGAAATAGACAAATCTTCTGGAGAAAATGGATAAAAAAATGTGGTGGTGTTACGGTAAAAAGCTTTTTATATTGCTGACAGTACATTTTCTGATATTTCTAGTTGGTAGGTAGCCCTGCTTGGAAAGCTGCTTTAAACAATAATAATAATAAAATAAATTATTTGAGATTGAGCCCTATTACATTTTTAATGCAGTGTCCCATTTTTTTAAAAAAAGACATTTTTAAAAGAAAAAAAATTGTTCCTGATCTAATGTTGGATGATTTGTATCTCCCCCCCACCCCCCCAAAAGTGACCAGCATCCAGCAGCTCTTGAGAACAGTGGGAAATGAGCACTTTGAGCAATCAGTTCATTTTGCTGTCTAAGTAGCAGTTGTCAGACACTGACATCTTTTTAAAAAAGTTAACCTTTACACCTTTTTTCAGCTTCAACTGTTCATCCTTTATTCTTAATTTCCTTTCTAATAACTTTTCCCTTTAAAAAGTTGACTCCCAAGCTTTTTTAAGAAACACTTCGTTGCATTCACTTTCTTGAAAAGTCTTCATCATGCTTAGTTAGAATCGGAGGGATTCTATAAAATACTGTCATGTCTATTCACAGCTCAGCCATCTAATCAGTCTCCAATGTCTTTAACATCGGATGCCTCCTCACCAAGGTCATATGTGTCACCAAGAATAAGCACGCCTCAGACTAACACAGTTCCTCTAAAACCTTTGATGAGTACACCCCCTGTATCATCACAGCCAAAGGTAAGACATTTAATGGTTTATGTGCTGTTGGTAAACATAAATGATTTTGAATGCTAACCTTGGAAGAAATGGTAAAAACACTTATGAAGATGTTCTGTATTATTGGTATAGAAGCATACCAGTGTTTGGGGTTAAAAATCTACCCTGAGTGCATTGAGTTTGAAAAACACACATAGTAGTGGCGTTACGAATTGCCCATGTAGGACATTGTCACCTACGCATTGGTAAACAATGTCACCCGAAGCACAGCCTCTTCACATTTACGGGTTTTTGTACCTGGGGCATAAAACTACCCCAGAAATCTCCAGAAACGTATTGATTTTGCAATGGCGTACATTTTCTACCCCAACAAATGAAGCTCAGCTCACCTCTCACTCACTCTGTGCTGGGCTTGCCCTAAGTCTGGGCTTGTTCAGTTATCTGCTAGTTAGCCATTTAGGTTTGGGTGTGACACCTGACACAGGATACATTCTGCACTGATACTTCAGCAAGAGAGGCAGACAGTCCATTTTGAACGTGCAGTGTGGAACCAAACATCCAGTAGAAGCTGAGGAGATGGAAAACCCTTCCATAGTAAGTGTTAGCTCACATTCCCAAATGTTTTGCCTGTGTGTAAGTGCCCTTGGAGAATTGCAGGCTCCCTCTGCAGAAGGAAGGGGTGGGGGAGGTGCCCAGCTATGGGAAAATTGGCAGCCTGGTGACATGCTTTCAGGAGAAGGGAGAATTTTAGGTTTTAAGGGTGGGTGGTGTGTAAGTGCCCTTGCAGGGTGGGAGGTTCCCTCTGCAGAGGGAAGGGGAGCTGGAGGGGGTGGGGAGGGGAGATGCCCAGCCTTGGGAAAACTGGCACCCTGGCATCCTTTTAAAGCTTTATAAAGGAACACAACTGTCCCCGATTAATTGGTACAAAATATACCCCAAACACAGAGTGTACATTTTTTCATGACATTGGTTAAGGGTTAAAATTATAAACACCTGGGAATAAGCTGTAGTGAAAAATTTCTGGATGAGCAAAGAGCTTTCTTACTCAGTTGCTTTTTAAAAAACAAACACAAAAACTAAAATCATGCATTCAGATAAGGAATCTCTGAAACTGGCATAATGTGGTGCCTTCTAAATATTATTTATTTTGTATGTTAACATTTTTTTATAGTTCAGTTTGCATCAGTTCAGATATTGGATTTCTGCCTTTGTCATTCTAGATGTTTTACTTTTTATGGTTCCTTGTTCTTAGAGGATTATGTTGAAAGGTACCTTCTGCAACAGCTTTTTACTGCTCTGTGTATAAGCCAGTGAAAGGCTAAAGCTAGTGCTTTTTTGTTAGACCCCAAGTATTCTTTCTTGGTCTCAATAAAGAGAGAGAGAGAGAAAAAATTCACTGTGTTGTGGCAGTGGCTAAAGTTATTTCTAAAGCAGTTGACAGTCAGATCCACTCAGTTACTTTCTCTCAAAAGTATCATAAAACATGAGCCCCTCCCTACTCCCTTGGTTTATAGTAAGTAAATTTTATTAACAGCAAAAGCCTTGGTTTATACTATTTAGACTTAGTGAAATTTACTGAAAAATCCACACCACTATCCTTGATCGCATTAATTTAAGACATTTTTAAATAGTTTGGTTAGCCACCACTTACCACCTCCTAAAAGTGTAGTATAATGAAGCACTTCAGAATTTAGTATAGAACATGCTCCTCAATAGAGGGGATGGGGCCAAATCCAGCCCACAGAGCCTCTTTCTGTGGCCACCAACTCCCTGCCACGCACAGGCTGCTAAACTTGAGCTACTGGAGCTGAAATTTGAGCTTAGCTCCACCCATTCTCTCTCCCTCCCAGGCTGGATGGGAGGGAGAGTGAGCAGGGGGTAAGCTCAATTCTGATAGTCCAAATGGTGAACCCTAGCATTTATCACTTTGTGGCACATAGGCAGAATCAGTGGCAATAGCTCAGTCTTGGCAAAAAGAGGTGCTGCTTTCTCTGCTTGTCATGATCAGAAGACAGAAGGGAGAAAAACAAATGCACCCGCTATGTGTTAGAGTGAAATGGAGAGTATTGTGCTTGGTTTTGTGTGTGAATGAGAAGAGTGTGTGTGTGTGTGTGTATGTTGTGTTATGGGGACATTGCATTTCGTGTCCAAGGTAACCACCTGGCTTCCCATGTTTTCCCCCTGCTAACCTTCCCACTTTATTTCCTTTCATAGTCTCGCTATTCTCTTTCACTCTTTATATCCCCAGTCCTTTCCGCCCTGCCCCATGTTCCACCTCCTTTCCCTAGTTCTGCATCACCAGTTCACAAACAAAATCATTTGTTTGTCCACAAAAGTCATGACCTTTTTTTTTTTTTTTTTTTTTTTTTTTTTTAAAAGGTCTACCAAGAGAAATAATTGAGTAACAAATATTAAAAGATGTGGAGAAAATGGGTAGAAAGTTCAAGTTTGCTTTGGAATTGCTTGTACTCATTAAAGCCTGAAAGATGGCGAGGTGCAAATTTAAATGGTGGTGATGTGGCACTCAGCAAAATGACACTTTTCAAGGTAGATTTGAGAAGAGCGTGGTAAAGCAAGAGCTGGCTAAAAGTAATGAGATTTATTTTATCATTCTCTGAAACTTCAAGTACTCGTTGCCATAAGTCTGCTCGGAGCCTTTGAGGAATGTTAAAAATCTAAATAAATTAGTTTGTAGACAGGCTTGAAAGATTCCACGTCTCATCCTAACTGGCAAGTCTCAGTTCTTGTTGTTATATCATATGTTTGAAGTCTGGTGTAAAAATCTGACCAAGTTCTCAATTTACAGGTTACTACTCCAGGTGTTAAGCAAGGACCTTCACAGACAGCGTCTCAGCAGCCAGTGATACCTGACAAGCAACAAGGTCATGAGCCTGCCTCTCATCGAAGTCTTCAGCGCCCAAGGCAAGCTGAGATATTGTTATCTTATGTTGTTTTCTTGTTACTCTGGGTGAATTGTTAGCTGTATCCAGTTCACTTGACAGGTTTTCATTATTTTAATTTTAAGACCATGTTACACTGTGAATGCGAAGAAGGAGCTTCTGAATAACTTACCTTGAAATACTGATTCTACCGCATTCCTTTTGGCTAAAGTTGGCTTTTTGCAGTCTCTCACTCTGAGCTACATGCACTCTCGTATGAATCACAGTACCATTCAGATCAGCAATCCTGAGGTTGTACCTATTTAACTCTGGCAATGAAGGAATAAAAAACACTTAAATGCGTATTCTTTCCTTTTCATCTTTTTGCAGATTTTTTTCTGCCTTAATTACTTACTATCAAAGTTTATTAGGCAGTTAGCCATATTAAACAAGTGTTTGTTTATTATTATTATTATTAGCAGCAAACATTTATATAGCGCCCGCAATGTACCTGGCACGCTACAAAGTAATGGAATAGGCATGGTCCCTGCCCTAGGGTTTACAATCTGAGAGATGGGGCAGGGAGACGAAGGAAGGGGAACAGAGGGAGAGACAAGGGGTGTAACATTCATGAAGATGCAAGGTCTCAGGTGCATGTGCTTGGCTTGGTTACATCGAGAATGTTTAAATTACTACTTTGGGTTCAGATTAGCAAAAGTAACTTTGTGCCAGTCTTTTGTTCTGTATCAATTCTAGTATATTTAAAGTAGTTCTAAATGCTGTTCGTTGAATTCTAATTTCCATCCAAATCTAGCTTGACCATGTTTTTGTGGGTAAATGAGAAACATTTTGTAATGTAATAAAAAAGTTGGAATTAGAATTCTAAATAAAAGTCATAAAGCTATGAAATTGGCATGAATATGCATAATTGTCCAGCCTTTTAGTTGGCTAATTGTAGTACCAAATTTAGGGTGTTAGGTGAGACATCCCCACACATGGACACTCAGCGTCCACGTGGTGGAGGTCTCGTTTGAATAAGGGGTGGGTACACGCATGACCCACGCACCACCCATCCAGTCCACAAGCAGGGTACTCCGGAAGAAGCCGGAGTGCCTTGTGCGGGGACAGGGCAGCTGTGCATGGGGCTGCTAATTTGAAATGTTTCCCCATGCATGGCACCTATACCGATCATGGACATCTCACTCCGTCTCGTTTAAAAACACATCTAGTTGTAAATAAACATGTTTATTTAGTTGTAAACAATGTATTTTAATGGCTAATAGCAACTAGTGATGATTCTTCACCATTCTTTAGAAAAATAACTAAAGCACAACTGAAAATAAAATCAATTAAATTGTAGAATTTATTTTGCTGATTTAAAACTATGATTTAAGTTATAAATCAATTCACTGTGGATTTTAAGGTTAGAAGGAACCAATGATGTAACCAAGTCTGACTTCCTGCACAATACAGGCAATTGAACTTCCTGTTTTTATAATGCAAGTTAAGTTCTATGTGTGTTAAAATGTCTTTTAGGAAGTCATCTACAAGTTTGTCACCACCCTTCTCACTTATCTGTTCCACTAGTTAAATTGCCCCCATTGTTTAAAAACGTATGGTTTATTTCTAACGTAATAGTTTTTGTAGCACAGCTATGACTGCAAACAGTAAAGGAATCTTTGTAGTAAAGCAGAATAAAGAATTTATATTTTAGTGTTGCCATGTTCTCTTTTGTATTCTGAATAGCAAGGTAAGGTGCAATCCAAACTATGGTGAGCAGAAAACAGCCCCTGCCAGAGCACCTTAAATTCTAAATTTTCATATAAAATTCCAAGTTGTAACAAAGGGGATGAACTAAGCAGGATTGGGAAATAAAATAGAGGACAAAGGTGGTTGTCATGCCTAGGAGTCCCAGTTGTGGACCAGAGCACTATTGTGCTACAGTCTCTTCTTCCAAAACTTAATGTAAGTAAAGTTTGTGATATCACAGGTTCAAAACTTGTGATATCAATTTCTTGGCTCTTGGTGGTTTAAGTAACCTTATTTGGTTTTAGAACTATATGATTTTTAAAAACATGATCAGGTTGAATAGTTGGGTATAATTCAAACGGTGATAGTACAGTGGCAGGACGTAGAGCAGAGATGGGGAGCCTCTGACCTGTGGGCCAAATGTGGCCCCATTCTGCTTTAAATCTGGACCTCTCTGGCTTCCATTGGCTGCTGTTGATGTGTCCCGCTGTCAAGAGTGCCCTGGTTCTGGGCACTGGAGCAATGAATGAGGAGGTCTCTACTTCTTTCGTGCTAGTGTGTAAGCTTCAGTCGCAACCTCTCCCCAGCTAGGAAGAGGTGGGGGTTGGAGATTATATGGGAAGCAAACAGGGAAGCTTGTTGCTAATAAAATAGAAATAGTTGGAATTGCTTGGTTAGGATTAAAATGTTCAGCAGTAAATTATTTTATTAATAAATTGAAGACCAGCAGTTTTCAAGTTAGTTTCGGAAAGTGGGCCATCTTTAAGATGTGACTACTGGCAACAGGAGAGGGGGGCTTTCATAGCTGGTCACGGTAATCTGAATCTTGTCCCTAACACTTTTACCTTAGAGTTTGGGGCCAAACCATGTAGTAGTTAGGTAATTCTATAAAATATTTTGGTGAGCCACACAGTATGGCCTGAAATAAGAGACAGAAGAGACAACTGTTTCTGGGGGCTTTCTGCTGTAGGACTTTTGCGTTCATTAATTGTTGTGGAGTGGGATGATTTTCTACATTAATGTAATTTATCTTGGAACATCCCAGTGCTTTTGAAAATAGCTATATGTAAAGAAAAATTAAACATTCGGTGCTACTGCAATATCAAAAGGCCACAACCAGGTTGGACTCTATAGTGCTTTGTGCAGTACAGACTTGTAATAACAGTTTGTTTTCTTAAACCATTCAAAGTCTGGAAAACCAGGCTTGTTAGATGAATAAAACTAGTCTCTACATATTTAAGTTCCAACATTGTACTCTGTGTAAAGTGCCAGAGGGTTTTAATTGACCACACACAATCAAAGACTTCCATCATTTGATGCCCAGGTTCTGGACAGTACTATGAAGGTTGTATGTAGCTTTTGTGATTCTTTTGAAAATCTACTTGTTCAGTCTCATTCTTTCCTTCTTCCAGTAGTCACAGAAGTCCATCTCCAGGTCCAAACCATACCTCCAGTACAAGTGCATCAAATACAGCAGCTGCGCCACAGAACGCATCTTCAAGACCTACGTGCTCATTAACACCTACATTAGCAGCACATTTCAATGAAAACCTTATAAAACATGTTCAAGGCTGGCCTGCAGATCATGCAGAAAAGCAGGTGGGTACTCATTCTGATTACTTTGAAAACAGTTTTCTGTGATTGTATTAGGTGTTCAGTTTAAAATATTGTACACATTTCAAGTTTTAAAAAAAGCTTGAGACATAGTATGAAGTGATTTTACACTCTGAATTTGCTGCTCAATGGAAATATATATGTAATGGTTGCAGATCATTGTAATCACAAATGCTGGTGATTTTTCAAGCCTTGTATAATGCCAGGAATCGAGCATATGGTATATCAATGTTGAAAAATAATCTAGACAAAAAATAAGTACTGCAGCTCAATAGGGAAAACCTGGTCTTGATAGGTCTTCCACACCAGACTTCAGGACTTCATACATTTCATAATGGTGATACAACTTCCAATATGTTTTTTCTTCCCTATGCCTGAATTTCTTTTCTTCCCATCTTTTACCCTCTCTGCTTATTATTGGCATTTTAAATGGGCCGTGGTGGAGGGGGATGGATGTGCGTGCTGGTGCGGGGTTGTGGGGGCGGGGGCAGTACACAGTCGTACACCCATCTCCACCCACGGAGCAATTGCTGTTCTGACCAGTTGCTCTGTGCGTGGGCTATGGGTGGGCTGCCGGAGCGTGCCTGTACTCCCACCCACCTGCCACAGCAGTCTCATGGACGGCGCCTGCGCAGCAGATCTGCATGGGCATGTGTGGGCCCTTCTCGTGTAAAAAGGGCCTTAGTTTTCATATAACAATTTAAGTATAGCTGTAAGAAAATGAACCGGTCACTTAAACTTATGGCTGGAACACCTTGTATTTTTCTACTTAATTTCACCATTTATAAAATCTGCCTTGATAGATCTAGCCAAACTTACACAATACACAGGTACAAGAGGGGGTCGATTCTGTACTTTNCCCCCCCCCCCCCCCCCCCCCAGTCTCCACATAATTAATAGTGGGTTTTTTTTAAATTTATACCTCTTACAACAGTACTTTTGTTTTGGATTATTTTTCCCATACTCTGCATGTATTCTGTTTTCCAACATATATTTCTAATGTAAATAAGATCATTTCTCAAAATGGTAGTTACTACTACTACTACTATAATTTCTGTATTACAGCTGTAACTAGCATTTAACTTTTTTCCCATTTAGCTTTCACTTCAAAATGTATGTGGCTTGCTAGTTCAAGACCTGATGTAACACCTTTTTCATGCAGTTTGTTTGCATCATGTCCATTTTCTTCCAGCGAGTACTTTATTCAAATCTTATTTTACTACAGGCATCAAGATTACGTGAAGAATCTCATAATATGGGAAGTGTTCATATGTCAGAAATTTGTACTGAATTAAAAAATTTAAGATCTTTAGTCCGAGTATGTGAAATTCAAGCAACTTTGCGTGAGCAAAGGTAAGAATTTATTTTGGCATTCAACATTCATCTATATATCTAAAATCAACTGAGCTGCTGATGAGGGCGGAAGCCGAAACATTCAGCTAATCAATAAATCTCTGTTTACAGTCATTTTCTCTTTATAATTTGTGTGTGTGTGTGTGTACATATATATTTTTTTTATTTTTTTATTTTTTTCCCCTTGTATCCTATTTTTCTATTAAAATATTTTGAGTAACGTATAATTCCTAAGAGATGTCTACAAAGGACGCTGTCACTTGGTAGGTCTTGCGCACAAGAAATATTATGCACACAGATCTAGTCTCTGAAAGTGAAGAAAAGTTTTTCTTTTTGTGATTCAAGTCTACTCATCCAAACATCTTCAGTAGCCAGGTGTATCACAGTACAAGCAAGACTAGTTTTAGCTTGGTAGATCCGTTTCTTTATCAAATTGTCTATCTCTAGAGGGATCCGTTTGCAACATCCTAAAGGTCCTTTGTAAAAATGTCTTGATATTATAACCGGTATTAGCCATCTCCCATTTTGATACACAAGATGGAGTCATGTTTTCCAATTCCCATGTTTACATTAATGAAAATGGAGTTAATGGGTGAAGCCACATGACCCAGGAAGGCTTGATCCCCTACACGCCCTTGGGCGGACAATCGCAGCTGCCACATCTTGAGGCCAGCACCGAGAGCAGAGCACATGGTTGTCATTCCCCTCTCTTCTCTCCCCCGCGGATGGGGAAAGTGACAGGTGGGCAGCTGTGGATGACCCGCCACACCCCGGGTCAGGTCAAGTCTCTAGCCATATACACAGGCGCCCAGCCTCCACCCCGCTTATCCTCCTTCCAGCCTGCCTACTATCCTGCCCCCGGACACAATGTGGCCACGCACATGCCAGCAGCAGTGCCCGCCTGTCGAAGCCTCATGGCGGACCACACCGTAGGGTGGTAGGACAGAAGGAGACCGGGCCCACCCCATTTGAGTAAGGCTAGCTACCCACCCTGTCTCGGGGGGTAGGGTGAACATTGGTGGCCACCAGGCACATGAACCACTGCATCTCATGGCAGTTGTGCTCAAATTGGGGTAAGGTTGCCCAACTTCTGGTTATGTCTTATTTGACTGTCCCAGATCCTGAAAAGAGATAGTGAGACAGAAGATTGTGTATTAGGGTTCCGTAATATGTTTTAGACCATCTTAATCCCCCTCACCTCACCACATTTTCCTTACAATCTGTGTAAGTAGATAATTCTTTGGGCTGACAGTGCAACAAGGCTGTTGGAATTCATAGCAGGTTGTTATGTAGGAGCTTTAAGAATATATTAATTACAGGACCCTACCCCCACAGTTTAATGGTAGGATTTTCAAGCTGTTTATCTGTATCTTTTACACCAGTTTTCCTTGACTGTTGCCAGGCATGAGAGGGGTGGTACATATTGAGAAGGATGTTTTTGGCGTGTTCAGTTGAGTGGTGCTTGTATAATCCAGGATGTTTGGAACTTAAGTCTTGGATACAGAAGAAAAGCAAACAGATTTTTAGGTTTCGTAAAGATGACTCTCTTTCGTCTGTGAGGCCAGCAGCACTGTTACCAAATTGTTTGCCTTCGTGACCCCATGTTGAAGCTTAAATATAATCCTGTGACTAGATAGCAAGGAATAATGTTCAAAAGATGCAAATATTAATCAGGATCATGACATGGTCTCTAGGTGGGATGACCCCAATTCCCAACCCATAGTTTTCATCACTCAAAAGCAGACATTTCCAAACATGTTTCACACCTTAGGAATATATAACACTTGAAGCTTTAGCCAAAACATTGTGCAAGTACATCCATTATAACAAAAAGCATTTGTAAATTGTACTTCAATTTTGGTTAGTCAAAATAAAAACATAGGTCATTTCAATTGCTATTTATACAAGTGCAATAGAAAGTAGGAAATTTTTGTAATGAGGGAATGCTAGCAAGCTCGCTAGGTGTCATGACAATTTAGTTTTTAGAACTTTTCTGGTGTCTTAATTATTCCAATAGTTTAAAATACTTGCTGTAGAACAAAGGTTGGTGTGTTTTTTTTATAAGCTTACTGTTCACCCCACTGTTAAGTGTTAGTAAGTCAAATGCAGGCTATGACCAAAAGAAGTGTATAGGTTTAAAACTTTTGGAATTGTTTTTGTAATGACATTGAGGCTTTCTTTCGTACTCTAAAATACATTTGACCGGATTAGGGCTGCACTACCAGTACATGGATACAGAGATCCAATGGCAAAGACTGGATATGAAAGGGGACTGTAAGGGAATGTCTTGGTTTTTTTAATTGGATTCTGGCAATACCTCCATACGTTAAAAGCCCTAGCAGGTGGTGTACCCTAGCACCCAGGAGAATACAATAATTTAACCAGACGTAACGCCTTCCTCCACAACATTCCAGTACTGAAGGTGCCTTTGTGTTCCCATAGAATTGAACAACATTTTAGCCTATTTAGGTGTAAAGGTAGGTAAATTATTTTGAGACCCAACAACTTTGTCCTTTATTAGTGAAAATTAAACATACTTATGTATCTGTATATTGTGGTGGATATGACTGGTCAGAGATCAACTTATCAGCCTTTTGAATAATGTAAAATATTTTGTGTGTTTTTATTAATATTAAGATGTTCTATTACTCTTCATCTAGGAATACACTAGATATTCTGATAGTAATCGAATTCTTTTTTCCTTGCAGGATACTATTTTTGAGACAGCAAATTAAAGAACTTGAAAAGCTAAAGAATCAGAATTCCTTCATGGTTTGAAAAGTTGTGAATAATTGCACATGGTTTTGAGTACAGGAACTGTAAAACTGGTTGCCCAGTCTTAACATTTTTGAGCTGCATTTGAGTAGACTTTGGACCGTTGAGTTGGGCAAAAGAGATGACATGGGGAAGGGGACAGGAGGGAGTCAATTCAGGGGGAAGATACAAGGATGATTTGTAAACCCTTGAAATGTAGATTTCTTGTAGATGTATTCTTCACGTTGTAAATATGTTTTGTAGAGTGAAGCCATGGGAAGCCATGTGTATCAGAGCTTAGACATCCAAAACTAATCAATGCTGAGGTGGCTAAATACCTAGCCTTTTACATGTAAAACTGTCTGCAAAATTAGCTTTCTTTTTTTAGTTAATTTATCATTCAGAAATCTTGCATTTCCTAAAATTCAATGTGAGCGCCAGGCGATCTGTGTCTAAGGCTGCAACAATTTGGAACAGTTTGGGCAATGTACAAAATATCATGAAACAACTGTTTCCACACTTGCACCGAATCAAGAGCAGTGCTTCTCCATTTCTGTTTTACAGAGAAATGTTTTTCATTTTCTGTGTTCCATTTCCCCTTAAAATCCTAGATCTGATTTTATCAATTTTTTTAATGCTTCTAATTTTCTCCTTTCTTAAGGCACTGTTGCTATGGCACTTTTTCTATAATCTTTTCATTCCTGTGTACAGTAGCTTAAAATTGCAGTGATTGAGCATAACCCACTTGTTTGTATAAATTATTGAAACGTATTTCCATTTGCACCCTGTAAGAATGGACTTATAGTACTGCTGGGCATGTGTGCTAAAAGTACATTACTTGCTCAAATATAAGGAAATAGCCCAATGAACATGTTAACATGGTTGTGGGAGGGAAAGAGGAAAAAGCTAGTCAGATGTGAATTGTATCTGTTGTAATAAACATGTTAAAACAAAGAAACACTGGTTTTCATTTCCTTTGGTCAATGCATATTAGAATTTGGACTATTTGGGGATTCTTTATCAGAACTATTCTTGTTGAATACTTTTGTACTTAATTGAAAATAATTCCTCAAGGGAGATTTTGTTTAAAACTTGTAAACAGGAAATTGTGTATAAAATATTTAATGAAATATGAAATTCAAAAAGGCTGATTAAGACACCTCCCGAACAGTTGTCATATGTTAACTCCTGGTTTACCTGTCTTGCTATTATGACATTTCATTTCGAAGGATGTTTGTGTTGTAGCTAACTGTTCAAGTCTGGTGCTGACTGCTGTTCTTAGCCATCACAAAACGCTGAATTTGTGTAATTGGAGCGTCCCACTGTTTGAAAATGGTGGAAAAGCTCAGCTTTGTATATTGTTTCCTAAAGTATATTAAAAATAAAAAAGAAACTATTGCTACTACAAAATAAACTTGTTTTTTCTTTGCAAAACCCTTTTAGTTGTGACTTGGTACTAGCAGTAGCTTGCCAGAAATGTGTATATTCTAATAACTTGTGTATTAGAAAAGATCTCTTGCTAGGTCCAGAAGAAAGACTGAAGTACTGAACTTGGGTACTGTTAATATTAGCCTGTACACTCTTACTTGCATTCAAAATTGCTAGGCCCCAGAGGTAATTTTGCTGCGTAATTCTGCATTTCAGCACCCCATTGATAACTAAAGTTCTTTAAATTAACAAAGTTAAAAAAATCAGGTTTTTAACCAATTGAAGCTAGAATTAAGCCCTTGGTTTTTTTATTGTGTTTAGCTATTTTTAGATTTCTACTCTGAAAACTGTCTAGCAGATATCCACTCATAGTGATAATTGCAATTCTAGGTAGCATTCCCTTACATTTGATCCATTTTGCTTCAGTTTTTTTTAGTGATGGGGTACTAGTGAACTAATACAAAGTAGCATTTCCCTGAAAATTTGAGCTCTCTTAAAAATTAGTATGAAAGACTTATTGCTGTGACTCCAATTGTATCAGAGCTCTGGGTGAGAGGAAACATACTCGTGTATTCAGTGGCCTTTTTAAAATTACCTAATATTAAATCTTTAAACCTCTCGCTGATATAGAATTGAACATTAATTATCCTCAACCTAGGGTTAGTCTACTTTTGCTTGGGAGAGGTTTTTCTGCATGTCTATAAGTTAGGCTTTTACAAAATATATTAAAACCTTTTGTTTAGGAGGAGGAAGCAAAAAGAGAATGTGTGGCTTTCCCAGTTTTAAAAATTGCAGCCGTTGAAATAAAACCTTTCTCAAGCATTCCATTTCTAAGCAGTTAGTGGACAAAGTTTAGGAAAGGTGATCAGAGGTCTTCATGTTGCAGAGATATGAGACAAACTATGAGCACCTTTAGGAAGTCCAACTTTCAAGGAAATCTCAGTTTAGCAGAAGAAAAAAAAATGGGACAACAGAATGGGATCACTGAGCATTTGTCGTTTGTTCATTAAAAGTTTTTGTGTGTTCATTGACATTGGTTGTCTAATATTTTCATTATGCATATGTTGCAGGAGAAATTCTTTTTTTTACATTGGCTGGTATCAATGAGTTGACTAAAATGAGAGCATAACTTAATGGAAAAATTTGCTCAGATCTTAAATGATACCAAATTTTAAAAATGAAACCCCAATTACCTGTTGAGTTGTATTGATTCGAGACAAATCAAAGAGACTATTCTGGGACATAGAAATGTCCGATGTACACAAACCACATCAGACAGAATGGCATGACAAGTGAGAATTTAATTCCTTTTTCATAGGTGGGTTCTCTGCATACTTCTTTTCTGATAGCTTATTCTTTCATACTGCCTGCACTTAACAAAAAATGTCAATTGCACCAATCCAAAGGATGTGTTTCTGCAAAGGAAAGTTTGATTTATATTTATTTTTTTTCAATTCACTTGTTTTTGTTAAATTAAGATGAATGTTCTCTTACGTCGTGAACTGTGCACACCATCATTACT
Source organism: Sphenodon punctatus (assembly GCA_003113815.1). Lineage (NCBI taxonomy): Eukaryota > Metazoa > Chordata > Lepidosauria > Sphenodontia > Sphenodontidae > Sphenodon > Sphenodon punctatus. The sequence goes on along the minus strand of QEPC01010294.1, from coordinate 1,748,347 downwards.
TCAAAGGAAGGTTTTCTGTGCATGAGAATCTACACACAGAGATTGTAACGTCGTTCTGTTATTTCCTTTATATTTTGCTGCATATCTATTAGTTTTAGTGTTTAGCTCTTTTATAATAGCAGCCTTATGGACATACATTAAACAAATGAGATTTATACTTGAATAGAAAATATTTTTAGGATGAATTTGAAAAGGTTTCAGATTAGAAATTTGAGGGTTTTTTAAAAACTTGGTTCCAATTTGGTGATTTAAAAAAAACCACATTTGTATATACCTGCAACTGTGCTCAAGTTTGAACTTTTCAGTGGCCTTGACAGAATGTAAATACGCTCTCCCTCACCAAGAGCGTTTCCTTCTTTACATTCTCTTTTTTGAAACAGGCTCAATTTTCCAGAGTTGGCTTGAGAGAGAAAAGCTGTGCTGATGAGCTTTGCTTCATACATGAATGAAGGTGCTCAGGAAATCTGGAGAGAAGACCTGGAGACAGGGGAACTGAATGGTTGTGATAGTCACCAGGATTCATCCACCCACTGCAACACCAAAGGCAGTGAAAAGGTAAGAGAACCCAAGTCTCTTGTGATGGTGGTGGTAGTGCAAGAACCCTATTCTGTGCCCTGTTGACATTATTGCTTATTTATATAGCACTTTCATTGTTCAGAGTGCTTTACAGTCCATATCTAGTTCACCCATACAACCCATATTCTGAGGTAGATGACTTTTCCCATTTCACAGATAACTATTACTTATATAGCGCCAGCGGTGTACCTGGTACCTTTGTTTCTCTCTCCTGCGGAGGCAGGCAGTCTGTGCTGGGCTTTACTCGTCCAACTCAGGAACTAGGCAGGATCAGGTCTTTGATTGGCTGTCAGGACATAGGGGAGGAGCAACCCCAGCCTCTGTTCCTGCCTCCACAGGAGAAACGGCAGGAAATTTTCCCCTCGGGGAAACTCAGGTTTAAAAAAAAAAAAAAAAGATTAGTGAGGTCAGCTTTCGCTGGTTCTGGACCCAGAGGAGTGAGAGACTTGCCCCAGATTCCCCCCCCCCCCCC
>QEPC01010294.1:1723727-1741888 GCA_003113815.1 Sphenodon punctatus | reverse complement strand
CGAAATACTGGTTTCTATTCCAACTATTTCCTGGTTCCCAAGAAGGATGAGGGTTACAGACCTATCCTGGACCTTCGCTGACTAAAGTATATTCAAAAATTCAAGTTTCGCATGACCTCCCTCGACCTAAAGGACGCTTATTTCCATATTTCCATTAATGTTGCTCACAGATGGTACTTAGGTTTTGTTGTAGGGAATCGACACTTCCAGTATTCTGTTCTGCCCTTCGGCCTGTCTACGGCACCCAGGGTCTTCACAAAGTGTGTGGCGGTAGTTGCAGCCCACCTAAGGACACAGGAGATGAAAGTGTTCCCGTACCTGGACGACTGGCTACTAGCAGCACCGTCTGCCCACACTCTAGCAAGCCACCTCAACCTTACTCTGGAAATTTTACAGAACCTAGGGTTTGTCATCAATTTTAAGAAGTCTCACCTTCTGCCTACTCAACGACTTCGGTTTATAGGGGCGGTTCTCGACACCCTACAGATAAAAGCTTTTCTGCCTATCGACAGATTCAATGACATTGTATCAACCATATTACTTCTACAAACGAAACCCAGGAAACCCGTGCGTTTCTTCCTCTGCCTTCAGGGACTGATGGCAGCGACCACATCTGTGATCCCTTACATATGTCTGTACTTTCGAGCGCTACAGCAATGGCTTGCACGTGCCTACAACCCCACCCTTCATCTGCTCTCTATGCACATAACAATCCCTCTAGAGGTCTGCGACGACCTCCTCTGGTGGGTCGACCCGCACCATGTACTTACTGGCATGCCATTCGATCCACCTCAAGTGCAAGTCTCCCTCACCACCGATGCCTTGCTCACAGGTTGGGGTGCGCACATGAATCATGTCACAGTTCACGACCTATGGCCTCGAGGAGAGACTCATGCACGTAAAATTTCTCAAACTCCAGGCCATTCGATGGTCTCTTATAGCCCTTCTCAACCACATTGCAGACCTGAACGTTCTAATACTCACGGACAACACCACAGCGATGTGGTATATCAACAAACAGGGCGGAGCGAGATCCACACTTCTCTCCCTGGAGGTCCAGGCCATTTGGGCTTGGTGCATCCGCCACAAGATACACCTACATGCTGTGCACATAGCAGGACAGGACAACTCCCTGGCTGACCAGCTCAGTCGTAGATCCACCGACCAACACGAGTGGGCCCTCAACGACTCTGTCCTGGCAGATCTCTTCCAGTTAGGGGACACCCCCTCTACAGACCTCTGCGCTTCTCGAGAGAACGCAAAACTCAACAATTTTTGCAGTAAGGTGGGCCAAGTGCAGGGATCGATCGCCGCCGTCTTCGCTATCTCCTGGAAGGGGCCCTTGCTCTATGCGTTCCCGCCCATTCCCTTGATATACAGGGTTCTCCACAAGATTCAAATAGACAGTGCTCACATCATTCTGATAGCTCCAGCTTGGCCACGCCAACCCTGGTATCAGACACTTCAAGCCATCTCAGTCGACTTCATCACTCTCCCTCTTCTAACCAACCTTCTCTCCCGAGAAGGAGGGACTGTCCTCCTCCACGACTTACGGTCACTCCACCTCTCCGCCTGGTTAATCAGGCTATGATGCTTGGTGCCTCTCCAGAGGTTGCATGGATTCTGCTTAATTCTCGTCGTCCTTCTGCCCGATCTTGCTATACAGCTAAGTGGACTCGTTTCTTGGCCTGGTGCGCCTCGCTGCCCTGTAATTTAGACAATATTTCCATGAACCACGTCTTTCGGTACCTGATACACCTCCACAAGTCTGGTCTCTCCATCTCATCCCTGAAGGTACACCTTGCTGCACTTTCCTCTCAACTCCGCCCGCCTGGAACGGACACGCTCTTTTCTCACCCCCTCAGAACCTTCTGGAGGGGATTGGTCAACTCCTTCCCTCCCTCTTCCCACCCTACCCCGCCGTGGGACCTTAATCTTGTACTGACCAAGTTGATGGGACCCCCCCTTTGAACCCATGGCAACTTCTCTAGAAAACCTCTCTATTAAAACAGCTTTCTTGCTCGCTATCACTTCTGCAAGGAGAGTTTCGGAGCTCTCTGCCCTACGAGCCTCTCCTCCTTACACTATTTTCCACCATGACAAGGTGGACCTCAGAACAGATCCTTCATTCATCCCTAAGGTGATTTCCCCCTTTCATTTAAACCAAACCATCTCCTTCCTTGTTTTTTTTCCAAAACCACATTCCTCCCCAGCGAACTGCACTCTCCATACTCTCGATGTCAAACAAGCGCTATCCTTTTACATCACTCACACTCGTTCCTTCAGAGCATCTGATACTTTATTCATCTCCTATGGTGGCCAACAAATCGGAGTCCTAGAGACTCTCTAAATGGATTCTTCTCTGCATTCGGAGGTGCTATGAACGGGCGGGCAGGACACCCCCCTCTCATCTTCGTGCTCATTCCACCAGGGCAGTTGCCTCATCGATTGCCAACTTCTGTGGAGTCCCCATCCAGGACATTTGCAAGGCTGCCATGTGGTCCTCTGTGCATACCTTCACCAAGCACTACTCTCTAGACTTGTTGGCCAGGCTAGACGTGGCAGTGGGCAGAGCAGTTTTACACTCCATATTTGACTTACTTCCTTGACTCCCTCCACCTGAGGTAGGTCTTTTTACTGCTACTCACTCTCCCAATAGTGAGAATTGCGGCGAACCTCGAAGAAATAGAGGTTACTTACCAGTAACTCTGTTCTTCGAGAAAGCTCTGCCTATTCTCACGACCTGCCCACCTTCCCCTCTGTCTTGGAGGTACCCTGCTGGGTCTTCCAGGGATGGGGTTGGAAGGAACTGAGGCGGCGAGGGCTCCGCCCCCTTTTATAAACTCCCGCTCTCGCGTGATCTGGAACCTGCACTTTTCTCTTAGCAGAAGAGGGGAGGGAGGGATGGAGCCCTCACCTTATTCTAGATCTTTTCAGGCTATCTTCTGCATGGACACTGCTGACGAGGTTTTCCGGTACCTGCGGAGCGGGAAGTGTGAATCCCAATAGTGAGAATACGCGGAGCTCTCTCGAAGAACAGAGTTACTGGTAATTAACCTCTATTTTCGTCAGTTCTTTCAGCAACACCCTCCCCCCAGGAGGGGAGGTTTCAGGCCATTCAGATTCAGAGGTGGCCGAGGAAACCGTCAATTCTCAGGGACCCGCCGCCAGGGAAGAACAGAAAAGCAGAACAACCTGTCCTCCTGACTCCCTGAGGGCAGGTCTGTCTCCGTCATTCCTGGGAGGCCGCTTGCAAGCTTTTGCCCACTGGTGGAACGGAACGACGTCAGACGGCTGGGTCAAAGAAACCATCAGGGAGGGCTACACTCTTGAACTGGAGTCGTGGCCACGAAATCTATTCAGACAAGCGCCTATGCCCAGGCTACCTGCCAAAAGAGCCCAGACCGAGGACGCCATCGATCATCTCCTGAGCATAGGGGTGATAGAGGAGATCCCCTCACCAGAGCGGTTCTCAGGCATGTATTCCATCTTCTTCACCGTCTCGAAGAAAAACGGAGATACAAGAGCCATTCTGGCCCTCCAGTTTGTCAACAGGCACCTGAGGCACAGAAAATTCAGAATGGAGACCCTGGCCTCAATTGTCCAAGCAATTCATCTGCAGGACTATCTAGCCTCGATAGACCTCAAGGAGGCATACCTGCATGTACCCATAAGGGGGTCGCACCGGAGACTGCTGAGATTCGCTTAAGGCGACAGACATTTCCAATACCGGGCCCTACTTTTCGAACTGGGATCTTCCCCCAGGGTGTTCACCAAACTCCTAGTGGTACTGGTGGCAGACCTAAGGAAAAGGGGAATCCATGTGTTCCCATACCTAGATGACATCCTGATCAGAGCACCATCAAGAAATGGGTGCCGGCAAGTGGTCAGAGTGACGGTAAACACTCTACACCTCCACGACTTCCTGATAAACTGGGAAAAGTGCTCGTTGGTGCCGGAACAGCGCCTCCTCCATCTCGAAGTAATGTTAGACGCAGTGCAGGACAAACTCTTCCTCTCCATCGAAAGGGAGCAGAAGATTCGTCAGGAGATTTCCCATCTCAGGGGTAGCAGATCTGCGTCAATCCTGTCGCTAGCGAGGGTCCTGGGCCTCATGGTGTCTTCTTTGGAGACAGTAGGATGAGCCCAGTTCCACCTGCGCCCATTACAAGCGTTCCTAATGCCATGGTAGGATTTCATCTCCTCCAAATCCACCAGGTTGATCCAGCTTACACTGGACCTCCTCTCTTCCCTGACCTGGTGGATAACCCCCCTCAGATTCGTGCCAGGCCTTCCCATTCAGGAGCCCTCCAGGGTGAGAGTGACAACAGACGCCAGCCTAAGGGGGGTGGGGAGCGCAGTGCAACTCCCAGACGGCGCAAGGAACATGGTCAGTTGCGGAACGAGCATCGGACATCAACCTCCTGGAACGGAGGGCAATCCGTCTGGCGCTACAACAGTTCCGGCACCTATTGAAGAACCGCCATGTCTTTGTGTGCACAGACAGCACCACGGCAATGGCATTTGTGAACGGGCAAGGGGGGGATGCGATCTCGGTTGAGGAACGAGGTGGCATGTCTAATATCTTGGGTGGAAAGCAATGTTCAATCCCTGGTAGCTCTGCACGTCAAGGGAGAGAACACTCGGGCGGACTGGCTCAGCTGAAAAACGATCGACCCAGGAGAATGGGCACTGCATCCAAGTGTCTTCTCTCAACTGAGGCAGAGGTGTGGCACACCCAGCCTCGACCTGTTTGCCTCATGTGACAATCGCAAGATCAGCAGGTTCTTCTCCAGACATCGGGACAGCCAGGCAGAGGGGACGGATGCCCTTCTATGCCCTGGCCAAGACCCACCGATGCCCCTGATTCCCAGGGTGCTGAAAATCAGATGCTCAAGTCATCTTAGTGGCACCAAATTGGCCTCACAGACCATGGTATTTGACCATCAGGGAACTGCAAATGGATCAGGAGTTCAAGCTCCCCATGATGGAAGATCTATCACAGGGCCCTGTGCACCACCACAACCTCACAAGACTAAACCTCACTGCCTGGAGGTTGAGTGGGAACAGTTAGGAGCTTTCGGGTACAGTGACAGAGTGCTACAGACCCTCCTGGCGGCCCGACGTCCATCCACAAACCGCATATATAACACTACTTGGAGAGCATTCCAGGACTGGGTGGTATCACATCAAATTCCCCCGCTGGAGGCCCGAGTACCTGAAATATTAGCCTATCTGCAGGCTGGACTGGACAAGGACCTGTCTACCAAAACACTCAGATGGCAAGTGTCCGCACCAGCAACGGTCCTAGCTGTACCAGGGCACGAGACTTTAGGAGCTCATCCCCATGTCCAATGGTTCCTGAAGGCAGCAACTTCCCTGAATCCAGCAACTAAGTACAGGTTCCCATCGTGGAGACTCAACGTTGTACTGGAGGTGCTCCAGGGGCCTCCATTCGAACCTCTTCACCAGGTGTCCATGAAGGTCCTCTCCTTTAAAGTAGCGTTCCTGGTGGCAATTACATCAGCAGAGAGTCTCGGAGTTGGCAGCCCTGTCGGCGGGCTCCAAGTTGTGTAGTTTCAATAAGGACAAAGTGTCCCTCCACTTTAGTCCATCCTTCATCCCAAAAGTGAACACAGCTTTTCATGCCAACCAGGACATAGAGCTCCCCTCCTTCTGCCCCAATCCCCAGCATAGCAGGGAAATGGGATGGCATAAGTTAGATGTATGCAGGGCCCTTAAAATTTACCTTGACAAAGTTAAGGACTTTAGAATAGACTCGGCCCTCTTTGTCGCTTTCCGACAGTACCAGAAGGGGAAGAAGGTGTCCTCTGCCACCATAGCCAGATGGCTGAGGGGGTGTATCGCCCTTGCATATGAAGCAAAGGGTCTGTCAGTTCCCGTTGGGGTGACAGCTCACTCCCTTCGCAGCATAGCTGCTAATGTGGCCCTGCTACAGGGAGCCTCCCTGGATGAAATTTGTAGAGCTGCCTGTTGGTCATCTCTACATTCCTTTACAAAGCATTATAGGCTCAACAGCTAGGCCTCGGCACAGGCGGCCTTTGGGCGTCGAGTGCTACAGAGGGTTCTGACATGAGTTCGAGCATTTTCCTGTGGTGGCGGGCATCCATGTTCCCTCCCGTTAAGGGGACACTGTTTGGGTATTGTCCAGCACGGACTGCCTGCCTCCACAGGAGAGAGAGAGAAAGGAAGGAAAATTTGGTACTCACCCTGCGAATTTTCCTTCTCTCGTGGGGAGGCAGGCAGTCTGGCCCACCCACATGGATGCTTGGTCTCATTCTTGTCCACGCTCTCGGATGGGGTGGTCCAAGGAGAATGGAGAACCCAGGAGTGTGATCTGATCATAGGTTGAGGTTCTGCGGAGCTAGGGAGTAACCTTTTTCAATGAGAGAGGTAGTCTTCTATCACTTTTACATAAGTTTCTTGAAGGTTGAGTTTGTTGTAGTTTAGGGTTATCTCTTAAGTTAAGGGGTCAAGTCAAAATTTAGCTGAGGTAGTCACTGATCTGGGCTAGCAGGGCTGGCGTTGCTCCTCCCCTAGGTCCTGACAGCCAATCAAGCAACCGATCCTGCCTAGTTCCTGAGTTGGAGGAGCAAAGCCCAGCATGGACTGCCTGCCTCCCCACAAGAGAAGAAGAAAAATTCACAGGGCGAGTACCAAATTTTCCTATTTATTTATAAAATCTTGATACCCTGCCCCTCCTGGCACAGCAGCTCAGGGTGGCATACGGGAGCAAATAACAATAAAGCATTAAAACACATAAAACAACTCTTAGCAAGGAGGATTTAAAAAAACCTCCCCCATCTCCCCCCCCCCTTCACCCATCTCCCCCGCCAAACGCCAGGCAGAACAGCCAGATGTTACAGCTACATCGAAAAGGGGGGAAATCTGGGGCCAATTGGGTCTCCACCAGAAGGAAGTTCCACAGCCGCAGTGTGGCCAACAAGAACGCCCACTCCATCGGGGCTCCCCGGAAGACTTAGGAGACCTCGAGGAGGGCACCCCTGGATGACCAGCTACTTACTTGTGCAATCAGTAGTTATAGGCAAGTCCCTATCCCAAAGGACTTACAATCTAGGAGAGAGAAGGGGGAGAAGTGAGAAGTGAACATCAAGAGAGAAGAATACATTCATGAGATTGAGAAAATGCAGGTGCATGTGCTTAACTTAGACCAGGAAGAGATTCGGAGGGAGGGATGAAGATGCAATTTTACTCCTGAAAAGTCATTTGACTCACTGGGGAACAGACCAAGAGATGGCTATTTATTTATTTATTTTCCAATTTTTGCCCTTCCCGATAAGACTTGGGGCAGCTTACAAAACATATAAAAGCAACTAACTACCCATATCCACCAATCCTCTCCCTAATCCTTCTGCTCAGTTCCACCCAACCCTATTCTTACCTGCGAAATGCCTGGCTAAACAAAAAGGTCTTTAATCTCTTCTGGAAGATGAGCAGAGTCAGGCTTAGACTCCCAAGGGGGTGGAGTTCCATAATTGAAGACAGCCACTGAGAACACCCCTCCGTGCCCTTGTGAAAACGGGCAGTTGGTACTCGCAAGAGGTCCTGAGGTCACAAGTGAGTTCGTGACTAAGATGGGATTTTAAACCATTGTCTCCCTCCCCCCCCCCCCCGCCCCCCTATCATATTTTCTCTTGACTAAACCTACCCAGTTCTTTTAGCCTTTCCTTATATGGCTGGTTTTCCAAACCCGTTATCTTACGCTAATCTTTTTTAGTTTGTCAACACATATTCTAGGTGAGGTCTTACCAGCACAGAGTAAAGTGGCACCATCTCCCATGACTTGTAAATGATGCACGTGTATGTTCAGCCCAGAATGGTGTCACATTATTGACTCGTTTTCTGTTTATGATCCATCATGACTCCCAGATCCTTCTCTATGGTGCTACTGCCAGCCAGCCATCCTCCATTTTATATTTGTGCATCTAGTTTTTCATTCCAATGTGTAAGATTTTGCATTTTTGTCTTAAATCTTACTTTGTTCCTTCTAGCCCAGCTTTCTAGTTTGTCTTTGATCGTTTTGTATTCTAATCCTGTCCTTCAAAGAACTTACAACCTCTGCCAGTTCTGAGCCATCTATAAACTTGATGCATATACACTCCATAATCTCTTTTTCCTCCCCCAGCCTCCCCCCCCCCCCAAGAGGCGGGCAGTCCAACATGCTGAGTTGCTGCTTTGCTGAGCTATAGGCAGAATCCAGAGCTTCAATAGCCGTGAGTCCAGGGGAGGAGGCAACCCCTGGCTTTGTAACCTAGACTGTTCCTGCCTCAGAGAGAGAGGTTAGGATTTGTCAAGAGAAGAGCTTTACATTTTTCTGTTTAATTTCCTTTGCCCCTAGTCTACTTAGTCAGCAAGAAGAGGGAGGTTTTTCTCTCTCTCCTGTGGAGGAAAGCAGTCCTGTCTGGGTTTGGCTCCTTCACTCCACTTAGAGGCAGGATCAAACTTTGATTGACAGCCGAAGCCCAGGGGAGGAGCAAACCCTGGCTCGACCTCCCAGATCTGTTCCTGCCTCCACAGAGGCAAGCAGGATTGGGGAACTTCTCTGCCTTTAGTTAGGCTTGCTTTCTTCCTGTTTTTTCTTTTGTTTGTTTTCGTACTGTCCTCAGTGGTAGTGAGCCTATGGGGAGGGGCTTTCCCATCCCTAGTTTTCCCTATAGGGGACACCTGGGCCCAGAAAGAAGCTTCCCCCCTTTTAGGGAGGGCTGCACAAGGGTAGAGGCAGGACCCAGCAGATGCAGGTTGTTCTTTCCCCTCTGGAATGCCTACCAGAGGAGAGAACTTGGGGATCCCACCACCCAAGGGATCCAGACTGCTTCTACTGAAAAGGTGGTGGTGGGATGAGGGGACTAGGCATCTAATCTGACTACGGGCTCTGTGCTGCCCAAGGATGGGGAGGGCACCCCAAAAGATCCCTTGGACTGTAGAACGGAGAAACCTTTGAGAAGAGACTTCCTGGCAGCTTCTCCAGCATGCAGCACAGTAGCCGCTGCCTACTCCTTCACAAGAGCTATGTTGCTGTGGCTCAAAGACATAAGCTCATCCCCCTCAGGCACCAAGAAAGTAAACAGCCTGAAAAAAGTCTCTGGCAGCCTCCTTCATGGCGGATGCAGCACTAGGCTCCGTGCAGTTTGCTGCCTGTTCTATGACAAACAGCATAGCAGCTAAAAGAGCCATCTGGCTTAGACCATGGAAGGTGGACCTTCAAGCCAAGATGGTACTGACGGCCACTCCCTTCTGGGATGGAAGCTCTTCAGAGACCCTATGGACAAGGCTATTGCCAACGAACCAGAAAAGAAGGGCCTGCCTGTCAACCCCTCTGGGGAAAAAGAAGGTAGGAGGTGTTGACACTCGAGGCAAAAATCTTTGAATCTTCCTTTCACCAAGGAAGGTCCAACGGAAACAGATAAAGCTGTCTGAGTGGAGAACGCACTAGAGCTAGGGCTCCCAGATGCCTGAACAAACCAGGCAAGCCCAGACAGGCCAATCCCTGACGTCCCACTTTCCTCACCTATCTCGACCCACATCAGGGGATGGCTGCAGAGAATTGCAAATCAGTGGCAAAAGATAATCGATGGGTGAGGGAGACCATTTCCAGCAGGTACTAGATAGAGTTTAAGTCATGGTCCTGGAGATCCATCATGGAAATCCCAAGATCCAGAGACGAAGCCAAACATCAAAGACTGCTGGACATAGGCAGGGCCCCGAGGGAAACACGGGTCTACGATTCGCAGATTTCCCGCAGAATTCCCCTCCCCCTGCGGAATCTCCTGACCCGCTTACCCCAGCGCAGAATTTTCAGCCTGCGCTGGGGGGACACGGGGCAGGAGATTCCATGAGGGGAGGGGAATGAAAAAACCCTCGGGGCTTCCCCTCCCCAGCCTCCCCAGTTGCCAGGGGGGGAGGCACCCCCTTTAGATAATTAATTAACTTACCAGTGATGGCAGCAGCAGCTGCTCCGTCCAGCGCGCTCGTACTTCCTGCTCGTACTTCCTGGCCCCTCCCGACGGGGCCTCTCAGGGCGATGCAGCCAGATGACGTCATCTGGCTGCGTCGCCCTGAGAGGCCCCGTCGGGAGGGGCCAGGAAGTACGAGCAGGAAGTACAAGCGCGCTGGACGGAGCAGCTGCTGCTGCCTTCTCTGGTAAGGCAATTCCTTTTGTTTTTTGGAGGGGGGGCGGAGAGTCAAGCAAGCCCCAGCAGCTGGGGAGGGCAAGCCCCGGCAGCAGGGGAGGGGAAGCCCTGAAGATTTTACCAGTGCGGGGGGAGGAGGAGGCGGCAAGCCAACCCCCCCCTGCATGGTAAATCGCGCCGAGGCGCAGAATTGGGCCCTGACTCCCGCGGAATTTTTTTTAAAATTCCGCGGAAGAATCGGGGCCCTGGACATAGGTGCCATCGAGCCTTTCCCTCTGCTACAGAAGCACTTGGATATTTACTCGTTCTTCACTGTCTCGAAGAGGAATGGGGACGTGAGAGCCATCCTGGATCTCAAGGGTTTGAACAAACATCTCCGAATAAAGAAATTCAAGATGAAAACCCTCAGGTCCATACTGTTGATGATTCAACCAGGGGACCTCCTAGTATCAATTGACCTAAAGGAGGCATACCTGCATGTGCTGATCAGGGACTCCCATGGACTTTTGTCAGATTCACATACAATCAGCAGCACTTCCAGTATAGTGCTCTCCCCTTCAGTCTTGCAGCCTCTCTGAGAGTTTTCACGAAGTTGCTGGTAGTCCTGGTGGTAGATTTAAGGCAGAGAGGAGTCCATGTATTCCCAGTTTTGGACACTCGTAGTGAGGGCAACCTCCAGAGAGTGGTGTCTAGTGGCAGTCAGGGAGATGGTGGCGTGCCTACAATGACATGGGTTCGTTACCAACTGGACCAAGAGCTCGGTGGTGCCAGCTCAGAGGCTTCTTCACTTGGGAGTGCTGATCGACACAGTGCAGAACAGAGTCTATCGTCAGAGAGGGAAGTGAAGATCAGAGGGGCGGTGAACCACATCATGACATGGAACACAACAAGCTTGCTTACCTTTGCCAGCTGTCTGAGCCTGATGGTTTCTTGCTTAGAGATGGTTCATTGAGCTCGGTTCCACCTTCACCCTTTACAGAAGTTTCTTCTCCCTTGGCAGGACCAGATAGCAAAAAGCAAAGTATTCTCCTGAGGCTACCTCTGAAAGTCAGGGCCTCCCTACACTGGTGGTTGGAGAGGGACTGTTATTCTCAGGGCCTCTTTTTCCAGGTTGAAGAGAAGGTGATGGTGACCACCGATGCTAGTCTCCTGGGCTGCAGAGCCAATTGCTTGGAACAGCTGGCTCAGCAAATGTGGTCCATGGAAGATGTCTCCCAGCACATAAACTTCCTGAAGCTGTGGGCCATCAGACGAGCCATGCTGCCTTTTCAGGACATGGTTACAGGCAAACACATTCAGGTCCACATGGACAGTATGACAGTGACGTATGTGAACTGTTAGGGCGGAACAAGATCGGTATGGTAGCCCTGATGGCAGAAGCGTCGCTCCTCATGTGCTGGGCAGAGAGCAACCTGTTGTCCTTATTGGCAAAACACGTGAGGGGAATTCTCAACATGCAGGCCAACTGGCTGAGTCTGAGCAGATTGGATCCTGGGGAGTGGTCACTGAATCAGGTCTTCTAGCAGATAGTGAATAACTGGAGTTTCCTGGTCTTAGATGTCTTCGTGTCAGCAGAAAATCACAAACTGAGAAGAAACTTGGCAAGGCATTGCAACCCCAGGCAGAAGGGGTCGACGCCTTCACGATCCGGTGGCCAGCCCATCTTTTGTACACTTTCCCCCCCAATACCACTGCTCCCAGAAGTGCTGAGGCGGATAAGGATGCAGAAAGCTCAGGTGATCCTGATAGCTCCAGAATGGCCAAGGAGATGATGGTTCTCCATTGTCAGGGAACTTCAGGTAGAGCTGGGAATATGCCTTCCACTGTGAGAGGGTGTGCTCTCACAGGGACCTCTTTGGTACTAGGGGCTAACCAAGTTAAAACTTGCAACTTGACAGTTTAGCACAAACAGCTGAGTTTGCATGGATATGCAGACAAAGTCCTTGAGACCCTTCTGGCGCCATGCAGGCCTTCCACCAATTGGATCTATAATACCTGGCAAGCCTTTCAGTTTTGAGTGGAGGCCCAAGGTCATTTAGCCTTAGATACAGGGATCCCCGAGGTTCTGCCCTTTCTCCAAGATGCGCTGAAGGAAAGGGCTTAGTTCCAACATCATGTGTCGGCAGGTCTCAGCCCTGTCATCTATCCTTTCAGCGCAGAGAGAACAGCTGTTGAGTGAGTCATCCACACATTGGTTGTTTCCTTAAGGTGGTGGCAGCAACAACCCCCAGCATGAAGCACCACTTTCCAACATGGAGGCTTAATGTGGTCCTTGAAGCTCTTCAGGATCCTTGGTTCAAACCACTTACTCAGGTCCCCTTCAGGATCCTCTCCTTTAAGGTGGCATTCCTCGTGGCAATATCATCAGTCAAGAGGAACTTAGAGCTGGGGGCTCTGTCAGCAGATCCGAAGCTGTTCCTGTTGAAACAGCAGCAGGTTTCCCTCGGTCTGCACCTGGCATTCTTAGCTAAGGTTAATACCAAGTTCCACAGAAGCCAGGACATAGACCTACTCTACTTCTGCCCTAATCCGCAGCACCAGTGAGAAGTCAGATGGCATAAGTTGGATGTGCGGAGGGCCCTCAAAATCTATCCAGAAAGGGCGAAACACTTCAGGACAGATTCTGCCCTCTTTTTATAGCCTTTAGATGGGGCCAGAGGGGGAAGAAGGTTAACAGGAGTGGGTCCCCCCACTGTTTTGATGGGAGAGTTTTTTCCTTCTGGTCTCTCCAAAAGGGGGACAATCCACCCCACCCTGTCTTGACTTCCTGACCCAATGCATCACAAGGGAGTAGAGTTCCCACCCTCCCCCATCTTCATTCCCCCCCCCCCAGTTAAATGGGTTCTCTTCATCAAGGGTTTTTTGTTGACCAATTCATGTTAGTGTTTTTAGTGTTACAATTATGGATAGCTTGGGTGAGACACGGCATCTTGTGATCTACTGGAAGATCACAGTTAGTCTTCAGTTCATCATTGTGTGGAGACGGTGACCAGCCTCTCTGAGATCACCTCTGGGAAGAGAGTAGGACTGATACTTGAGGAGCATCTAAAGGAAAGAGAAAAGTTAAGAGTGCCTCCAGTTCACCAGGGAAGGCTCTCTAAAGGAGATGACTACTCTCCATTCATGAGACTGATTGCCAAGGTGCTGTGAGCCAGTAAACGGAGGTCCTGGGTTGGAGTGCCAGAACCAGCAGAAAGGGTCCTGACAGAGATCACCTGGGGTTGATGCCTGGATCAAGCTAGGTTGGAGTGGGCACAGGGACAAGAAATTGAGTTGGGCCCCTGTTGTGGAGCTCTGACGCACACGTGTGAAGCACAAGTGCACGGCTGCAGCAGCAGCTGATCGTGCACGCTGTCTCTTGTGCCATTGTTATTCTCCATGCACTAGCACTTGGAGTTATTATTTTATTCTTGAACACCTTGCTGTCAATGTTGTGAGGAAAACAGTAAACTCTGATTGAAAAGGCACACCCAACAACATTCTCTTCTAAATAGCAGTGAAAGGAAAGTTAGCAATAGCAAACACTGAACATCTCTTACTGTTAAGAAGTTTTTTCATGCTTTCTACCCCAAACCCTCCTTCCTGTATAATAGAAACCCCTGCACTTACAGAGGTGGGAGCTTGGGAAGGGAAAAGTGAACCTGCTGTCCAACTACAAGTCTCACATCTGTACACTCATACTGACTGGGCAGAAGAAATCTGAAATCCTGGACATCCTAGTACTACAGTGGTGCCAAAATTCAGATCTGAGCCATGGATCCCACTGAATCCCAATGACTTTTTCCACACACCCTCTTAAATTCCACCATCCTAGTACAGATATAATAGACCCTAACTGCAAAAAATCAGTAGCCCTGCATGTTCGATTAATGCAGGAGGAAGAGGAGACGTGGGGTACACTTTCACTCGTCCCCACACATGGAGCAACCGGGGGAAACGGCGGTTACTCCGTGGGTGTGGATGAGTCGGGGGTGAGTGGGAATGCGTGTGCAGCCATATGCTTGTCCCACCCGTGCACCCGTGCGCCCACGGACCCCCCCACCTGTCTGAGCCATGTAAAAATAGCCTGTGAGAGGAGCCACTCGAAAAAGAACAGAAGGTTGCTACCTTGTAAGCAAGGTTCTTTGCAATGGCTCCTAACATTCTCACAACACCCACCGTTCCAGCCCCGCATGGAATTTTTTTCTTATATTCCTAGAAAGGGTTGGAAGGAACTGTCATTCAGAGGGGGAGAGTGCTTTTTATACTAGTGGTGCTCAAGACCATCATGTGGTCTGTTATTTGAATAGGCTAAGCATGCACAACCCAGTTGTGAGAATGTTGGGAGCCATCTCAAAGAACCTTGTTTACAAGGTAACAACCTTCTGATCAGCACATGGGGAGGAGTCTCCATAGTCAAGGAGGGGTTTGGAGCCCCAGGGAGACATTGTGGATCTTCTTAACACCATTATGCATGCTCTTCTCACCAGCTGCCTACCAGCTCTGCTCTTCAGTTTGGGGGAAATCTCAAAAAACTTGGGAAAATCATAGAAGTCATGGGAAGATCTCAAAAGTCATGGAGGGTGGGGGAACTACGCATACGTTGAGCGGAGTGGCTGGGTTTAGCTGGACCGCCTCTCAATCAGCACACAAAACTGCCCTAAAAAGTAACTTGCAATGCTGCTGGATAAAAAAAAACAAAAGGAGAGACTATGACACAGCGAGCCAGCGCTGAACGGGGTGGGGGGGGAAACCCCGAAGAAACATCCCTAGAAAGAGACTACCGCCCACAGCCTTCAGAGCGGGCCAGGGATGAAGAGGCTGACATGGAGTGGCATAAAATGGCGGTGGCAGATACGGAGGCACTCTCGGAGGAACAAGAAGAAGGGGGCAGATGGAAGGTAGGTCCACGGTCAAGGAACACCAAGGCGAGGAAGCAGGTCCCGCCCCATGGAACGGGGGTCACCAGTCCAGGGACAGGAGAGCGGGGTGCAAAGAGTGGGGGAAACAGCTCACGGAGACAGAGGGCCTTCAGCGACAAGTCCACAGCATACCACACGAAGGGTCCCAGAGTACTGCCCACAGATCCAAGGTGATAGGACGCCGGGTGCGCAACGGCAGGTCACAGGGTGTCCATCAGTCCCAAGGAGGCAGAAGGCAGGGGACAAAGCACCCAGACCACAAGCGGAAGAAATGCGATGAGGCACTTGGCTGCCAGAAGAGGCCAGCGCTCCCTAGACACAGCTGCTGGGACTACCATCAGGTGGAGGGGGCAGTAACGACAACAGGTTCACATAGCGGGGCCATTGCCACAGACCCCGGCAAAAGCCGCGGCCGGCCATGTGGAGGTAGATCAGGTAGAAGGCCTCGAAGGGATCCACACAGCTCATTGCGAGTTGCACATCAGAACGGCTGCACACCTCAGACAGGGCCGCCAGCTCCTGTCCAAAGGAGGCCTTCCATAATCAGCCGCAGGAGGCCAGGGCAAGTGGGACAGCTCCAGCAGACGGCAGTAGGCAGCACCGCGGGAGCGTGGATACCCACGCGCACCCTGCACGTTGATGAAGTAGGACACGGCCACTGCAGGACCACCCTCACTCAGACATGCAGCATATCCCAGGAAGGCGCACACACTCTCAGGGCCTAGGCTGTCTCAGCAGGACTCCACGCTGCAAGACACCCCCCCCAGTATGGACAGTAGGCATTCTTCAGGGAAGGGGGTGAGCCCCAGCTCCTCACATTACACGCGACATTCATCAGCGGTCGCTACATAGCCAAAGCGCAGCATACCAAAACTCAGATAACAATAGGCATCCGGCCAGGTGGGCAAGGAATGCAGGCAGCGCTGAACGATGGGCGAACGCCACAGACCGCAAATGGCCATGCTCTCGTGGGCGGTCCTGGCACAGACAGAGCCCCCGGAGCCGTCAAGTGGGACCTCGGGCTGAGACGCAGCCACCATGGTTCAGCTCCTGGAAGGTCTGAGCAGCAGCGGATGTGGGGGCAGCATGAGATGCGGGGCCGGGGGCTCCACAGGCAGATGGGGGCCGCCAAGGCCAACAGATAATGGCATGACAGGAACAATGGGGCCACTATGGAGGGAGGTGAAGGGAGTGAGCAGTGTATAGCTGCAGGCACACAAGGCCAACATCCCCACACATACACACGTGCTAGATGAGATAGGAACTCCAGCAAGAGCATGCACGGGGAGAACTACAGCCCAGGGAGCCAACATCACGGGCCGGTGGTGGTGATGGCAGGACAGGGCACCCTCAATGCTGGCCCCGCAGCCACTACCAGTGGATCACAGCGGCCTCAAAGGGAACCCACGCCCCCTCACCACCGACACTGGCGGATCCCCCATGCAGGGGACAGAGCTCCAGGGTCGCCAGCCCTTTAGCCAGGGGCTGCGCAGCCACCTGTGAGCACCCAATGGCCCCTGGGGGTGGGGGTTCTGAGTCATTGGAATATTAGGCACAGGTGTGCAGTCAGGGGCAGCAGAGAGCACACGTTTCCCCAGCCATGGCTCAAACCAACAGAGCAGCCACACCCACTGGGATGGAGCGCACACAGGTTGGCGCTCGCCTGGCCCTGCTGCAGGCAGTGACGGAGTTGTTCCGGGAGCATGTGGCACTTGTGGGGATCAGCACGGACGAGCTAGACAGGATGCAGGTGGACCAGCAGTACATGGTCAGGTTGGGGGCGCACACCCGTCACACTAACTGCAGGGCTGGACGGCTCCTAGCCCTGGGGACAGCACGGTGTCTTGGACTGGCCTACAGTGTGCCGGTGCTACGGCAAACAACCTTCCGGCCGGCAGCAGGGCCCCGCTGTCCAGGGGCTCGTGGGAAAGGGCTGCCAGGTACCTAGCGCTGCAGCTTGCGATGCCCGTCCAGAGGTGCACGTGGGCCATGCCAAGGGCTCACCAGTGGTGACAGAGGGTGCTGGCACTGTGGGACGATGCCACCTGGGTCAGACACTTCAGAATGGACAGGCGCACCCTCATGCTACTGACTGAGCGGCTGCAGAAGTGGCTCGAGCCCCTCAGGACCGATATGCGGGACCCCATTCCCGTGCCACAGTGGGTCGCCATCGCTGTGTGGGCCTTGGCCACCCCTGACTCCTGCCGTTCCGTTGCACACCACTTTAGAGTAGGGCTCACAACTGTGGCGTGTATAGTGAGGGACTTCTGCGAGGCGGTGGAGGGGGTGCTAATGGAGCATGTAATCCAGCTTGTCGATCAGGCCAACGTTATGCAGGATTTCCTTGATCTGGGCTTCCCCAATTGTCTGGGGGCGATCGATGGCACCCATATAGAGATCCTGCAGCCCCTGGACAACGATGAGGCTGAGTACATCAATGGTATAGATACCACTCGCTACAACTTCAGGGCCTGGTGGATCATAGGGGGCGCTTCACAGACATCTTCACCGGACACTCGGGCCGCAGCCACGATGCTCACATCCTCAAAATCTCCCCGCTGTTTGCCCGCATGTACAGGGGGGACTTCGCTGACATGCGTATGACCTGCATTGATGGGTTGATGATGCCCCCATGCATCATTGGTGACCCGACCTATCCTCTGAAGTTATGGTTGATGAAGGCATTTCCTGTGGCAGTCACCCCAGCTCAGCATTGGTACAACGCCTGCCTCAGCTCAGCTCGCACCGTGCTCGAGAGGTCCTTCAGTGCCCTCAAACAGCGTTGGCACTGCCTAGCCGGCCAGCTGGAATATATGGTGGAGACCTCCTCCCTTGTCAATGGAGCCTGCTGTGTTCTCCACAACATATGCGAGACCGATAGTCAGGGCCCCGATTGTTCCGCGGAATTTTTTTAAAAATTCCGCGGGAGTCAGGGCCCAATTCTGCGCCTCGGCGTGATTTACCATGCGGGGGAGGGGGGCTTGGCTTGCCTCCTCCCCCCGCACTGGTAAAATCCTCAGGGCTTGCCCTCCCCTGCTGCCGGGGCTTGCCCTCCCCAGCTGCTGGGGCTTGCTTGACTCTCCGCCCC
>QEPC01010294.1:1685872-1706457 GCA_003113815.1 Sphenodon punctatus | reverse complement strand
AATCCCTGGGTCCACCCCCCTTTTTTAACCCCCCTTTTTCTACAACCCCTACCCACCACCCTAGCCCTGCACAACAAAAGCCCACACAACCAAAACAGATTCCCCCGCCCCCCTGCTGCCCCTGAAGTGCCCCCTAAAGTGCCGCGCCCTTTGGCCGCGGCCCTTCGGCCGCGAGCCTGCGGCCGCAGCCTGCAGCTCAGCCGCTGGTCCCGGGGTTCTTAAACCCCCGCTACTTCCAGGTGGGGGGGGGAGGGGACAGGTCAGCCCACAGGCTGGCCTCTGCGATTCCCCCCCTAGCCCCCCCAAGGCTCACTTGTCGTTCTTTCCCTGCAGGTCTCCCAGCGGGCAGCGGCAGCGATGACACCAACAGCAGGGGACAGCCAGACAGCAGGGCAGCAGAGCGGAATGATGGAGCACACCCCCCCGCCGGCGGCAGAGCTTCCCAGCCCCCGCAGCAGCGAGGCAGGTAAGTAGATGACACAGGCTCCTCTCTGGCTGTGTTGAAGGTTTGGAACCTACCACAGCAACAAGTGGTTCCAGCAGGCAATGGCAATTATTGTGTAACAACTAACAGACCATATTATATGCATGGAGATAGAGTTTGTACAATTACAAATCCAAATTTTTGTTTTTCTCCAACTTTGCCTTTTTCATTTGGAACCACAATAATATTCCCCATACATGAACAAGATAATAGCTCTGTCATTGATGTTTTTCCAGATCACCGGAATTTGCTTAATAATTTTGACAGATTTTTCCATTATATCCCTTTATTATCTTTGGATTTGCGAAACTTAATGATCAGAAATTATATTGATTTGGTCAGTATCGAAACTAAGGTGAAGGATGCTCAAATCAATCTGAACCATATAATTGGTAATTTAGTTGCTGCAAACCCACAGAATGAAACACAATTAGAAGTTTCCATAAATACGATTTTGTTATGGTTGGCTATTGTGGTTATATTAGTATGGTTGACCTGCTTATCCTGTAAGTGGTGTGGAGTAAATCAAAGAGAAATAATTCCTGTCCTTATTCCTCCACCACCTCCATTACCATCACCTACCCAAACGCAAACTGCAACTATTCCATACATACCAAATGTAATTGGCATGTCACCTTATGTTGAGGCCTGTCTTCCACAAGTTCAAGCTCAAGCACATCATCAGGAGCCAACTGCACCATTACAACCTCTTACACAAGTATATTCCCCAAGAGTTAGAGAGGAAAAGAGTTTATGAGGAGTTAAGGCCTGTTTATGATAACTGCGAGTATTGACGGGATTCAAAGTTTTCACCCGTCAAAGGGGGGGATCTGTTGCCTGGATCCTTGAGTTAATAGGTTCAGGCTTCTGAGGCCCAGATAATGGTTCATATATTTACTCATATATTTACTCATCTACTCATTTATTCATTTGAAGTGCATAAATAGTAGAAATAGAGTTATTAGAATAGAAATCGAGTTTATATAGCTTGGAGTGGGTTTATTTTAGTGTGTTAGAGAGTAAAACACAGCCAGGTTATTCTAAGGTTGCTGTAGACGGTTAAAAGATTAGAATTAGGGAACTACCTTGTGAACAACAGGAAAAGAGCTGAGGCCTGGATGGAAAGAGGTACCGTTAATTAAGAAATATCGGCAGACCTTTTTATTATGCTAAGAAAGTAGCTCACCGCAGAATGTAGACATGTTATAGTAACTTTCCATGTCACTTGTTGACTTGAAAAGGTTGGTAGCTTTATGATTGGTTAAAAGTTATTAGATTGTTATTGGAACACGTATGTTTCCTGGGTGGATAATGGGAGGAGATCAAAGGTAATAAATATAGTGGACCAAATGGCGGAGAGTACTTCTCTGCACCTTTCTACTTTTTCAACTTCCTTTTCTTGGTCCGGATCGGTCGACTTCCCTATTCACTTCAGAAACTGGTCTGCTGAATGGAGGGTAACTATATTTAGCTTTAAGAGATGTGCAGGAATTCTAGTATCGTGTATAAGCCAGAAACAGACAATTTGCAGGAATACTTTGGACACTTGTATAAAAATTATTGGGCATTGAGGTTGTATGTCCTTTTTGCATGTGTCTCCATAATATTTATACTTGCATATGGAATTGTAGAATATTCCTGGGGACTTTATTTGATGCTTACTTCCAATAAAACAGTTGATTATTCAAACAAATCTGGCTCAGTCAATGTCTCTGGATTAAATTAGTTGTTACCTAACAGGAGAACCCAGTATTAATCACTAAACGAGTTTCTAAAGACACACATATAATTGGAGCCTCCATAGATAATCAATAATTATTAATCAATAGTCCTGTTGGCAACACCAACACCATCCATGTCCTCGGAGTCTGCCGCGGCGTGTGTGGCCTCTCCGGATGTCAGGCTGGGGAAGTGACGGGTGCATGTGTCGGAGGTGCTTGGCATCTCCTCCCTGGTGTCGGTGGCCAGCGGCAGGGCTTGCGTCAGGACCTCCAGCTGCAAGTGGGGGGTCATCCTGAGTGGGCTGCTCCTCCCAGGCTCCCCCTCCCACCCGGCACTGGGTGACTGTGGAGCACCTGGCTCAGCGCATCCATGTAGGGGGAGGCACATGTAGCCCGCCCTGAGCGCCGGCTGTTGTCGGCTATATCCTTGTACCCCATTTTTAGTTCTTCGATTTTGGTCCGGCTCTGTGTGGGCGTACGTTCATATCCAGCCTCCCCCATCTCCGTGGCTATCTGGGTGAACACCTGCTCATTCCGGGCATTGACTGTAAGCTCCGCCTGCATCTCAGGTTGTGGATCTCCTGGAGCCCCCACTGACCCCCCCTCCCATGGTACCAGCACCGGGGTACAGGCCCCTCCGCTACCACCTCCTCCGCAGCTGCCGCTGCCTGTCCCTGTCTCCTTCCGGCCTCTGCCTCCTCCGGGGTGCATGCCCTCTTGCTGGTTTGTATGGGAGTAAAGTGGGGGCTGCCGATTATGTTCATGTCGCCTGTGTTCCCTCCCTCCCTCCTGTGCCCCTCCAGTCCCCTGTTCTGACCCACCCACTCTTGAGTTGCGAGCCTTACCCTCTTCCGGGGTGGCCCCGTGTGCCGCTGGGTGTCCCCCTCTGGGCTGGGTTCCCTCTCCTGTTGTTGCTGCTGCTGCTGCTGCACCTTCTCCTCACCCTCTCGCTCCATCCTTCATTCTGTTTCCTCCTCCCTCCAGTCCATCGACTTCTCCACCATGTGCTCCTGCTGCTGCCTGCCCTTTAAATCTCCCTCCGTGTGCAGCTTGTTGTTGGTTGCCTAGCAGTGATGCTGCGTGCCATTTCTGTTCACCGTGGCTGGGAGTTTCCCTTCAGAAGTTACTTTTCATTCACCCCTTCCATGGTGAACATTCACCACACTTCTGGACCTCCTCTTGCCCCAACCTCATGAAGCATGGTTAGGTTCACCCCAGGCTGTGTTTGACTGCGGTGAACATCTGGATGCGAGTGAACAGATGTGCACAGCTCTTTCACCACCACCTGCGTTTGACTGAGGTTGACTGTGGTGAATGCCTAAAATGTAACATCTGAAATCACCCCTAGTATGGAGGGGGAAAAAACCTAGATTAAAAGTAGGCACAATGTTTCGACTTAAAGAAAAGGGTGGTTTAAATATGCCTGACACCAAACTATACTACAAAGCCACTATCCTGGTGGCAATGCAATATTGGTATCACAGTCCAAAGCACCCAGAATGGCCTACAATAGAGTGTGAGTTGTTATAACTTAAATTGCTGAAATATATAATTGTAGATAGAGTAATTCCCACAAGTCTTAAGAGGGAACACCCTTTTACAAATGCCTTGATAAAGCAGCGGCGAGGAGTACAGAGAAAATTAAGGGATAAACCCCAGGCCTGCTCATACAGAGAATCTGTGTCTGGGAGCGAGAAACCACTACTAAATTAGTTAAAACAACTAAAAAAAAAAAAAAAGAGATAAAGAAGGCATACCAACTTTTTAATAAAGGTAAATTTAAATCGCTCCAGATTTTGGAGGCGGAAGCCCAGGATAAAATTGACGTTTTCCAGTATTTACAACTAAAGAGTGTATTTATGACCCCAAGACTGAGGGAATGCTTTGGTAGAAACCTGCTGGGGATTGAAACAGTAGTATTTAGCCTAACGGGAGCAAGAGGTAAATTGTCCAGCATATATAGAGAACTGAAATTGCTCCTATATCCAAAGCAACACTCCTACATAGGCAAATGGGAGAGTTAAATAAGAACTTCACAGAAAGTGAGGTCAAAGAAATATGGAACCATATGCACCAATGCGCATCGGCCTTGGAGGTTAGAGAGACTCAAATAAAGGCAACCATGAGATATAACTCCCGTGCAGCTAAAATATGGCAAACGCCATGGAAATGGACTTTGTTGGAAGAGATGTGGACAGCAAGGCACTCTTGAGCATTGCCTTTGGAGTTGTGTATACGTACAAGTGTTTTGGAGACAAGTATGGTCATAACTCACCAAGATAAATGGAACTTTAGCGCCTTTTAAACCAGAACTAGCCTTATTAGGAGTTTATCCACCTAGTACAAATATTAAAAGACATCAGGAATCATCCAAAGTTTTATGCCTGGTTGCGCTTAACATAATTGCTAGGCATTGGAAAACAGAGGGACCATTGCCACTCAAGGAATGGATGTCAACTGTGATATTCACTATGGAAAAGTTGATGGCAGAACTAAAGAATAAAAAAGAAAACTTTGAGGCAACATGGTACAATATTGAAAATTAAGAGCTATCCCAGAGTGATAAAATCATTTTATTTGACCGATATTTCTGAGTTGAACATATACAAAGAGAGATTGATATTATTGTAATTCCATGCATTATAAAGTACTGTAAAGTTTATAAGAAATATAAAACAAAACTTTAAAAAGGAAAAAAAAAGAGTCAAGGAGGGAAGCAAAAATAATGTAAAACGTGACTTTTGTCATGACCGTGACAAATTCTTAGCCTTAACTATAAGGCAGGTCCACTGGTTTAGGTAGTCACATTCTGGGCGGCAAAACCGGGATTGGCTCCTCCCCTGAACTCAGGTTGTCTATCAAAACTCTGGAGCCGTTCAATCATCTCAGCAGAAGAGAAGCAACCCAACATTCTGGACTATTATTATTATTATTATTATTATTATTATAATTATAATTATAATTATAATAATAAACATTTATATAGTGTCAGTTGTGTGTACAGAACATACAAATAGACTACTCATCTCTTGGAGAGACCAGAAAGAAAATTCACTAGATAAAATCCCAAATTTTCCTTTTCCCTCCTCCAAATCATTGATTTAAATGTGGAAGAGGACTGGACCCTGGACCAGATGCCTGCAAGACACCACTTGATACCGCCTCCTAATTTGATACCATTCCATTAATCATCACTCTGTGCAACTTTACAGCCAAATGTGAACTCACCTAATGGTAATTCCATTTTCCATGCAGCTCACATATTTCCAGCTAGCTTAGTGTGAAACTGTTCAAAGGCCTTAATGAATACTCTGAAAATATTTCTGAGAGTTCTTTGGAATCAGATTTGCTGAATTTCACCTCTATCTGGCAATTGCTCCTCATCTAGTCGGGGTAGTGTGTTCCTAGGTACGTTAAGTATTCATTCCCAAATGAATTCCTCCTCTTCAGGGAACAGTAGCTAATGAAGAGGGCTATGTCAGTAACTCTTAAATTGTTACTTAAGGTTATTCTTTTCCCTTTCTTCAGAACCATTTGGCAAGATTCAAAGTGCCGGGTGAGATGAAGTGGTCACTGATGGATCATTAGATGAAGAATAAACATAACTTAAAATATAGATGCTTTAATTTAAAATAGATATATTTGCATTGATAGTATTACTAGTGCTGCAACCCAATCCTCAGAATCTATGAAGGATTGGGCTATTTAGCCTCAGTTTTCAGGGTATCGAATTTTGGAGGATTTGCCCCCAAAATTCAGTACTTGACGAAACCTTGGCCGAGTGCAGGGAGGGAGGGCCAGTGGTCAGCAGGTGGAGTGAATGTGTAGCCGGGGCCAGGGGTGGGAGGGAATAGGCCAGCGTGAGCCTGGAAAGGGAGGGTAGGGACCTAGAGGGGGTTCGGGTGGGGTACTTAGGAAGGATGGGGGGCCTAGCAGGTGGGCAGGGGTAGTATACTTGCTCTCCTGAGGAAGTGCTGTGACACATAGCCTCTTCCCAGGCTAACAAGTTAAAAGAGGGGAAAAAAACTGGGCATGCTCAGAAGGGCCTGAATGGCAGGGCTGGTTTTAGGGTATGTGGGGCCCAGGATGGGGAACAAAGGCAGGCCCCTATTCTTCCTCTGGTGGCTTCGCCACCGCCAGGCTTAGGGACACTCCCCGGCTCAGGGGGCACTCCTCAGCTTGGTCTGGGGGTGGTGCGCTGCCTGGGCTTGGAGACGGGCAGAGGGGCACTCCCCTCTGCTTATCCCCAAGCCCAGGCAGCCATTGGATCACTTACCTGATCTGATGCTGGCCTGGGCCTCATGCCGGGCTTGGAGTCTCAGGCGGATCAGGCATGTGGCAGCAGATTAACTCTGCCCCCACGCCGCCTGCCAGCACCACCAGAGGTTCTGCTGCTCCCCCTGTTGCCTGGCTGTCTCAGCCAGGGGGAATGTGGCAGAGGCCCCACCTCTTCCACATTTTCCCTGGCCAAGAGACTGACAGGCAGGGGAAGGGGGGGCACCCACAGAGTGAGGGAGAGGTGGGGCCACCCACGGAGTGAGGGAGAGGTGGGGCCTCTGCTTCTCCGTCACTTCCGCTGGCCGCCTCCGTTCCCTGGCTGTGTTGGCCAAGGGGAATGTGGGAGAGACAGAGGCCCCGCCTCTCCCACATTTCCCCTGGCCGAGACACTGACAGGTGGGGGGGCACCTACGGAGTGAGGAAGAGGCAGGGCCTCAGCTTCTCCCTCACTTCCGCTAGCCCCCTCCATTGCCTGACTGTCTTGGCCAGGGGGAATGTGGGAGAGGCAGAGGCCCTGCCTTTCCCACATTTCCCCTGGCTGAGAGATTTGACAGGCAGCGGAGGGGGGGAGCACGGAGTTTGGGAGAGGGGGGCCTCAGCTGCCCGTCAGTCGGAGTCAAGTCGGACTCGGACGGGAGCTGTGGACCCCGAGTGTGGGGCCCCCACAGGAGCGGGACCCGGGGCAGCTGCCCTGCAGTAGGGCTGGCCCTGCTGAATGGTCCCTTCTGAGCATGCTCAGACCTTTCCAAGATGGTGTTCGCAGTGTCAGCATGCTGTGAGCATCATCTTAGATATGGCCAGCTGGTTCTTCTGAGCATGCCCCAAACCAGCTGGACATATCCAAGATGATACCCACAGCATGCTGACCATTCAGGTCCTTCTGAGCATGCCCAGTTTTCTTTTTCTTAACCGCCCAGGAAGAGGCCACGTGTTGTAGGACCCCATCCAGAGGGTAAGTATACTACCCCTGACCTAGTCTTCACCCCAAGTCCTGAAATTCTGAGTATTCTCCGAGGACCAACTCAACACTCAGGGGCTGAGGCAAAGACCCTTGGAAATACTACAGCACTAATTATTACATGCTGTTCCTTCCAATTTTTATTGTCTTAAATTGCTAATGTGAATGTTTTGTACATTTTGCTTAACGAGTTCACTTGTTAGTGGGATTTCAGATTTTACATAACGTTTCTGCTCATGAGATTACCACTTGACATACTTATCAATGACTAGCCAGGTCCAGGGCTCTGTTAAACACATCCTCTGTTGGAACAGAGTCACACTGGTGGGGAAGATTGTCACCACTTGTGCAGTATGTGTTCTGTGACAATCTCTAATGCTGTCAATCGGGCATATTTAACTAGTATTATTAAATGTTACACTTTATTGACTAGCATTACTTCATTTTTTAAAGTGATGAAATAAATGTTTTGGTTAGAGTGCCATTGACTTCTTAAACCTCTCCTCTTTTACAAATTTCTTTCAGCTTGCTTTTCCTTGCAGGTATAAAGATGAACAGGGTTCCTTGTTTTCCGTTGTGCCTGGAAAAACACAGATTTTACCTTTTAGCAGAGAATCCCACGGATTTTGCCTTTGAAAAGGTAGCAGAGTGCGTCCAGAGCAGGACAAGGTGGTGGCAGGCCAGTGAGGAAGATCCGGAAACAGATCTGAAAAGAGAAGAGAGAGAATACATATGCACTAAAGTGCTGGAGATGGTGGTGGGTCAGCGAGGAGGACCTGGAGTGGTGTGAGGAGCCAAGCTGGAAGGAGAGCTGAGAGAGGAGATATCAGGCCTGCCAAAAGCAACCTGGAGATGAAATTGCTTAAAAATTGAAAATATTTCACGAATACATTGTGTTCAACTGATGTATATACGTTGTGGCTGTGGAAAGTAAGTTTTTGTGTTTAATTTTAATAATGGGAAAATATGGATTTTTCAGTTTTTAGTCAGAGAATGTATAATTTTTTGCCATTGAAAACTAGGAACCCTGAAGATGAGAGAGATGAACAGTTGGTAGACTCCTATGGTCATGAAAGTGAACCAAAGTAGTCCACCTTTTTCTCACTTCCTGCTAACGGCCATCAGGCTTTCAGCCATTATGGACCTATGCCAGTTTTCTAATCATTGACCTATTCTTGTTAGACTTCATAGACTACTGAGTCTTTTCTCTTAAAGGCACAGTATTTACTATTTATACTTTTAAAAACTCCATTGTGCATGCCATTGTCAAACAGGGCTAGATGTCCCTTAAACTTGTTTGGTCAAATTGTTGCTCATAATATTGGTCCCCAAGCTTTGTGTAATCCCATAACACCAGACAGCAACAGAGATATGTAAAGAATATTTCATATCAATTGGTATTGTGGCCCCATCTGCACTAGACAAGCATTGTTTAGTTGCATTAATAATTTGCTTTCCATCAAAGTTCTGCTGAATCATTTCTTCTAATGGAAAAGTAGTTTTTTCTCTGCTACAAAAGTTATACTTTTTTTCTTTCAACCTCACCTATTTATTTATATACAGTCATTTACATTTTAAAAAAATTTATATTCTTTTTTAATAAAAAATTAACACCTGGAAGTCCACCTTCAGCCAACCAAAAATAAACCTTTTTAACAGTATGAATTAAAACAATTTCTGACTCTATTATCTTTTCATAGTTCATAGAAGTCCATTACAAGAGTTCTTATAGCCTTTAACATTTAAAATATTTGATGGACAGGCAGAAATTAAGCCTGGGAAAATGTTGCAAACTACTGACTTCCATACTCTAATAGCAGAAGCAGAGGTTGAGCTTTTAGTTTGCTTGAAAGGATAAGGGCATGGGAGACTCAGACACTCCACCCCACCCCCAAAAAAAAGTGGTTTAAAAAAGTCAAAGCAAATTGTTTCAGCATTTATAGATAATGATTTGGTTCATTATTAATGATGAATAAAATTAAGTTGGTCACATTTCTGTTGAATACAGACATTTATTCTTGGCACACCATAGTAGATGTAAGGAGCAGAGGCTCTGGCTAAGGGATTTTGCGTACAATGATAATTGTAGGTGTATTTTGCCAAATTACTTTCAAGCAAAAGAACTATATGACTGTAGGCAGGCCACGTGGATAACATCTAAAAGGCCACTAGATGTCAGTAGTTCATTAAAAGATTTAGTAACAAAATCATGAGATGCCAATCAAGGCAGGAGGGAAATAAAATTTGTCTTGAGGTGGAAGCAGACATGACACTAACCACCCTTGGTGGTTATTTATGCATGTTGCAGGGTTGTATTGGTGCCCTATGCAGCCCTGAAACATGCATAAATGACCACCAAAGGTGGTTAAAGGGTGGTTAGCGTCATGTCTGTTTTCATCCTTGGTTAGTTTTGTTCATCCTGTGTTCTTCGTTGCTTGCTTTTGTATTGCTTTTGTATTTTGCTACAGTCTTTGTTCCCATTCTGATTTCTTCCTCCTTCCTCACGCTTCACAGAGAGTGGTGCTCATCTTCCTCAGCCGTTAATTGCTTTTCATTCAGCCAGTGAAGGAAGCCAAGTTCTTGCCTTTCTAAGCTGGGCTGGGGAGTCCTTTCCCTCCTACAGTCTGCTCTAAAAATTAGAGGGAGGATAAAAGTTGGGGGTAGAGGAATGGAAGGGGAGAGTCCAGATCATGTATCCATCTCCCCATCCATGTGTGCATGTCCTCATCTCTGCTCCCTTCCCCTGAGCTCATTCTTTCAGTGCTTGAGAGTAGGGTCTGGATCCAGGAACTGGAAAAAGGTCACATAAAAACCAGCTGCAAGCCAGAGATACCATATCCTGCTCTAAGCTGTATGCTAGATGTCTGTTCTGGCCCAGGCTTTCCAGGAAGGGCTGAGAATTAGTGATCACTGAAGGAAATGCACTCTGGCACTGTTGACAGCGTGTAGAGAGGTGAGGGTACCATTCCTTTGTCTTTTACATCCCCCACTGTATTTTGCTTATCTTCAGTTCTACTCACACCTTATTTCTAGTGCTTATTCACTCACTACCTTCCTGTATCTTCTAATGTACCCCACCCTCCCTTCACACTCTCTCCCATTGTATTATCTCCCCCTGTTCTTACCTTCTGTTACTATTGTTTGCTTCACTTGCGTCTCCCTGATTATATCACACCCCTTCCCTATCCCTTCTCTCCCCCACCTCCTCTGTTAGATTATGGGAAGGACCCTGTGAGGTCCAAAGGTTTGCATGTTTCCACCAACAATAGTTGGTCCCAGAAAAGATATAATTTGAATTACTTTGTCTCCACCTGTGTGTGTATGTCAGAAAAGTTAATATTCAGATTCTTAACATGTTATAGTAGTAGGTGAGAGAAGACAAGCATTTCTCGTAGCTCTGCATCCTCCTCCTGCTGGGTAGTTCTACTGTTGACTGCTAGGAGGCAGATGATACAATTTTTCACCAGTCTGTCGTCCGTCTTTGGACCGTTAGGATGTGCGGCGGTTCCGGGAACCTACAGAGAGAGAGAGAGAGAATAGGAGAGTTTTAGAGAGTTGTTTGACGGGGCACTTTGGGGCAGCGATCCCGGATGCGGTGTCGGGATCGCTCGGCCAGGCCGCAAAAAAAAAATATTAAAAAAAAGTTCTTTTTTTTTAAAAAAACCCAACCCAAACCCCACCGGCTCCCTTGCATAACACCAGGGAGCAGGGGAGGCCACCCCCTTTTTCTTCCTGAGTAGTGGGAAGTCTCTGAATAGCGGCGCTCCCCCCGCCTTTGTCGGTCAGGGCCAGCGCTGCTGGGTCCTGCCGACCAGAGAAGCCCCTCTGCTTCAAAAATAAATAAATAAAATAAGGAAAAATAAAGAGAAAAAAGACCGGAGGATGAGCTCTGCCGAAAAGCAATCAGCCCCCCCTCCCACCCCCACTGCCGGGTCGGAGCCACGGACTCCACAGGAGGGAACCCAGGGCCCTCTAAGAGCTTCCCCTGGGTGGGAAAGTCTNAACCCTCCCCCAAGCACAGCAGAAAAAAGGCGGGAAAAGGAAGAGAGCTTCCCTCGAGCCTGGGCCCTTTAAGAAATTATTGAGAGCGGGAAAGTCTAGAGAGCCTAGCAGGAAGGCTAAGGCCCCACTAGGGGGAGCAAGGAGACAGTTTTTGGCTTCGCCTCAGGATTCTGAGGTGGAGGAACAGTGGTGGGGAATGAGCAG
Source organism: Sphenodon punctatus (assembly GCA_003113815.1). Taxonomy (NCBI): domain Eukaryota; kingdom Metazoa; phylum Chordata; class Lepidosauria; order Sphenodontia; family Sphenodontidae; genus Sphenodon; species Sphenodon punctatus. The sequence goes on along the minus strand of QEPC01010294.1, from coordinate 1,694,810 downwards.
GCCTGCACCTCACAGCTGCAGTCCCTTTCCAGCTCAGCCTCCGGCTCTTCCCCAGAGGAGTCCGATGTGGAAGAAGGGGAATGGGCGGACGCCACTGCAGACCCTAAAGATAGGGAGAGACAATTCCCTGCTCATTACAGGGAGGAGTTACTCTCACAAGTCATTAAGACTCTCCAACTTAAAGAGAAACCCTCTAAAGAGGACTCCTCCGAGTCACAGGAGGAGGAGGAGACTAGAGAATACACGCCCTCAGTGTATGGAAGAGATCAGGGTCTGCTCCTCAACAGGGCATTTGAAAGAATAGTCCTAGAGGAGTGGAAACACCCAGATAAGGCTTTCAAAATGAACAAGACCCAGGATTCCCTGTACTCTTTCTCCAGGAGAAAGGAGCCTTTATTCAAGAGCCCAAAAATAGATGCTGCTGCTGCCTCTTTGGCCCACCAGATGGTTTTTCCTACCGAGGGGGACTGTCACCCTAGAGATCCAACAGACAGGGGGGTAGACTCTGCTCTAAGGAGGGCAGTCAATTCCACCGCAGCATCACTAAAAGTAAACATCGTGGCATCTTACATTTCCAAGGTCCTCCTGGCGTGGATGCAGGAGGCCCAAGACCCTGAACTATCATAAAGGAGGTCACAAAAATTATCATCCCTCATTTGCATGGTTACCACCTTTCTGGCAGATGCAACCACAGATGGGCTATCTTGGTCTGCCAGAGCTATGGCCAATGGGATAGCGGCCAGATGAAAGGTATGGCTCAGCTCTTGGCAAGGGGACACTATAGCCAAGAATCTCCTTACCTCGGCCCCATACAAGGGATCTAAGTTGTTTGGGGTGTGCCTCGAAAAGGCACTGGAGGAAGCGAATGTGAAGGACAAACCCAAGACCCTGCAGCAGGTGTTTGCTAGAAGGGGATTTTTTCAAGGCCACTCCTTCAGATTCAGAGGTTTTGGCACTAACCCAGGAGAGGGCACTTTCAGGGCCACAGGGATTTTGCTTCCAATTTTTCCTTTCGAGGAAGAGGCTTCAGAGGGGGCAGGTTTGACAGACGTAGGTCCAGGGGGGCCAGCTCCTCCCAAACAAGGCAGGAGGCCTGACTATGCTGCCTCCGGGGTAGGACACAGGCTACAACAATTCAGGGTGGCTTGGGAAGACTCGGTCTCCGATGCCTGGGTCCTATCCTGCGTTGCAGACGGCTACCGCATAGAGGTAGAACACCCTCCAAGGCAAAGGTTCATTGCCTCGCCAACCTCCAAGAATCCAGAAAAACACCTAGCTTTATTATCAGAGATACACAGGCTCGTGGAAATTCAGGCCATAGAAAGCGTTCCGGAGCAGGAACTTTTCTTGGGCGTTTATTCCATTTTATTCCTAGTGGAAAAGAAGCTGGGAAAGTGGAGAGCCATTCTGGATCTCAAGGGCCTGAACAAGGTGGTAAAAAAGAAAAGATTCAAAATGGCAACAGCTCTGTCAGTGTGTCGAAACTTGCAGAAGGGTGACTGGATGGCATCCCTGGATCTCAGGGAGGCATATCTCCATGTCCCAATCTGGAATCCACACAAGAAGTGACTCAGATTTACATACAACGGGGAACATTTGGCCTCTCATCGGCCCCAGAACCTTCACAAAGATCTTGGCCCCCCTGATTGCCAACCTCTGCAGCGAGGGCACTCACATATATGCCTACTTGGATGACATACTGATCAGAGGCAACTCCCCCTCGACAGTGGAAAAACACCTGGACAAGACCATTTCCTACCTGGAGAAGCATGGCTTCATCATAAACAGGGAGAAGAGTCACCTCGTACCGAGCCGCAGGTTGGAGCATCTGGGTATCCTAATAGATACCTCCTCTGATTGAACGTTCGTACCACCGGAACGGCGAGAGAAAATTGTGAGATTGGCCAGGTTACTAAAACAACGAAAATGCATGAGACTCAAGCAACTCGTGAGCCTGCTGGGCTTACTAGTGTCTTGTATAGGACAAGTGACTTGGGGCCGTTTCAACCTTCACCCCTTACAGAGGCAGCTAAGAGGTTTGCAGAGAGAGCTCACACTCGGTCTGGATCCATGGGTCCCCATCCCATGGGAGCTAAAGCTCTCAATGTCCTGGTGGTTAGACCCAGAAATCTTCCAGGCAGGAGTGCCGCTCTCAGAACCAACCAGGACAGTACTGACAACAGATGCCAGCCTCCAGGGATGGGGGGGGGGGGCATTCGGGCGTTCACTCAGCTCAGGGGCTGTGGTCCCAAATGGACTTGGGCAGATCAATCAACTGCCTCGAACTCAAGGCCATCCGTCTATCCTTGCAACAGCTGCTTCTGACGTTTCCATCACGTCACCTCCTCATATACACGGACAATGTAACAACGAAGGCCTATATAAATCACCAGGGGTGGATCGAGGTCGAGAGAGCTGCACTGGGAGACAATCAAGCTCTTCACGTGGACAGTCGCATCTAGCATCAATAAAAGCTCTACACATCAAAGGCCTGGACAACAAGCGAGCCGACTGGTTGAGCGCCAGACTCTGGACCTGCACGAGTGGACCCTAGACAGATCCGTGTTCCAGCAGATCATAGATTGGTTTGGGTTACCTATGATGGACCTATTTGCGACAAAGGAGAACACACAGGTTCCTCGCTTCATGACACAAGGGAGATCCCCAGAAGTGGAGGGTTTCGATGCGCTGAACCATCCTTGGCCCAGGGGCCTCTTGTACGCTTTCCCTCCGATTCCCTTGATCCAGAGAACCATAGCCAAAGTGATCAGGGAACAGGCTCATCTTTTGTTGATCACTCCATGTGGCCCAGGAGACCTTGGTTCTCCGAACTGATAGAACGCAGCCACTCTCAATACCAGAGACTGCCGCTTATTCCAACCCTAATCACCCAGGGCCCAGTATGCTGCGCAGAAATACAGACATTAAAATTAACAGTGTGGAACTTGAGCGGGCAGCCCTGAGAAAAAAGGGCTACTCGGAGGCAGTGCTGAATACGATACAGCATTCTAGAAAGGCAGCCACGAGGAGAAGTTACCAAGCCACTTGGAAAACGTTTGCTGCCTGGTCACTCCAGCTAGATAGGAACCCTACCAAGGCAGGGGTCATTCAGGTCCAGGAATTTCTTCAGTTGGGTTTAGAGAAGGGGCTCAGAGCTAACACGTTAGCCAGGCAGGCAGCTGCCATTGACTCAGTTCTTAGAGCAGTGTCAGGCAGAATAGTCTCTTCCCATAAGAATGTGTGGAGATTCCTTAGAGCAGCTAGGATGATTTGCCCCCCCGTAGTGCATAGGGTCCCTTCTTGGGATTTAAACTTGGTCCTAGAAGCCTTGACTAAACCTCCCTTTGAGCCCCTAAGACATATATCTTTATATTTTATGACATTAAAAGTTACCTTTCTCGTTGCAGTAACTTCAGCAAGACGGGTCTCCGAGCTGGGTGCTCTGTCCATGGAGGACAGCTTTTGTATTTTCCAAAAGGACTTGGTCACCCTAAGGCTGGATCAGGCCTCCTGCCTAAGATTAATACGGTGTTCCATAGATCTCAGGAAGTTATCCTGCCCTCTTTTTGTCCCAACCCTCCCCTCCCGAGGAGGCATACCTTAGACCTGAGACGAGCTCTTAAGATTTATTTAACAAGAACCAAGGGGTTCAGGCAATCCTCTGCCCTATTTGTGAATATCAGGCCAGGGTACCAGGGGTGCAAGGCTACTAAAACTCTGATATCTAAATGGTTAAAATGGTATCATTGAGGCTTATAAAGCAAAGGGAAAAATCCCCCCCCCTTGAAATATGAGCTCATTCTGTGAGTAGCGCTGCCACTTTGTATGCCTTTAAGGCAAGAGCCTCATACGAAGAAATCTGCAGGGCGGCTACTTGGACGTCTATCCACACTTTTGTGAGGCACTATAAGATTAATGTATACCAATCTGCAGAAGCTGCTTTTGGCAGAAGGGTGTTGCAAGTGGTACTGGAGTCCCCCAGTGCTGTTGGCTCCTACCCTTAACTGATTACCAGGAGTGCTTGGGTACGTCCCAGCAGGAGGAGGATTCAGAGCTATGAGGAGAAAGGAGAATTGGTAACCTACCTTCAGTGAATTCCTTTCTCTCATATGCTCTGCATACTCCTCCGTCCCTCCCTGCCAAACAGCACGATTTTGGATCAGGGGGCGGGGGACTGGTACCTTTACATTAATTTGTTGTAAGTTCCTTGAGAGTTGTTATAGTTATGGTATCAATAAGTTAAGATAGGTAGTGTTGGGGGTTAACCATTATGTTTTTCTAGCAATTATATTCGGAACAAGGAGTTTTCAGCTTGCAAACGGACTGGCGAGAGAGCCGGGTAGCTCCGTTGACACAGGCGCAGGAAAGAAAAATTGTATCAGCTGGCTCCTAGCGGTCCACGGTAGAACTACCCAGCAGGAGGAGTATGCAGAGTATATGAGAGAAAGGAATTCACTGAAGGTAGGTTACCAATTCTCCTTTCCCAACAGACTTGCAGGAGCAGCAGAGATTGTGCCCATATCAAATCTATGTAGTTTGTTCTTTTAGGAGGGACTCTCCATCATAATGAAGGTATCTTGCCACCAAGTTAACTATCGTCTATATAACTGCCATTATAACTAGAATATTTGCAAATGCATAATGAGTTTTGCATTGAAGTTCCTTACGGGATGTTCTGTCTGATTCCCAATGGAGAATTTGTGGAACTGGTCAAATATCCAAAGCGGATGTTCGATGACTATTTGGAACCATCAAAGTCCCAATTTTTGTTGAAAGTTTGATTCAACCCAGCTCTTGTCATTACTTATCATTTCTGCTGATCAGAGTCAAATTTGAATTTGCAGTTCTGGTAAATAAGATTCTTAGTTACTGCCAGTCTTCTTAGAAATCCTCTGGTAACCACCACTTTCTGCTCACATGTGTGTCTAGCATCTTCTGTTAAAATAATACTATGAATTAGAAGAAATATGCCTCAAATTGTGCAACTCCCAAAAATCCAGGAGGGATCTGGAACCAGAATAGCCGCTGGCCAGACTGGACATGGCCGTCAGTGTTACTCCAAAAAAACACAGCTTGACTTCTAACTGACCTTAATCTTGCAAGCAACAGAGAGAGTTCAGAACTGTTAGCTATTTTATTACAGTTACCGATTGTGTGATTTGCATTTCTGTTGGCAGGCAGCACTTGGCAGTTTTTGCATTTGGTTGTAAAGTGCAAGGTTAAGCAGTAGTGTGTTAACCCCATCATGCCAAGGTCTAACACACCATCATAAATGTAAATGTGTACAAAAGTTTGATGCCTTTCATTTCTGAGGCAGGGAATCAAAATTCAGTATTCTTGGTCACACTTGCTAACATTTGATGGTTTTGAAATGATTGGCAGTCTCTGTCCAGGATGCAGCAGACTTTGCGATAACCAGGTGTAGATCAAAGTTAACATGTATGGGCAGATAAGTGCCTTTATACCCCCACTTGTCTGTTGCTTTATAGTGAGTTGGACCTGTAACCAAGAATTGGGGTTCACCTTGACATCCCAGTACACCTCCCAGCAAAGGTGTGACTTGCTTTGCCCACTAGTACTCTTCACAGGCTACTGCTCTTACAACCAGGGGCCTCTCGGCCTACTTTAGAAGATTTCGATAGGCTTGCCTTTGTATCAAACAGAGGTTCTGTCCTGTAACTAGTACACCTGCTTTGGAGTAAAAGAAAACTGTATAAAAAGAAGCTCAAAGTATAAGGAAAGAAAAAGAAATGATTCAGTGTTAGTTTCTACAGAAAACAAAGGTTTAAATCATGCAAAATATATTCACCTGAGTAGTCCCTGAAATATAATTTTTAAATCCAAGTCTTACTTCACTTTAGCCAGCCCAGAATTGGGGTTTTGATCAGTTGATAGTAGATGAAAACAAAATATTTTGACTTTTTCCCTTTCTAAAGCAAAAAAAGTCATTGGCCCCAATATTTAGTTCAGTTTCTTGCTTGTTAATCCCAGAGTTCCTTTATGCTAATAGGATTTTTACTCTACCTAGGAAGTGGGTGTCTCTCCTGGCAGGCAAAATATTTGCACATTGATTTATTTAAATGTATACGCTGCCCTTCCCATCAAGGCTTAGGGCAGCTTACAATCAATAAAAACATCTAAAAGTCCCCTTGTTCCCCAATCCTTCCCTTAATACCTCCCACCCAACCTACTGAACGCTTGGCCAAATAAAAAGGTCTTGCAACATTTCCTGAAGATGGAACAGGCTCAGGCTTAGATGAACTTCCCAAGGGGAGTGAGTTGCATAATTGTGTAGAAGCCACCAAGAATGCCTTTCTGCGTGCCCTAGCTATACAAACTTCATTGGCAGATGGTACTTTCAAGAGGGCTCTTCCAGTGGACCTCAGAGGCAGTCTGAGGTAGACAGAACATGAGGTAGGAGGCGGTTTTTCAGGTACCTGGGGCCAAGCCATTTAGGGCTTCATGGATAAAAAACAACACCTTGAATTGTGCCCAGAAAGTTATTGGTAGCCAGTGCAGATGCTGAAGCACAGGTGTAATGTGGTCCCAGTGACCTGACCCTGATAGAAGACGGGCCGATGCTTTCTGCACCAACTGCAGCTTCCAAACAGTCATCGAGGGTGGCCCCACGCAGAGCGCATTGTGGTAGTCTAGTCTTGAGGTTACGAAGGCATGGACAACGATGGCCAAATCCAAATCTGATAACAAAGGTTGCAGTCTAATTGTGAAAAGCACTGATTGCCACTGCCATAACCTGGCAATCTAGGCGCAGCAATGGATTCAGGAGCACCACAAGGTTGTGAACCTGAGTGTCCAAAAGAGGCTGGACCCCATCAATAACAGGACTTCCTTTGTCCCAGGTCCTACAGCCGGCCAACCATCACCACTTCCGTCTTGTCTGGATTCAGTTTGTCAGCTTGCACACATCCAGTCCCCCAAAGCAGCCGGGCACTGGGTAAGCACTGAGGCTGCAGGGCCTGGGTCAGATGAAAAAGTGAGATAGTTGGGTATCATCAGCATACTGATGGCACTTCACTCCAAATCTCTGTACAACCTCACCCAGGGGCTTCAGATATACTTGGAATATTGGGGACAAGATGGAACCCTGTGGAACTCCACAAGGGAGGTCCTGAGGGGATGATGAGTCACCAACTATCAACACCATCTGGGTTCTCCAACCTGGAATGGGCAGAACCACCATCATCCATGCTTTCATTACCTCTCGACTGGACTACTGTAACGCGCTCTGGATGCCACTGTGTCAATAGCTCGAATCAACATACTGTATCACAGATCAGCCAGGCTATTGACAGAGAGGCCATCAAGGTCAGCAAGTTACTCTCTGAGTATTCCTGAATCCTATTGGACCCATTTGTCTCCGGGGCGGCCCACCACCCCGGTGGGGTCAGGGACCTGGACCCTCAGAAGGCATTTTGTAGGGAACAGATAGTTCGTGCAGAGGGGCGGGGGGGGGATAGGCAGCTGACCTGGCGGGTTGTGATGGATGGCAGGGGTTGGAGGTAGGTAGCTGGGGCAGGATGGGGGGTTGTTAGGGCTGGCGGGTGCCATATTCCCCCCTCCTAGCTGCTTTCCTTCAGCACCAATCATCGACTCCCCAACGCTAGGGAAGCCCACTGCAGTTTCTCGGTACAAGCTGGACAGTCACTGCTGGAGAAAAGTGGTGGGGCCCAATGGGGGGTATTTAAATTGGCCCGAGCCCTTCCTTGATTGTCAGCCCTGCCTGGGTCACACGCTCACAGGGAAGTTGGGGGGGATCCACAACTTAAATACACGCACAGCCGTTGGTCTTCAGCAGAGATCATCTACCTGCACGGAGTAAATGCAATGCCTCCCTGATGCTAGGGACACACCTTGCACATTCTCCATCCAGGCTGGTCAGTCACTTCTGCAGAAAAACAGGTGGGGGTGAAATCGCCTCTCCCCCTTCACTGATTGAGGGCATCCGTGCCTAGGATGCAGTCCATCAGGGAAGAAGGGATAGACAACTTAAATACTGTTCTGCCAGGCATTTGGTGGAGGAGACAGGTGAAGGAGGGATGGGATGGGGGGGGACCGAGAGGGGGGAAATAAGATGATGAGGGGGAATTTTGTATTATGTCGTATTTTAATTGGATTTTAATTGAATTATTATTATTTTGTTTTTATTATTGTAAGCCACCTTAAGCTGCCTGTGGTCGGAGAGGGCGGGGTATAAGAGTTTTAAATAAATACATGAATGAATAAATAAATAAATTTAATTAAATAATGGTCTGATCATGACAACGATGTCATAACTACACCCCCAATAATCGGAACCTTCATTTCCAGGCCAGTGCAAAACACTAAATCCAACATGTGTCCAGCCTTATGGCGGGCCAGATATTATCTGGGATAGATGCATGGTTGTCATGGTAGCCATGAAATCCTGCTCTGCCTCCGAAAGGCTGGCTTCAGCATCTATGTTGAAATCACCCAAGACAATAGTCTGTGTGATCTCAACGCCACTTCGAAGACCAGTTGGGCTAGAGCAGTGATGGAGTCTGCTGTGCAGTGGGGTGGTTGGGGATTCTGCTGGTGTACCAGTCTATCTCAGGCCTCAAACACAAGGATTTGTTTGTTTATTTATTTATTTATTTAATAAATTTATACCCCGCCCCTCCTGCCATGCAGCCCGAGGGGGCTTCCAACAATTTTAAAACACAATAAAACCATTAAAACTCACATAATCAAAATAATACTTATAAAAATATTAAAACAGGGCTAAAGTTATAAATATAATAACAAGCTAAAATAACCAAAATGGGTGGGGGAGCTAAAACACCTCACCCTACCCACCCTCCCTCCCAAAGGCCTGGGCGAACAGCCAGGTTTTACAACTTCGCCGGAATGTCAACAGGCTAGGGGCCAGGCGAGCTTCCTCCGGAAGGGAGTTCCAAAG
>QEPC01010294.1:1659308-1676198 GCA_003113815.1 Sphenodon punctatus | reverse complement strand
TTTTTTTTTTTTTTTTTCCCCCAAAGTTATTTTATTGTTAAATTGAAATACAATCACAGATTAAAGACAAGTATGAACAGAAAATATATATAAAATACACACAGTATTCTTGATAGCTTCACTTTGCTACTCTTCCATCCGTAAACCTGTTTGTCTAACCAATAATACAAATAATAATGAAAACTACAGAAATAAAATGATGTTTCTCTCACATATACAGCTTCCATCCTTAGAGCTAATTAGATCCAGACTTCAAATTGATTTAAGGTTAATAGATATTTTTGTCTTGTCCATGTCTATGTGTTCCACAAGGAAACATCATGTCGGAGTCCATATTTCATAAAACTTCTCCAGTGTATCCTTTAGCCCTGCTGAAATTCTTTCCATTGTCAATACGTGCCAAAGTCTTTTTATCCAGTCTCGAGTAGTCGGGCCCCCTGGCGTTTTCCACTTTTGCAGAATCAAATGGATGGCTGCCAGGATCATCACCCTTCCAGCGGGAGCTTTGGAGTGTTTTTCCAGTTCCTTGGGCCAGAGCCCAATGCTAACTGCGGCGTACAAGGTATCGTTATTCCAGTATCCTTCTCTATTTTCCCCCATATTTTTTGCCAAAACTTATTTATTACCGGACAGTCCCACCATTGGTGCAGATAACTACCTATCTGCCCACATTCCCACCAACACAAATTACTGTAACCCCTGTTTCCCTGGTGGAGTCTCTGCAGGGTTAGGTAGAATCTGTGAACTAATTTTATTTACGGCTCTCGAACCATCAGGGAGCCAGCACATTTCTGCATATGTGTCCATATTTTAATCATACACTTGTCTGTAATCGGGAGGTTTAGTTCCTCGCTCCATACAGAGATGTATCCTGCGTCTGGGGGATGAAATAGATTCCTAATGATCTGGTAGAGCCTGGAGATGATTTTTCTTTGTGGAGTATTGTTAAACATCTCCAATTCTATAGGATGTGGTTTCTTTATAAATTCCGGCTTATTTCTTGGGTGCATTAAGTAGGTATGCAATTTCGTGTACAGCCACCCATCAATTCTTTCCCCACGCTGCATCTGTAACATATCCCTAGTTAATATATCCTCATTCACATAAAAATGCCTAACCTGCCACAGGCCCTTTTCCCTCCACCTCTCCAAGGTTGCCCTTTCCCTACCACTCAGGGAGAGAGCCCCACAGAGCACTGGCTTGAATGGCGTCTTTCCCTGGGTAATGTCTGCTTTGTATTGGCACATTTTCCATATTCTAGTCATGGTATCAATGAACGGGAGCAATATTTTATTTTTTGTTTGCATTTTAGAAGGGGATTCTTCCATCAAATAAGGTCTAAATGAAGTGATCTGAGTGATTTGTTTTTCCAGCTTCACCACATTTTTACACCCCTCAAAACAGATGCCCAGTAATAGAATTTAAAATTTGGGACATTAAGGCCACCTTTTCTGTTGGTGTTGACATAATAGAGCATCTGACCCTTGGTTTGTTCTTATTCCATATTATGTTGTTGATAATTTTGTTAAGCTTATTAAAGAAATCTCCTGGGACTTGGATAGGGAGCGCGATTATGGTATATAGTAACTTCGGTAATAATATCATTCTAATCAGGTTTATTTTTCCTATCCAGGAGTAGTTTACTGTCACCCATGATTCCTGTACAGGGATGTATTATTTATTTGGAATGGGGTAATATGTTCCAACTCTGATTTAGGAATCCCCTTCTTGTTAAGTAGAAACATTTGAGATTTAGCTATATTGACCTTATAGCCAGAACAGCAGGCATAGATTGTTGTAAATTAGTCAAGAACAGCATAGTATCATCCGCGTATAGAGAGATTTTAACCTGTTGTTCCCTGAATTGGACACCTGAGATCTGTGGGTTTTGTTTTATAGAAAGAGCTAACGGTTCCAACCCTATATCAAATAACAGTGGAGACAGAGGGCAGCCCTGTTGAGTGCCTCTCTGGAGCGCAAATTTATTTGTTAAGTCCCCATTCACTATTAACCTGGAAGTGGGGCATTTATGCAATAGTTTGACCCATTGCAGAAAGTTACCCTTAAAGCCCATGTGTTCCATTGTTTTGGTTAAAATAAAATATTCCAGATGATCGAAAGCTTTCTCTGCATCTAGGGAGATTATTGCCGCTGGTGTTTTGTCTTGTGTTATCTTGTATAGCACATTAGTAACCTTCCTGACGTTATCAATTCCCATCCTTCCCCCTATAAACCCCGTTTGATCTGGTGAGATCAGATCTTTAATGCCCAACTGTAGCCTGTCCACCAGAATTTTTGTAAAGATCTTCAAGTCTGTATTGAGTAAGGATATGGGGTGATATCTTGCACATTCTTCTAAATTTTTTCCACTTTTAGGGCATAGTGTAATGTTGGCCTCATAAAAGGATGGAACTAAGCTTTTTTGCGATATAAACATTCTAAACACAGACTTCAAGACTGGGGTTATTTCCTTATTATAGCTTTTATAGAATTCTGTAGGATACCCGTCCGGTCCTGGGGTCTTATTGGATGGTAGATTCTTTATTGTACCCGCTATTTCCTCTTGTGTTATTGGGTAAGACCTTTGCACATCCTTCAATTGTGGGATATTTAATTTCTCTAAGAATTCCTGTATATCTTTTTCAGATGGCTGAGTGGATTGATAGAGGTCTGCATAGAATTGAACAAACCTTTCCTTTAATTTGGCCCCCATCAGGTTAGTGTGCCCTGTTTTATCCCTGATGTGCGAAATATGATTTTTTTTTCCCTTTGTTTTTTCACCATCCAGGCTAGCGTTTTATCTACCTTGTTTGCTCTTTCAAAATAAAATTGTTTAGTATATCGCAGTTTGCCAATTATGTGCTCTGTATTTATGGCATCTATCATTCTCCTCATTTCTCCTATATCCTTTCCTCTTTTCTTTGTTGGTTTTGTCTTTTGTATTGTCTGTAGGGCAGATAATTTTAATTGTAACTCCCTAATTTCTTTATTCTTTTCCCTCCATTTATGTGCAGTGGCTGAGATGTATGATCCCCTAATGACTGCCTTCATCGTGTCCCACACCACCAATGGGGAGACACTACCCTGCATGTTATTACTAAAGTATTCCATTAGTTCTTTCTTTATTTGTTCCTTAATCTGTGGATCCATTAAAACTGATTTGTTCAAGATCCAACGTGTGTGTGTGTGTGTGTGTGTGTTTTAACTGGATGTTGGCTCATTTTAAGCCAAACTGCACTGTGGTCTGTAACCGTGTTCTGCAAAAACTGGCACTGAAAGTCTGCTTGGTAAAAAAAAAATTTCTATGACTATGTGGTCGATTAGAGAGAATGTTAAGTGCTTGTTAGAGTAGGAGTAATCTCTTTGTGTTGGATGCTTGGTGCGCCAGACGCTCATCCACCCTTCCTCTTCTATTAATCTGATTATTCTCATTTGGTATTTTTTTAACTTTGTCGGGTTGGATTTATCCATTGTCGATAAGGGGGTATTAAAGTCCCCACATATTATCATTTTACCTTTCTTTTCTTGTTTTATGATCAGTACAAGTGTCCTAAAATATGCCAGGGTATTCTTATTGGGCACGTATACACAAACCAGTGTGTATATTTGTCCCTGTATCTCCCCCACTAGGATGAGACACCTGCCCTCTTTATCTGCTATTCTCTTATGGCAGGAGAATTTAATAGTATTAGCGAATGCAATCAGGACACCAGCCTTTTTACTTTGTGCATTAGCGAAGTAGATTTTAGTATATTTTTTATTTTTGACCCTAAAGTTATCTTTACTCAACAGGTGAGTTTCTTGCACCGCCATTATTTCAATTTTCGTTTGTTCCACAAATCGCCATAATTTGCGTCTTTTTATGGGGTTATTGAGTCCTTTAACATTTAGCGTGCCCAAATTAAATTCCTCCATTTGTACGTTTAAGTTCAATTTGGTACCTGTCTTCTGCATAACAGCAGCTCTGTCTTCCACTCACTCCCTTTTCAAGATATTCATAAGCAGCCCCCTTGTCTCTGTGGTGTCCTCTCCCACTGCATCCTACCTCATCCTGATTGGCTGTCCTTCCAAGCCCGTTACCTTGTCCCAGTCTTATTGTCTTTTCATCCCTCACCTTTTTCACTGTATGGCGAGAGAAATTACAAAAATTAACACACATAATAACAGTATATACAACAAACAACAGTTTTAGCTCTGATGCAGAGTCCCTGTCACTCTGCGGGGGGGTCAGAGACTAATCTCACGCGGTATGGTACTATGCATCCACTCCGCCCGATTTATTTTTCCTTAAACATCTTTTAATATGGGCTTCCTATCCCATTAGTGGCCTCCTGGTTTCCTTAATATATTTATCTTAACTTTCATGGTATCATTGCCTTGTCAGCTTTTGCATCATTAGGTCCCAGCGCCCTCTTGTGACCAAATGAGGGATAAACAGGGTTTAAAACATTTGATAATAGCATCTTATTTTAACAACTGTGACTGCCTCTATACAACTTTGAGCATTTATATAACCAATGTCAGTTATACCTTGCAGTCAGTTAGGTATTAATGCCCTCTTATAACTCAATAGGCGGTGAACCTAAACTAGAACATATAATATTAACCTCCTATTTTATCAATTATGTCTGCACATTGCTGAACTCTATCAACCCAAATACACCAGCTCTAGCAACTTTCCTGCTCAGGTCAGAGTTTTTGTCCAAGCCAAGTCAGCCATGAACTTTTACATATACGCCTTCAGTTGTGACACATGGGTGAAAACTCAAAGTCTCTCTTGATAGTAGAAAGAAAATTTCGCTGGGAACAACAGGGGTGCTCTAATGCCATTCTTGTAGAAGAGGTTAAGATGATCTTTCCATTGCTTTCTCTTGTTTAATGTTTCTGTGGCAAGGTCTGGATAGAATAGAATTAGCTTTTCTTCAAATTTAAGCTCTCTGTCTTTTCTTGCAGCAGTTAAGATAGCCTCCTTGTCCAGATATCTAAGGCATTTGAAAATGATGATGCGCGGGGCCTCCCCCTCTTTAGATTTTGCACGGAGCGCCCTGTGTGCACGCTCAATCTCTATATTATGCAATTCAGGGTTGTGGGGGAATATCTTTGTAAGAATTTCCAGCACCAAAGTTCTGATATTTGTAGTGTCTCTCTGTTCTGACACCCCCACAATTTTAATATGACTTCTTCTGCTGCGGTTCTCTAAGTCCTCAATTTTATTAATCAACATATTCACATTCAGATCCATGCCCTTTATCTTCTCATCCCTTTTGGAAGCACAGTCTTCCTGTTGACCCAGCCTGGTTTCTAGTTCAGTCACCCTTTTTGCCAGGGTATCAAATTTCTTATTTAGGGTTTCTGTAACTGAGATCACCTTCGTTAACCCTTCCTTAATAGTATCTCTGTCCATTTGGGAGCTCTCATGTTGGCATTTTATCAGCTCAACCAAGTTAGCTATCTGGGAAGATGCATCCTCCTCCTCAGCTCTCTCCCACTCAGGACTCTCAGTTAGAGTTGAGGTCACCATTTTGTTCCCCTCCTCCCCGGGGCCTCGTGGAGCTCTGCTCTGAGCTTTACAAAAAGATTGGATTGTACCTTTTATTGTGGGTTTTTTTTTGTTGCTAGCACCTCCGGGTCCTCCCGCTCATGAGGGAACACTTTTTTTCTTCTTTTAAATAGGTAAGCCGCTTTTTTTATCTTTTGAAGCAATCGGGCCGAGCGGAGCTGTTTCCCCGCGCTGCTACTCGGCGCGCATGCTCAGTCCGCCCCCTAGGCCTCCCCATCTCTTAAGGAGATGACTCTTACTTATGACCTATCTATCCTATTCTAACCTATAGTACTGGACCCCTGCCACAAAGGGGTCGCCAGAGCCACCCGGACGAGCCTGACCCCCACCTACCCACACAACCTTTCTAATACCTGAACCAGGGCCCTTTTCAAGGCTCCGAGGTACAGTTTGTTACCCTCGAGTGACAGATGAACACCATCCCTCCTGAAAAGTGCAGGGCATTTATGCGTCAGCACCCGGCTGTCAATGCGCTCACCACCCAGGCCTGTTAGCCACCTTCCCACATCCCTGTTAACCGTCTTCCTGATCCTATCAATCTTTCTGGGATGCACCCCTGGTCCCCACATCATCCGTTCAACCAAATCAGTCCAGATGATAAGGGCAGATGGGAATCATTTTTAAATTTCCCATAGGTCTCTCTTCATGCCCTTGATCAGTTGCGCACCCTTCAGGTGAGGGATGTCATTCTCACCCAGGTGGATCACTATGATGTCGGGCAGGAGCCCCTGTTTTGGAATCTGGAGGGTCAAGACGAGGTGGCTCCATCTCATCCCCCCTGCCCCTCCATTAGATCTCAGCTTGTGATGACAAACCCAGCTGGGATCCCCAGTTGGTCTGACTGGCAGCCTTGCCCGCCCATCTCACCAGGCTGTGGCCAATGATCCATACACACTTCTGGGACAGGAGGGATGCACCTAAGGAATGAAAAAGAATTCAGGACTGGTAATGTAGAGGGGGCGGGACGCACATAAGTACGGTAGGCCTCCAACAGCCCACCGTTCGGATACCCTGCTCAGACATGCCGGCCTCCACCATGGATGTAGCTGCCCCAATCCGGAATGAATGCGTCCCAAAGGCAGCTGGCGGCAAACCGAGGTGGGACAAAACAGCGTGAAGCACCGCGGTGAATTGGTACCTATTCAATTGGTGCCCACTGGCATGTCTAAACAGGGGGCCCGGACCGGTCTGATGCACTGTGAGAAATGATTCAATAGCCCTAACTGGACACAAATCACCAACCTCTGCCCTATTCAATCTTACTAGTTGGCCTCTGCCCCTCCGGTCGGTTTTCAAACGATGTATGTGCAGATCCATCCTCGTTTGGCCAATTTGGACGTCGCTGAGATGCAGTGCCCTCCCTGAGGTGTGTCTTGCTGATTCAGTTACTAGTTCGCTCACGTGAAAGGCTCCAAAAAATGCTAACTTGAACAATGAGTTAAATAGTAAAACTTCGTAACCGTCAAAACAAATCTGGGGCAGTACCTCACACATATTCAACAGCAAAGACGGGGTGATGGGGGCCTGCTGGTCTGGCCTTCATACCTGTTTCCTGTACCAGTCTTCAATGAGGCATCTAGCAAAAAAAAAAACGGTTGGGGGGGAGTGTCCCGTTAACTTACTCACAAAACCCAATGCCGACAATTTCCCTGCGATGGTACCCAGGGCCGCCGATGCAGAGCAAACTGGAGCATTTCATCCTCTGGGATAGGGAACCCTGGGACCCACCCCCATGCCAACGGGTATAGCTGAAATTCCCGGACGGCTCTGTCATAGGCCGCTCTTGTGCGCGGCGCCAGGGATCCCAAAACAGCAGTGCGCAGCTCTACCACCCAAGGCTTCAGACTGCTGGCAGCAATGGCTCTGGGGTCGGCCTGGCCTGTGGTGTGAGAAAGTGGAAACGCTCGATCTGGAAGTGAGAGAGGGCATCAGCTACACTATTGTCTAGCCCTGGAACATGCATGGCTTGAAAAAGGATATTAAATTTCAGACAAGTGAGTACGAGAGCCCTCATCAGTTTCATAACCCTCGGTGATCAGGAGGACTGAGTGTTAATGATGTGGACCACGGCCTGGTTGTCACACCAAAATAACACCGATCAATTTGCGAGCTCGCTCGGCCACAGTTGGACTGCTACCACAATGGGAAAAAGCTCCAGGAAGTTAAGGTCCCTGGTGATTCCCTGATCTATCCATTCACGCGGCCATGGGGCCGCTGCCCATCATTCCCTACAAATTACTCCAAACCCCGCACCACCGGCAACATCCGAGTGTACCTGAAGCTCCGCCTCGAGCAATAAGCGATCTCTCCAAAAGCTGGTGCCAGTAAATTTGGACAAGAAGGTGGCCCAAATTTGTAAGTCCTCCCTCATTTCTTTTGTAACCCTGACATGATGGTGAGGGGGGAGGATTACCTGCCAGCTTTGTGTAAAGGCGAGACAAGAAAGCTCAACCCAGGGCTACAACCCAGCACGCAAAATTCAAGCTACCTAACACTGATTGGAGGTGGTGAACTGTCACCTTCGCCGCCTCCAAGCACTCCTCCACTTTGTCCCACAGTGAGGTCAGCTTGTCCTGCAGAAGGCGGGAGGCAGCCATAACCATGTCCAGCTCGATCCCAAGGTAAGTCAGCCTAGTTGTAGGACCTTCTGTCTTTTCATGGGCTAGGGGGAATGCCTAGCTCCTCGGCTACCTCATGAAAAATCCTCATAAGCTCTACGCACTTGCCCGTGCCGGCCCTCCCAATGAAGAGGAAGTCATTTAAGTATTTTGTCCACCCCCCTCCAATGGACCACTGCCCTACTATCCACTTGACCAAGGAACTGAACCTCTCGAAAGCGGAGCATGAAATAGAGCAGCTCATTGGCATGACCTTGTCATAATAGTACTCTCATCGAAATGGAATCTGAGGAGAGGAAAACTATCTGGACTCACCGGGAGCAAGCGAAAGGCAGACTTAATGTTGCATTTGCCCCCAAACGAGCCGGGGCCAAAGGACCTAACTAGGGACACCGCGGAGTCGAATGAAACATACCGGACAGAGGTGAGGTCCTTGGATATAGCATCATTAACCGACCCGTCCTAACGGTAGGACAAGTGGTGGATTAACTGTAATTCTCTGGGGCCTTCTTGGGCACCACACCCAATGGGGAGATAACCATGCTACTGAAGGGGGGGACAGGAAAAGGGCCTGCTACCCTACCTTCCGCTCTCTCTTTCTCAATTTTTCCCTGGACCACATGTTCCAACCCGACTACTGACTTCAGGTTTGGGGCTACCCTTTGCTGCTGCACTTTGTAGGCTGGTATTCTAAACCCCTGCTGCAAAGCCGTGACCACATATGCAACCTCCTCCCTGTTGGGGTGGTCCAGGAGGGCCGAATCAAGCTGGGCTGCCCCAACTGGTGTTGGGGCTTTTTCCAGTGGCACTCGAGCCACCAGTCCCGGGACCACCCTTTCCAAAGGGGTACTGTTTGCCTTTTGCACCGAACCATCCTCGCGGACAAGCGGAGTTCATGTGGTGGCCCCCACAGGTGGAGCATGAGTGTCGAAATCGGCATACTGCCCGTGAACATTTTCCCGAGCAGCCAAACTCAAAACACTGTCCTGGGGAAGACCTTGGTGCCCTCTTTTCTTCATCACAAAAGGACTCTAGGGCTGATGAAGCACCACTCTTTGCCAGGAGATGACCACTGTCTGACCTAGGCGCATTCCCCGATCCGCTCATATTGTTGAGCCACAGATCATTGGCATGCAGGTCCCACTTGAGTCCCGGGGTGAATGCTGCGTGATGACAAAAAGTTTAGTCATAGCGCAGCCATGCCCTGGCCGGGTCTGCCTCATACGCCCGCTGCACTATGTCGGCGTATTTGAGCAAATCAGCAGCCCGGCCGGGATAAGCCTGTATCATAACACCTTGGTAAATAGAAAAGGCAGCGGTCCAATTCGACCAATTCCTCTCGGCTTTTGGCCACTTGAACTGCTCCTCTTTCTTTTCATCCTGCTCAGCTGGATCCATGATGGGATGGCTGAACAACAGGGCGAAAATGTCAACGTACTCCTCTCTCCAGATCTTTTCTCTGGTTGCCAGGAGTAGATGGTCATCTATGGGGGCTGATACCATTGAGTACCCCCCACCCACTGCGGGGGGGGGGGCTTGCCTGAACTAACTGGAGGTACTTGTGTCATTGCATCCCCATTGCTTAGCGTTCATGGATACGGGCATGTGGGGGCCCACACCTGAAGCAGGTGTGCACCCAAGGGGGCTGTGCTCGGTCCTGGCACCGGGCCTACCCCTGTTGGGACTGTTCCAGTGCCAACTTCAGGAGAAGGGGGGCGGGCAACGAGACCCACGTCCCATTCCACCATACGAGCTGCTTTCTTGCAACTGCTCCTGGCTGGTGACAGGTGGTTACAGCTCTGGTGGCCCCATAGCTGTCCCCCCGGCTGCTCCAAATTCCGGACGGGCTGCCCACCCGGTGTTACTGTTCCCCCCCAAAGGGAGGGCCCCCCTCTTACCTGCTGCTTGACCCGCTGGTACCACTGCTCCTTGGTGCGACCTCGGTTGCCCAGCATGTTGCTGCACCAGTGTCTGAATGGCACTCTCAAATCTAGCTACTCACTGGCACAGAGCGTCATTGTCGTCTCCTCATGAAACCGCAGCTGCTGGCGCAAACCCTGCAGACAGAAAAGGGGGCAAGGACTCCCCGGCCCAACCCCACCCGGAGGCCGACTCCCCCGCCTGCCTCCACACAGTCAGAACACCGGCAGATGGTGAGGCCCCCCCCCAGGGGGGTGTCCACCAATTTCCCACTGGCGGTGCACCCAGTTGCTGGACCCCCCCTTTCCCCCGCCATCCCTAACGTTGAGTAAGAGGGTTGAGTGGGGGTCCCTCCTGAGGGATCCACAGCTCCTATAGGGCCACTCGATGCAGGGGGCTTAGACCCGCATGGGGGGCCCTTTGAGTGATGCTCTCAGGCTCCCAATAACAGGCTGGGGTCTTACTCAATAGCTGCTCCTACGCAGAGGAGAGGGGGCCATGGAGGGGCCGGACTCGGCCCCATAGGGGTTACCCTGGGCACCTTGGCCTACTGTAGTCACTCCAACTCCCAAAGCTTGGCTGGGGGTTACGTCCTGGGGGGGAAGTGGATGGGGGGGTACTCCACTCTTCCACTATTGCAGTTCAGCCCCCAGGTGGTCCCTCCAACTTCCAAAGCCTGGCTGGGGGTAAGGTCCAGGAGGGCGGTGGTTGGGGGGTACTCCTCCCCCCCCAATTGCCCTGAAGCCCCCCTGCGGGAGGAGGGTTGTTCCCCAGAGCTTGGTTGGGGGGTGGGGCGGGGGCCTGCAGGAGCTCCCTCAGCAGGGCCTCGCACCCATCCAGCCTCTCCCAGAGGGGTATTTCCTCTTGTGCCTCCATGTGCCCCCCCACGGGGGGGTACCATTCCCCCACCTGCTGGACCCACCTGTGGCTCCTCCTCCATTGACTGCTCCACGGGGGGGCACCTGCTTGTCAGCCCGCCGCCGCTTACTAGCCGCCGGTGCAGCCACCTTCTTTCTAGTCTGTCCCATCCCTATGTTTCTTCTTCTGCACAGCTCCGATGGGATGGATTCTTACAGCAGCTCCTGCTGCCGTTTCCTGAGCTCGGGCCGCAAGTGGGGCCGGAGCTCCATCCTTCTCCTAAACTTTGGGTCACGCCCCTCAGGCACGACCCACATGGTTAATCTAAGCCAATCCCAGCCTTGGGGTTGCTGTAGCAACCCCAGCCAGGGATTGCAGTTTGTTTATTTATTTATATAAAACAGCTTGGGGTGACTTACAATAAAAACAACTACATATATAAAATACATCTAAAACAGTTGAGCGTGGCCACTGCTTTTCCCCCTCTGGAGGCTTGCAGTGGCCCCAAGGCGGGAAAATTCCTTAAGCTGCCCTGCCTCCCTTAACTCGGGGGTGGTAAGGAGCCTTTCACCATCCACCACCCCCCGTGAGGGGGAAGGGAAGGCGGAGGCAATTCTTAGGTCCCAAGAGATGTAGCCAAGATTATAACAAAACAACAACAACATTAAACAAAATACTTTTGTGGACATGTCCTATTTGAACTAACTTTGAAATACACTATGATGCTGCCACTAAGTGTGCAAACCCCTTAAGCTACTGGAATGTAAACTGCAGAAATTGCCTCTTATTTTTTTATATTACACACAAGCAACATACCTCGCACTGTACAAGCATAATTCGAGACACGTCCCTTCCCAGAGAGACTTAAAATCTAGAAAAGACATAGGGAGAGATAAACATCCCTCTTGCTGGAGGTTTATCTTTCAGTAAGTGTAACTGTCTAATGATGATCTAAGCAAAGAAAATACTTAGTACAGTAGTCAGCCCCAATGTAATTAGCACCTGGGATGGGAAAGATCGGATTCTGCGAAAGATATTATACTGGCTAGCAAGTCAAGCAGGCTTGCTTTCCAGAGCACTGAAGTCTTTGATGCAGCCCTGGGTTAACAGTCCCGCTCCCTGGGCTGTTAATGAGCTAACACTGGCCCATTAAGCTTGAGGAAACATAGCCCCTAGCAGTCTCTCATAAATGGCTATTGAGGGCTATTAGTCCAGTGCTACATCAAAAGCAGCTCTGGAGCTTGGCAGGCTGCCTAAATGCAATTGTTTGGATTGTGGCCACTAAATGAAAGCTAGCCCTGATAGTACCTAATGAGGTGAGAAACTTCCATGTAACTAAACAATGAAAATTACATCTAAGCAGGCGTTTTCCCCTATGTTTCCTCCCACAGCTTCTGCCAGTGTCCCTGCAACTGAGGTGAAGAAGGGAACAGGGAGAGGATTTCAAGCCCACTATGCAAACAATCGCCCCCTCCTCCATACCTGGTAACTCTGCACTCCACACTGCAGCTGACAATAGCTCTGCTCCAGGTAGGCTCCCTCTGCTAATGGTGACTGGGGAGAAAGCACTGAGGCAGAGCAGAGATAGTCCCACCTCCAGGCAGATCTGTTCTTTGCAACCACTGGTTGGAGGTGGTGTAATTCAGTGCTCCTAGAGTGCTCAATTTGGCTAGATTCCTTCATAGGAGCCTATCTAGAGTTTCTCCAGCTCCTCCTCTCGCCCCTCCCCTGTGAGTTTGAGCATGCTCCAGGATGGTAGAGCAGCTAGCTGCCCTGTGGAGCTTCCCCTCCTCCACCCCAACTAGGGTTGAAATGCAGTTCTCATGTTTTCTTGAGGAGAATCACACTTTTTGTCTCATTCTTGCTAATGAGAATGAGACAAGAAACAGCTGGATTCTCGCTGAGAAAAATGAGACTCTCAAAAAACAGAATACTCAGTGCTGATGGAGGGAGGGAGGAAGCCACACTGTTCCCTGCCCAGTTTTCTTACTTTGTTTGGGGCTGGCAGCTGTCTTGATGGGGAAAGCCTTCCGATGGCAGATTTTCAGGAACGGGAGGAGGAAGAGCAGGAAGGAGGAAGAGCAGGAAGGAGGAGGGCAGACTCAGCTGATACCATAGCATTTTATTGGCTAACATGAGTCAGCACAGCTAGTATAATGCTGAAAAGCTGTACTGAGCCCACCTCTTCCCTTCAGCTCTCCCTCCTCCCATCTGGAGTTTTTTTTTCCCAGATGGGAGGAGGGAGAGCAGGATGGAGGGGCCAGATCATGAGCATTCTATTGGCTAGTAGGAGTCTGAGTACCCAATAGAATGCAGAAAAGCTGTGCTAAGCCAACCTCTTCCCTTCAGCTCCCCCCTCCCATCTGTTTCCAGACCCACACAAGGTAATCACATGGGTAAACGTGCAAATCAATTACAGTACTCCTCCCTGTTTCCAGATGGGAGGAGGGAGAGCTGAAGGCAAGAGACAGACTCAGTACAGTTTTTCAGCATTCTATTGGCAGCTGACTCCTGCTAGCTAATAGAATGCTAAGATCCCTCCCTCCTCTCCCATTCCTGAAAATCTGGCATCAGAAAGCTTTCCCCATCAGGACAGCTGCCAGCCCCTGACAAAATAAGAAAGCTGGGCAGAGAACACTGGTTTCCTCCCTCCCTGAATTTCTCCCAGCCTGGCGTGTGGAGGTGAGGGGAGTGAGAAGTCTCATGAAAACCTGAATCCGGGTCAAGATGCCTACAAGTTCTTGATCCTGATTCTTGACTCTTGCAAGATTTTTGCGAGAATAAAAATCTATTCTTGTTTCAGCCCTACTCTGAACCTTTCTAAAGGACCAAAGAAAGCATCCTTTCAAAGCCATAGAGTCAACTGGAGATGGTATTGGTGAGCTAACAGACCCAGGGCAGCTCCTTCAAAGACCTGGAGACCAGCCCCAGTTCGGGAAGTCCCAGTCTGCCAGCCAGAAACAATTCAAGACAGACAAACCGGGCTTGAGCATGACAGACAACCCAGACTTGAGCTCTTCACGGAACAATGGGTAGCAATGTTGTCAGTACTTGGGTCAGGGAAATGATTTCTTGGGAGTATGTGAGCAGGCACTGAGGGATCAGTGGTACTCAGGCATATACTCCATCTTCTTTACTCTGCCAAAAAAGGAATGGGGATATACATGCCATCCTTGCCCTAAAGGCTCTCAACAAGAGGGTAAAATATCAGAAATTCCAAATGGAGACTTTGAAATCAATTATGAGCACTCTGCACCCTGTGGGCTTCCTCACCTTGATCAATCTCTGCAAGACATATCTACACAATCCCTATCGAGACTCCCACTGAAGGTTCCTGAGGTTCACCACAGCGGATCAGCACTTTCAATTCAAGGCCTCTCCTCGTCACCTAGTTTTTTCAACAAAATCCTGATAGTGCTAGTGGCCCACCTGCAGAAACAGGGGATACATGTGTATCCATACGTGGACAACCTGTTGGTGAGGTCTCCATCACTGGTACAAGGGAAAAAAGGCCTGCAATGCATGATAGCCAGGGCCCCGAGGGAAACGCGGGTCTGTGATTCGCATATTTCCCACGGAATTCCCCTCCCCCCGCGGAATCTCCTGCCCCGCTTACCCCAGCGCAGAATTTCCAGCCTGCGCTGCAGGGACGCGGGGCAGGAGATTCCATGAGGGAAGGGGAATGAAAAAACCCTCGGGGCTTCCCCTCCCCAGCCTCCCCAGTTGCCAGGGCGGGAGGCACCCCCTTTAGATAATTAATTAACTTACCAGGGACGGCAGCAGCAGCTGCTCCATCCAGCGCGCTCGTACTTCCTGCTCGTACTTCCTGGCCCCTCCCGACGGGGCCTCTCAGGGCGACGCAGCCGGATGACGTCATCTGGCTGCGTCGCCCTGAGAGGCCCCGTCGGGAGGGGCCAGGAAGTACGAGCTCGCTGGACGGAGCAGCTGCTGCTGCCGTCTCTGGTAAGGCAATTCCTTTTGTAAAAGGGGGGGGGGAGTCAAGCAAGCCCCGGCAGCTGGGGAGGGCAAGCCCCGGCAGCTGGGGAGGGGAAGCCCTGAGGATTTTACCAGTGCGGGGGGAGGAGGAGGCAAGCCAAGCCCCCCCCCGCATGGTAAATCGCGCCGAGGCACAGAATTGGGCCCTGACTCCCGCAGAATTTTTAAAAAAATTCCACGGACGAATCGGGGCCCTGATGATAGCTTGCCTGCAATCCCATGGATTCTTGGTCAACTAGGAAAAGAGCTGTCTGACTCCAGCAACTTCCATAGTTCATCTGGGAGTGCAGGTGGATTTGATCAAGGACAGAATTTTCCTCTCAGTCAAGAAACAGGAAACACTTCAAGGCCTATTAGCTCAGCTCTTATGGGATGAATGCCCGGACCTCAGGTTCCTGGCACAATTACTTGGAAGCATGGTCTCCTGTCTGGACATGATGGTGTGGGCCAGATTTCACCTGTGACCACTGCAATCACTACTGAGACCTTATAATCAAGAAATAGCAGATCAAGTTCACCTATCACTTCAGGTGCTGGGGCATCACAAAGTTCAACTGAGGTGGTGGACCCAGCCAGGATGCCTCTCTCAGGGGATGCTGCTCAGAATGACACAATGCCTGACACTTACCATGACTGCAAGTAATTGGGGCTGCAGAGCCCACTGCCAGTAGGGTTCAGCTCAAGGCAGATGGTCTCCTGAGGAGGTGAGCTAGCACATCAACAGACTGGAGCTGAGAGTGGTCTGTCTGGCCTTAATACAGTTCACCCCAAATCTGCATGACACACACGTACTGGTATGCATGATGTGCAGGGTGTGCTGATGGTGATGGCTTTTATAAATCACCAGGGAGGCTCACGCTCAAAATCCCTGCTGGAGGAAGCTTTCCTTCTGTTCTGGGGGGCAGAGGGCCATCTGCTCTCCATCAAGGCAGTACATGTAGTGGGATCGACCAATTTACAAGCGGATTTGCTGAGTCACCAGCAGCTGGACCCAGGGGAATGGTCTTTCTCTCAGAAAGCCTTTCATCTCATTCAAAGAAGGTTCAGGACCCTGTTTCCCACCAGTGCCACCAGGAAAAGAGATCCAGCAGCCACAGAAGTCAACGTGCTATCCACACCATGGCCAAAGGACCTGCTATACATGTTCCCACTGATCCTGATCATACAAATAGTCATCCAGGGGGCTAGTAAACAGGGAGCATTGCTGATTCTGGTGGCCCCACACTAGCCATGGTGTCCATGGTTCTTCGAGGATCTCCGCGATTCTCACTATTGAGAAAAAGCACTCGCTCAACGCCGATGCAACTGTCTCCCGGACCCTAGAGGTACAGACAGTCTTCTTGGAACCAGCCAGGGCACATCCAATAGGCTCAGCACAACCGGAGCCCCGAAGCTCACCAAGGAACCGCAGCCCGGTACCGCAGCCAGGGGACAGACACCCGGTACCACAGCGAAGCCCGGTACCACAACCAAGGGGTCGTAGCCCCATACCCCAGCCAAGGGAACGTAGCCCAGTACTGCAGCAAAGGGACCAGACCCCGGTACCGCCACTCAGCCTACTTACCACTCTGCTGAGCGCATCCCTGGAGCCGCTCCTCCATCGGGCTCCCCTGCTGTGCTGGTGGCTGCTGCTGGGGGTCGTGGACTACCTGTGGAGGGAAGAGAACGTGAGGGGACATTGACTGGCTTGGCTCCCCCTCCCTCCCCCCCCCCCGCGGCGTCGGCGTCCGGAAGTGCCGGGGGATTTAAATCCCGCACCGGCGGCTGTGTTGCACTCAGCCTACTTACCACTCTGCTGAGTGCATCCCTGGAGCCGCTCCTCCATCGGGCTCCCCTGTTGTGCTGGTGGCTACTGCTGGGGGTCGTGGACTACCTGTGGAGGGAAGAGAACGTGAGGGGACATTGACTGGCTTGGCTCCCCCTCCCTTCCCCCCCCCC
>QEPC01010294.1:1616034-1635549 GCA_003113815.1 Sphenodon punctatus | reverse complement strand
CTGGGAGACAATGGGGATGGGGAACTTGGAGAGTCTGGCTTTAGAATGGGGCTGGGGAGGGGTGGACAGTGACAATGGGGAGTGGGGGGACTCGAGGAGTCTGGCTGGGGAATGCGGCTGGGGGACGGCGGTGGACTTGGAGACAATGGGGGAGGGGAGTGCACTGGGAGACAATGGGGGAGGAGGCTGCAACAGAGATGTGAAGTGAACCATGTTTTGGGGGACAAGTGGAACTCCTTGCTGCTGTGTTTGTGGTGTGCTCAGGCTGAGAATAATATGGTTGGCTTAAGATATGGTTTCAGTGGTTAGCTTTTGATTGTTGTGTGTTTGCCAGTGCACTGCTGGTTTCCCCCCTCCTCCCCCAAGCATGTGCAAAGGCGGTGGCCATTTTATGGGGCCCCACTGGCCAAACTTTTTTAAAAGGCCTGTTTGCTTGCACAGGCATTTGGCTGCCGGGGATAGGGTGTAGCTACTAGGGATGCTGGTCTGGATGGGCCTGGTGGCAATGCATTCTTGAAACTGGTCAATTTTTAAAAAAAGGCCTGTTTTCTTGGCCAGGTGTTTGGCTGTCGGGAATACAGCGTAGGTACAGTGTAGGTCGGGAATACTGTACAGTGTAGGAGAAAGTTGTGAACAGAGGAAAAAGTAAGTGGTAGCATGGCAGAAGAGAAGACTTCAGACAACAAGGTGACCCCTTTCCCCTGTCCCCCACTGAACCCATCTTTTCCCCTTCCTCTTCTCATGCACCAAAACCAAACCCTTTCCCTCCTACTCCTCTGTCCTGTCCTTCTCTTCCCTTTCATTCTCTTTGATTTGGTTTGTTGTAGGACAGGGAGCTAACTCAGTCCTAATGCAATCTGCTCCAGAAAAATAAGGGGGAAAGGGCAGAGCCCAGTTTATAATATACAATAAAGCAGAAAATATATACATGTATAATATATGTAGAGGCTAATCCCAAAAGAGTGTGGCCTTAAAATATATGATAAAAAAACTTTTCAAAATGAAATAGAAATTGCATGTATGATATGCAAACCACACGCATATATGACAATTATATCCTATACAGCAATGTCACAGTTTTGTCAAAATATGAACATGATGAATCACAAAATATGCATAACACTGTAGCCATGCAAATGCAGATAAAATAATATAATACTTCATAAACATTGACATAATTTGTTGTTTGGTTTGAAAAGCATGTATTATGTTTTATTATACAATGTGTGCTGCGCATATAGAGATATTGCAGTGTTTTTGCAGGAGGAATAAGCCCTTTAACAACTTTGGGCTTGCAGCTGTACAACAGTTGCAAGACAATCACCATCACTATGCACCTGGGACACGGATGAGACAAAGAAGTCTGCTGTGGGTACAACTGGAATATTCCAGTCATAGCAAGCTTATGTATATCATAGAGGGATCATTCTTGTAGTATCTGTCCTCAGAATTTTGGAATACATTTGTTTATCCGCAAAAGCAAGCATTATGCATATTAATAGCCAATCAATTGGGAAGAAGTTTCCAGCATGGTTAACAATCAAGCATTTAGCTATTAGATACTTGCCTTCGAGTAAGTGTCACCCATAGATGGTTAATGGCTATAATACCCAGGTGCTCTCCATTTAGGGTTTGTTACTCATAAAAGAGTGGTGGAAAAACCACAGTGTTGACAGTACCTTGGAAGAACAGGAGGCATTTGACCAACTTACAAAGAACAGAAGGGAGAGGTAAATTCATGGTATTGAATGGATATTTTGGGGATAATAAATGAGGGGGGAATAAGGTCATGGAATATTCATCTTGGTATGTTTGCTGCTGCCTTTTGTCCTACCCACATTTTATTTATTTTTTATTGTAGAGACTTTACTACAGTCATAAGGAGAACAGCAGGGTGAAAGGATAGCATGCAGGCATTGGTCCTGAAAGCCTTTTAGAGAATTGTTTCACCCATAAGGAAGAACAAAAAGGTAGCTATAAAGGAGGCCTGATTTAAAAAACGACTGTAGCATATAGTTTATTGGTTTTAATCATTTATTTACTTTTGTCTTAGTTCAAGATTTTCCACCTTCATTATGTTGCCCATCAGTTGATATAAGAGGGTGCAGAAAATTTGTATCTCACCTGAAGAACAGGTATTACAGCATGGGCTCTATGGGCATTTATGATTGATATTTGGGGAATAGCTCTTTGTGTAAAAAAAAATCTTTAAATTAAATGAGCTAAAATATAAAAAAAATAAAAAATATAGAATTATACCACTAGTGCATTCACTCCATGTTTTGCCTCTCTTTCATAATTTTTGTTAGTCAACACTGAGGAGCACAGATCAATTCCCACTGAGGAAGGGGGGATGTTCCCCTGAAACGCATTTGATTGTTTTATATTGTTTGTTCTGCATTTGCATGGCTACGGTGTTATGCACATTTTGTGATTCATCATGTTCATATTTTGACAAAACTGTGACATTGCTGTATAGAATAATTGTCATATATGCGTGTGGTTTGCATATTGTACATGCAATTTGTATTTTATTTTGAAAAGTTTTTTATCATATATTTTGAGGCCACATTCTTTTGGGTTTAGCCTCTACATATATTATACATATATATTTTTTCTGTTTTATTGTGTATAATAAACTGGGCTTTGCCCTTTCCCCCTTATTTTTCTGGTGCATGTTGCATTTGGACTGGTGTCCTTAAACAAGGGGATTTCTTTCTGCCGAGTCAGCTACACAACACAAGCAAGGTAACTCAGTCCTCCCAGTTCTCCAAGCCAGAAGGAAGGCTTGTCCCAAAGCCTACACCTTCAGAAGACTACAGGTGGCCAAGCATGCCATGAAAATTGAGGATTCGAGGATTCAGGATAAAGGTAGGCGATGGCAACGTGATCTATTTTTTAAACCTACTATGGTTAATTTGGACCCGGTGGGAAAGAGAGAGGATAATGGATGGGACCCCAGTAAGAGGGCTCTCTATCCCCTGATGACAGTGCTTCACACAGCAGCGTTCCCAGCGTTAACTAATGTAACGTCCATCCAATGTTAACCCTGGAAACTCCTTGTGGCTGTGTTATGCCCTGACTCTACCTAGCGTTGCCCTGGCTCCACCCCTAGGCCCGCTGAATCCACCAGCCGCCCCCGTGCTGCAGACGGGAATATCGGGGCTAAATGAGATGACACTTGAGATCCGCCCCTTCTATAATACATGAAATCTAATTCTTGAGTCACAAAAGATATTTGATGGATCTTCCCTTGTATCTGTTTCCATCGGCCTTCTGACACCTAATTGCTCCTAACTTACCTCTGAAAATGCAACATGTGACTGTGCTTTACATGTAGTTTAAGAAGCAGCCTTATTTGTCTCTCCTTTGCAAGCCCCCTGCTGCCTCAACTGACTTGTAATATATGAACTGGGAAGTGATTCACATCACATTTCTGGGTGAATAGACGATCCAGTGATCTACTAGGATAGGTCTGAAGTGTTTTTTTGTAACTGCTTTGCAGGGGGAAGAGAGCAGAGTTAATCTAAAGATGGTTTTGTTATCTATCTTCCACAAGGTTGATGACTCTCTAAAACTGCCCCTAACATGACAGTGCTCACTACAACCACCAGCCTCCAAACCACTGAGGAAATGTTGCTCAAGTGCTATGCCAGTTCTCACCACAAGAGGGCAAGAAATACCCATGGCAGAGCTTCCTGTGCCTCTGGTGATAGGTGCAAAGAGCTACTCTGAAATGCTTGTTTGCTTTTCGCTTAGGTCTAGAGAGAGAGAGTGTAGCTGATCTAAAACATAAGCGATGGAGGCAAAGGAGTTCAGATGATCTGTTTTATTGGATCAACTTCTGTTGGATGCAAGCTTGTGGGGCTGAAAAGTTGGTTGATCCAGTAAAAGAAATCACCTGAATTACTTTGTCCCCATTTATTTAGGGAAATTAAGGCAGAAAAGTCGTGCTAGATCCAGGGAAGCTGGGAGCCACCATGTTGGAAATGGTTGCACACACACCCCCCCTGCTTCTACTGACTGAATGTTTGATGTTCACGTACTGATTCGTCCATTAGAAAAAGGGAAATGTTTTTGTAATTCATTTTTGATGTTCAATCAAAACATCCCCTGTCTGCTTTGCAGGCCCATAGATTACACATATTGTGTTTAGTTTATTCATAGCCCATGTGTTGGGGGAAACTCCTCAATTGCTTGAGGGCCCTACGCAGGCTGGGGCTTCACATGTCAGGCCCTGGGGAGGGAGGGGGGCTTCTCTCATTCAAGTTTATTCATGCCCCCCTGTGTGGCCCCTCAACATTGGGGACCTTGTGGAGCTCTATAGTCTGCACTATTCTGGACCCAGCCTTGCAGAAAAGACGGCCGTGTCTGTAGTCTGCATAGCCCAGGCTTGCAAGAACTGATACGCTGCGTGGGCCTAGCTTCTTCAGATATAGGAGTTTGCATAGTAAAAGGAACTGCTTTGTAACCTGTACTAATGTGCACAGGATACACCCTGTCCCAAGGGACTGTTTGATACCCTTGGGGTTTCTTGCACTTTTTTCTTTAAAAGTCATGACCCTCTCGTAGCAACTGGTTTTTGCTAGTCTCTTCTGTGGCCTCTTAAGACAGGTTCCACAGTGCTAACCTACCTCAAAAAATGGTTTAGTGAAACACCTTTGGAGGGCGTCTTTGACCTCATAACGTGTGGCCACACTGGAAACAGGGTGAGTCCCTCCCCCCCTCCCCCCTCTCTGATGTGATCCAACCTTTTGCTCCCCTGGGAAACATTTGCTTGAGTTACACAAGCTCACATGGATAGCGCAGGAAAATAGAGATTTCATATAGAGCCCCCAAATAATAATAACTCTACCCTCCTTACCTCCAAGAGGCCGGGGCACTTAAGCCCTACGGCAATTATAATATAGATAATACCAGGCAGCCTTATATATGTAACATCATTATTTATTTCCCCTTTAAAAAGTTTAAAAGTATTAATAATGATTTCTTGAGGTTTGCAAATATCTATGAAGTTGAGCAGCGAGACGTTGGGCTCTGAACTCAAGCTCCAACAACTCATACAAATCACAAAAACGTACCTACGCATCATCCTATTGGCTTGAATGGAACTATTTAACATGCCTGTGTGTGGGGGGTGGGTGGGGGTGAGAAGCCGAAGTGTTGTCAGGACTAGACCCCAGGCTATAAGAAGGTGTTAGGAGGTAGCTCAGTTGTTGAAGTTGGTTTTGCATTAAAGGGGCATAAAATAGCACACAAAACAGGGAACACTTTTTGTACTTTTGTATTTTAATTAAAAAATAAAATACTGCCCAGAAGCAAAATCCTAGTCTCAAACCTGAAGTTGGAAGCCCATTGCAGGCCCGTCTCCTGTCCAAAGCCACTGGGTTTAAATTAGATTGATCATAAATACATAAAACACTAACAGGAAAGAAATCCCTCCAGATATGGTCAAATATTTTTTTTGGTTGTAAATGAAGGGGTTCTCATGGAAATTCTAGCAGAGCCTTAAAAGTTAACTGCAGAGGGATTTATTTTGTTTGTTCCTTTTACTGCTCCTTCATCAGCTATAAAGAAAGATTCCTAATCTTTAGACAATCTGCCTGTTCTTTACGTCAGCTCCATTGGGAAGTTTAGGTCCTGGTTTCTCCATTCTTGGGAACGGAGTCTTTGGGGAATCGGGAATGGATAGTGACATCAGCTGTAACTTTCTCAGCACTCCTTAAAAGTGCAAAGATTTGAAAGCTTTTCTCCCCATTATTATACGAGTTGGTGTTCAGTGGGTCTAAATGTAAACAAACCCCTAGCATTGTGAAGTCCGGGTAGCTGCTTACCCTAAGACATTCACGCAAGCACCAAAGTGCAGTACATACCCACAGGGAGGTTACTCTGGGTGTAAATGGTGGTGATTGATAATAAATTAATAATTAATTTTAATTTTTATATAGCACCCCCCTGCCAGGGCACTTGGAGCGCTTCACACAGAACTAATTAACACAACTTTTAATCCCCACAACAATCCTGTGAGGTAGGTGTGTGAACAGCTGAGTATTGGGTAGTAAATGATTTAAACATGCCATCTCTGATCACTTACACACAGAGTAAGTAAGCTACTTTTAGGCCATGTTCCCACAAAATATGGCTTATCTGCAGCATGATTGTCCTTCAATTCACACTGGGGGAAATCTGGAATAATTCCATTATTGTGGAATTTGCAGGAGGGAAGAATCAGGCCCTTGATATTTAATTGGGGGGCGGGGGGGGGGGAGAGGGGACAACCCCCAAATCTTTACTGAAACTAACTTGTGTTTCCCACAAAGAAGCAAGATGATTTGAAAAATACACACAGTTAACCTTCAAAGACAGCAGCAGGAATTCCTGGGTTGAAGGTTCTCAGCGATATTATCTGAAACCGCATATGCATTGGAAAGGCAATGATAGATATTGAGACACAGACCTTGCTCAATAGACCTTGAGCCAGATGACAAATTTATGCTTTCTGGGGACGCTGCATCATCTCTCATGTAATAACTACCATGGAACAAGAGGGCTAGATTGAGTCCAGGCCTCAGAGTGAGGGGGCCCGTGGCCGTTGCCAATGGCCTGAGCGCCACTAGGACTGGATGGGGGAGGGAGCTGGGCTAGGACACTGCCTCTACCCCTATGAAAATTTCATAGGGTGCTCGTGCCACTTGCTAAAAGCCCGGCCAAGAAAGAGGTTTTCAGAATGGGTGGGGCGTAGAGTACAGGCCCCACCCACTCTTAAAACTTCCTTCCTGGTGGGGTTTTTCCTGCTGCTCTGGGGAAGGCCTGCTGGAAGCCTTGGTGGTACTGCCCTCATGGGTAAGCCGTGCCCCCACCCTGGAGACCCTGTCCCTATGCCCCTAGCAAGGCCTGTAATTAGGACATGAGTCTGGGCCTGTCACAGCCTTGCTACATACCTCTATCAGCAGGAGAGAGAACCTGCTTCAATCAGCCCCCTTTCCAAACTCCAGAACCAACAACGGGGGGAGGAAAAAGAGGGGCTCTGACTCAGACTCATAAGCCCCCCTGCCCCCCAACAAAAACCAACTCCTAGCTCTTTTACTCTGGTTCTGTGGTAGCTCTAGCCTAGGGCCGCTGTCTCTGTGTCTGCCCAGGGAGTGTCTGCACTGCACTGGGACTCAGCTGGAGGCACAGGAGTTGGGGAGCAGGGGAGAGCTGTAGGCAGAGAGAGGGAGACTCCGGCTGGCCTGGGAGTCTCCTCCTGTGTGTGTCTCTCTCTGTGCAGTGAGTGATGCTGAGCAGACCTGGAGCTGGCGCCTCAGCCTCATTACCTCCAATTACAATAATTGTTGCCTCTCTCTCTCCTTCCAGTTTTCTGCATTTCCCCTGGGGGGAATCTCTCTGCTGCCTCTCTTCCAGCCTCGCTCCAGCTCCCCTCAATCGATCTCCCTGGCCCAGCTCCCAGCAGCCATTCCTGAAGGGGGACAGATGCTGATCTCTTCCCTATTGATTGGTCGGGGTTGAGGAAAGCTGCTGCTGCTGCTGCCTGGGTTTTTGTCGAAGTCAGTTCTGCATCACTGGGCACTTTAGAGCCGAGATTCATTTTCTAGAGGCTGCCAAGTCTTTTCCCCATCCAAGGGGCACACGTTCAGAGAAGGAAGGGCCTGATCCTGCCAGGAGCTGGACACCTTTTGGTTTCTATTCATTTCAGTGATACTGGCCCACTCATAGGGTTGCCATATATGCACATTTTTTCCAGGCCGCTTACAAAAAAATACAAGTTGCAGGGGCCTGCGTTGGCACCAATGCAGGCCCTGCAATATGTATTTTTCATAGGTGTCCTGAAATGTTTTGCATACGTAGGCGGCACTCCTCCCCTCCCAAAGGCAGGCCCTCGCTAAGCAAGATACAGATTCAGGTTCTAGGGACTCACTCTAGAAATGCTGCTGCTTCATATTGAGCGTGCGCCCCTTAAACCTATAGAGACCAGGGTTCAATATTCAGTTCTTCTGACCCCTTTGTGCTGGGCCCATGGCCAAAGGGCTGGATTAACTGGCTAACTGGGCATCACGTCTGGCTGGTATTGCACTCCCTCCGCCCCCCTCCTCTGGGCCAAAGGAGAAAGGGTGTGTCCTGACCTTTGATTATTCTCTAATGACTTCACCTTTGCTTTCTTCTGTGCTGCTGAGAACAGCTAGGGCAGGGCAGGCCTCCAAGTCAGGGTTGTAATTCTCTGCACAGATCAGTGCACTGATCCTCCAGACAATCCCTAAGGACCAGAACCCCCCTGCCTACCATCGTTGGGGTGCTGGATAAATGATACTGACTGCCACCCTCCCACGCCCACCTAATCCCCCAAACCCAGGCAGGAAATACCTTGTGTCTTCTTTGAAGCTTTCTTCTGCTGAAAAAGGCAAACTGGACTTCACAAGGGCAAGTCTGTTGTTGTTTAAAAAAACAAAAAAAATAAACCCATGATCGGAAAAAGAGTAACTTGCATAGTTTCTGCAAAAGACAAATGCTACCCAGTCCATTGATCAATAGGGAGGGGTTAGTACCTTAACCCTCATATCTTTAGAATAAAAGGAAGCTCATAGTTTGCCCATGTCTTGAACAACGGGGAACCAGAAGAAGCCAAGCTTAATTCATAGTTCTATTCCGAATGCATTATTTACTAAGTCTGCAGTATCTAGGGTGTGAGAAGAAGGCAGGGTTAGTATCAAGAGCCTGCTGTCCTGAGTATTCATATGTTTGTTAATAATAATAATAATAATTAATGAACGGCCAATTAGCTACTTTGGACAGGACTTTGCAAGATTAGTGCTAAATTAGATTATACTGTGTTCAGGAGAAAAAAGGCAGTAGGTGGAATGCCACTAAGTCATGAAGCTTGGACTATTCACTTGGGACAGTTTTCTTGCTGGAGACAAGATTTCGAGGGTGTTTGGAATTTTGCATTATATACCTCCACCAACTGTAGTTGGTCCAGTAAAAGATATGACTTTACTACTTTCTCTCTCTTGAACACAGTTTGTGTCTTATGACACTGATTTTACAATATTATTTTTGTTGTTTATATAGCACCAGCAATGTATCTGGTGCTGTACAATCAGTAGTTAGAGACGAGTCCCTACCCCAAGGGGCTTACAATCTTGTATATTTCTTCATGAATGTATCCCTCTCTCCCTCGTTTTCCCTCCCTTGTCATTTCTAGATTGTAAGTCCCTTGGGGCAGGGACCTGTTTTTAATTATGATTGTACAGTGCTAGGTACATTGCTGTCACTATATAAATAATAAATAATAATTTAAACCATGGAAACCAGGGCATGGAAGGAAGTGAGGCAGCTTGGTGCATGGGAAGGTGTTTGAATTTGGCAAAATAATGTCAGTTGGTATAAGTTGAAGATGAAAGATTTAGTGGGGTCTGAGATGCAGCAATGGATATCACTAGGCAAGTGCATAATAGACTAGGAATCTGAACATAATAGACTAGGAATCTGAAAGAAGAATTTAAGGTGTACTGGGCAGAGGAAGTGTTGGAAGCTAGAGCTAGTCTAGAAATTTTCAATGAAACATTTCCCCAATAAAAATACTGTTTTTTGTTGTGTGGGGAAGTGTCATCAAAAGCTGTCAAGTTTAATTTTTCTTTGGACAAAGTGACATTCAACAGAAAACTCTCCATTGACTAAAATTAAAATGGATGCACTATGGCTGTGTGTGTGTTTGCACCCAGGTGCATTGCCTCGCGGAAAATGTAGTTCGCCAAAGATGATGATTGAACTTTGTTTCCCAAGGAGCACTGTACATGTGCTTGTGCAAGGCATCCAAACCAATAGGTTGCTATCATGGGCATACCCCACAAATAAAAAATTATCTGAATACGCATGTGTATGGAAACATAAGAATGTTAGTTTTGACAAAAATGTCAGAATTTCATCCCAATCCAGGTTGGGGAAAAAAAATATTTTTTAAAATGTCTGTCCCTTGTAAATTTCCTTCTCCAATTACTGCTATAGGAACATGAGACATGGCTGCTTTTATACAAGCGCCGTCCACTCATGCCTGTAATCATGCGAAAAGCAGCCTCAGAGTGTAGAATGTTGTATGAAACTGGGCTGGAAGGAGGTGGATGGAATACTCGGAAGTGAAGAGGGCATGGACCATATTTCCTGCCATGCGAATGGGGAAGAAAGGGAAGGTTGTAAACTGAGTCATCCTTCTTTTGCCAATTCTGCTAGGTTCTTTAATGCCAGAAGCTGTCCAGAGTGTCTTCGTTCTGTTTAATACTTTGTATCAGAAAAAGAACTGCCCAAGGCTGCTAGAAACTGATATGAACCAAGGACTCCTTAAGCATTTCCCTTGCTTTCTTGTTGTTCTGTCTAGTACAAACGAGATATTTCCAGTCCAAGAAAATCATTTCTGGGTGGGGAAAGGAAAGGATACAGGTTGCTGATTGATTGTTTTTGAAAGCTAATTTGAATGAGCTAAATACAATAGTAATCATTCTTTGTTGATGAAATCGGAGCATTATGATGATGCAATGCAGACAAGCGCTGCCAATAAGCAGGGCAATACTGTATTTACGTTGGGAGGAATGCAATTTACTGCTAGGGAATGGTGCAATAAATCAGGTGAGTAAAGGTGACTATTCCAGTGGGTGTGCATTATTCTGCAGTGGCTAGCAATTTTTTGAATTTCACTTCAAATGCAAATACAGCATGGAGACACAATTATAATTTACTAAACTTAACCTGAAAGGTTAAGGTCAAATATCTGGGTGAGGCACAGAAAATGACCTGCAAGATTTTAAAAAATGACCAAGAGCGCGTGGTAATTCCAGAGGCTGTAGGGCTGGGTGAATACCTTCCTATGGGGAAGCATGCTTCAGAGGACAGTACTTAAAAACCCACTTTTTGCCACTGCAAATTCTCTGGAGGTTGCAGAGGGGCCCAGTGGGCTCCAATGGCAAAGGCTTTGTAAAGAACAGTGTAGCCAGGCGCTGCCACTGACACGACAGATGATTCCTGCTGAAATTGGGAAGGGAGAGTGTGGAAGAAGTGATGCAAAGAGAGGAGCTAAACTTGGTTCTTGTGGTCTAAATATAGAAAAGGAAGGAAGGGTGGTTTCATTTGGAATAAGAGATGCAATCTGAAATGCCAATTTTTAAAACAATCCTGTTAATATATTACTGCCCTTTTTAGTGTCTCTTCGTTGGCTTAGCTACCCTGTACTTGGCCAGATTTTTATAACTTTCCTTGTCACTTTCCATCATCTGTGTCAGGTTTTTGAAGTCCTTCTTTCTGAGCAAAGGATGGGAGTGAGTGCTCATGTTCTGGGATTTGATGCTATGACCGTGCAGTCCAGGGGGCAGACCCCAGGTGACATTGCATCTGAAAGCAGTAAGATCATTCAAGCAAAGGATGGGGGCTTGTGGCTACTTACACAATGGAGCAGTGTGGGAGCAGACCTCTGGGGTGAGGCCTGTGTGGACCCGGGATGCCCAAATCTGGTTTGGGTCTTGTCTTGGTAGCGTGCAGGTCAGGGAAAGCTGTGTGCCCAGGGGGAGGGGCCTGCTGGAAGCTTCAAAGTTCTGAGTAATTCTGAATGTTCAATTGCTTCGACTCAGTTCGAACAAGAGTTTTGAAAGCTTTAAATTAAATTATGTCTCTTTAAAAACCTGTCTCTCACCTGGCATTCAGATTAGGAGTACAGACTATGCCCAACAGTCTGCAATTGTGTTGGAGGGATCAATTGATCTTTCCTATTCCTACACATGACTTTTGATTTTTATTTTTTTCCTCTCTCTTCCTTTTACCAGGTATTCCTGCATAATTTCTGTGTGAAAGTCTGCACAATGGCTCTATGGGGAAGGTATCGCTTGGATAGCTGTAGCATTTATCAGGTAAAACGGCTGCTGTATTTTACCTTGAGGTGCATTTTCCCCTCTTTTATTCAGTATTAATTTCAAAAGGCTTCCTTGTATTTGTGCATGTTGGTGGGAGAGAGAAGCCTTTTGATATGTGGGCCACACAGTCATTACAAGTTAAGGCTCCAGGCAGCTCTCTTGTGGTTGTTACTGACACATCATGCTGCCTCAGGCCTCTGACTCTTTGCTTGCCGCTTCCTTGTAGTTATTATCTTGCATTCCTTTGGGTTGCAGAACATGTCATTAGTGTTGCTTTGTGCCGGGCCTGTCTCCTGTCCCTTTTACAGGCCAATTCTGGGCTGTCTTTCCTTTCCCCTCTAAAACAGAAGCAAATGAATGCTCCAGAAGCTTCAGTTTATTGGCACTTGAGTTGTGGAGACCTCACACAACCACTCCACAGCTTCTGATGCAGAATGTTAGTGCTGGGATCATGAGTGCTGTGAGTGGGAAAGGATTAGATGGTGATCCTGAGCTAATCAAAATCATGTAAGGGGGTGCACCCCATTGGCTCCTGCCCCTTCTGAGCATCGTGACATCATGGCACTAGGGGAAAGGGCATGGCTACATCAGAAAGGGGTGGGACAAAATGGTTGTCCTCCCCTCCCCCCGTAATTCTGCTGGCGTCCTTGCTCCTGAACCCCTCAGGCTTCCCTGCCACACCCCTCTAGGACTCCGTGTAAGTAGATCCAGTGAGTAATGCCATTAGTCTTGAGCGAACCATCCTAGGGAAAGATGTTCTTCCTTTCCTGGCTGTGGCTTTCAAGCATATGCAGTGTCTAAAACCAGATTTTGACAACATGGTAGTAAATAAATACTAGATCACAAGTCAAGCTCGACAGCAGTTGAGAAGATTTACCTTTTGAAACTGATCTTTATGGGTTTTGAAACACATTGCCTTCTATGAGAGTCTGCATTATGTTCGTTGTGACAACACTGGTAAATGGTTGGGAATACACTCTGGCTGTTAACAACAAGACAATAGCCCACTGGAGTCTGGGCATGTTCTGTGCAGCCCCCACTCACATGTTTAGCCTGTAGAACCTAATAAACAGGCAGCCCCATGTGTGTATTTCTTGTGGTGCAGGAAGCCCCCACTCACAGGTTTAGTGTGACAAGCCCAATACATGGACAGACATTCTTTCCTGCCATGCTCCTCCCACCAATTCTCCCTTCTCAGTATCCCACCCTCTGTCATGACTCACAGCCACGGCAAACCATGGGAACAAGAAGCTGGGGCCAGTTGTTCCTTTCTTCTGCGCTGTTACAATTCCGGGAGGTGGTCCAGCACTTGCTATCCCTGCCCACCCATAGAGGTCTGTACATGGGTTTATACCTGCCAGCATGTGGCAGCTGGAATAACTTTTTGCTATGCGCGTAATACTAAATT
Source organism: Sphenodon punctatus (assembly GCA_003113815.1). NCBI lineage: Eukaryota > Metazoa > Chordata > Lepidosauria > Sphenodontia > Sphenodontidae > Sphenodon > Sphenodon punctatus. The sequence continues at coordinate 1,622,250 of QEPC01010294.1, read as the reverse complement.
TATTGAGCAAATCCCATACTTTAGGGAGTGCCTATAGTGAAAATTGAAAGTGAAAACAATTGGTGTTTGCATGTTGTCACCACTCAGTTTCTCACATCCATGGCTCACAGCAATGTACTGGCAGGTAGCAGCACATAATTTTATTGGGGTCTCGCCTGCCATGGTGTTGGAAATCCCTCTCGATTCGCATAATCCCCCCAGTCAACCATGCATCTCTTGTACCTAGCATTTTCTGCATTAACATACAAGTTGGGGCAGAAGACATCCCTGCTTGCCAGGGTACTCTGCATTTCTCTGCTTGTCGAAACCTTGTATAGGGCAAGAAGTTCTCCATCAGTTGGTTCACATTCCCTGTACCCCAAGTCACTTGTTTCCCCCAAGAGATTAATCTCCGGCATCCAATTGAGGCACTGGCTCCGCAGGTATTCTCCTGCTGTCATCAGGGCAGTGATGAGGGAAAAGCGGCAAGGAACCAGCTTCTATTAGTTCACTAATTCAGACCACTCTACCTGACCTTCCCACCCGGTGTTACAGGCCCCTGCCTGCCCAATTTACAGCCCTCCACCCACCTGAAGGGAAGCAGGAATGAGTACCTGGTCTATGCAGCTGCTGGGGCAGTTGCTGCAGCAGGATCTCAGTGGACATAGTCCTCCTCCTGTGATCACTGTAGAGGAGTGAAGAACATTCAGAAATCAAGTACTCCAATTCACGCCATCTCCCCCCCAGCCACCATTTGGGCTTCCACCCTCCTGCCAGCCTGCTCTCCCATCATGGTGCTTCCCTGCTGCCAGCCCACGGGTCTGCCACAATGCCTTGCCACCCACTTCCTGTGCCTACCATTCTCGTTTGGTGGAGCTGTCTCCCATCCCAAGATCCTGTCCCACTTATATTCCTGCTGCTCCTCTACATTCTCCTGGCTGACTGTTAACACAGTTAATAACAACAATAATAATAAATGAAAGCATTTGTCACGCAGCTGTGTAAACGCAACCTCCCCCTCCCCCCAGGTGAATTAACTTACTGTTCTTCTCTGCCGCCACTTCCTCCTCTACAAAGGTGTCCTCCTGATCCTCTGTGCCCTTGACCAGAATCTCTGGTGGCTCCTCGGACATGAGCTATGACTCAGTCTTAGAGGAATACACCTTAAAAGTCATGGTGTCTGTGTCAGCATCGCCCTGTGCTGGCTCCAGGATGGGGATGCACATGGAAGAATCTTTGCTGGCAGTCGCTGATTCTGTGGGGGGAAACGGGAAGAGTTGCAGTGGGGGAGCCATATTGCTTCTGGCCTCTCAAAAAGGCGCAGCTCCATCCATGTGCATCGGAACCAGTCAAAGAGCTCACAGTAGAGAGATGTTTTCCTCCCAGAGCTAGAGGCAAAGTTGTTGCCCCAAAACTTCTTGAGGCGTACCCATGCCTCAGGTCCTTGGCCTGGTGCTGGCACTGGCTCATGTTGCAGGTATAGCCCTGCTGTGCCATTTGGACTGAGATGTCCTGGAACACCGCCTCATTCCTATAGCACTTCACCAGGGCATATTGGACTTTCTGCTCCTTCTACAGAGCTATGAAGGCCTTGGGGTTTTCCTTGGTCCAGGGAATGAAACATTGGTAAGCAGAAAGCAACTGCAATTGGGTGATGGTGGTAGTGATGCTGGTTGTTGCCTGGCTATCAGTTTGAGCCATGGCCCCGGCAATGGTAATTCTCCGCAAGTTGTTCCTAAGAATGCAATGACTGGGAAACAGCAAGCATCAGCAGACGTACACTGCCTACTAGGATGAGCTGGGAGAACGCATGTTTGAAAGCAGTGCAGTGGACTTTTAAGGTGGTGCACACCAGTGAGAGCGAGAGTGGAGAGCGGCAGGAAGTGGCCGCTCCTCGGAATCTCTAGGATCTTTGCCCAGGACTCTGTGGTGCTGACGCACCTGTATGCACAGAGATTGCCTGCAAGATAATTGACAGGATGTAGACACGCGGGTGCACATTAGCCTGCATTTGCCCAGATGGCAGGCTCCGCATGTTCCAGGATCCCACTGTGAGTGGGGGCTACGTGGCTGGTGGGGGCAAACCCCTAATAAATGGGCAGGTGGGCCTCTACTTGGTGTGGGTTACCATCTCATTTGCTAACACCCATTGAAGCAACAGAACTTAATGAATCTAAGCCTGCTCTGATGGGCGACGGCTATGCCCAACTAAAAAGATTGCTGCACGCACTTGTAATTGCCATGGAGAACAGAAGAAATGCTGACCAGGAGGTAGCTTCTCAAGGTTACTGTTGTCACAACATTAGCAGGTGATGTGGCGTAACTGACTATGGTGTTTTGTAAATCTCTGTCGTGTCCGCAAACAAAAATTAGAAAATTACTTTGTGGTAGAGGGAATGCATAATTGGAAAGTCTGTGGTACACTACACAATCACGCATATGTCATAAATAAAAACACAATAATAACCTAGGAGCGATGCAATCTAGATTGCAGTCTGTCTCACTGCAGAGGAAGATTTGAATTAATCAAGCCTCTTGGATTTCTTATTTCCTCTCTCTGAATGGCACTCTGTTTGCTGAATGTCCTCCTTCAGCTAGGCTAATATGGGATATTCGGTACAGAAAATGTGTTTGGTTGTTAACTGGGCACTGGATTTAGTGTTGAATTTCAGTTTTATGAATACAAATTTTGGTCTATTCTCTGTGAACTGAAAAGGCACTATATTTATGTTTTAAAGTTAAAATAATAGTTTATATATTTGTGACTCGGTAGTAGGATTCTTTTGAATAATCTGTGCAGAATTTACTCTTGGGTTTCTTGGGGGCACTGAAATGAATTTAATATCTGTCATGAAGGTGGAGAGGGGGGATGACTTTGCGTGACTTTGGCTCTTTGAGCTAATCAGATCAAAACATTTGCCCTAGGAGTTTTGCTAATTATTTGCCAGTAAAATAAGCAGGATTTATTTTCCTGATTTAACAAATTTATATTGCAGAGACCAAATGAACCATTGCATTCTAAGGTAGCCATACTAAAGATATACAATTTAAACTATGCAATGGTAAAAATAATGTGCTTTTAATGCTGTAGAGAAGTTAAATGGTGACTTATCTGAACTCTGCTTTCGTTAACAACCGAATGCTGGTTGTAGACTAACTAGAGAAATTGGAATGAAACTTCAGATGTTTGTGTGAATTAATGTGTATAGAAACACAAGCAGTTCTTGCATGGAATTTAAGACCTTATTACACTGTTCATCAATGTCTGAACAGCACAACTACAGGATAGCCTCGAAGAATCCAGCCCATGGATTGTCAGTGTGAGCTTTTTCATTGACTTCAGTAAGCATTGTGTCTAGACCAGACGGGCCACTCTTCTAAGCATTTTGGCCATCTCATCCCCTCCTCTCTTACGTTGCCGTGATTTTGCTTGAACACATCTTCTCCTTCTACTTTAATCGTAGGAGGCCCCTTAAAAACCCCACTGGAATGTAAAATGAATGAGTCCTTTAAGTTGTAAGATAAAGTAGCTGAAAAGACACAGTAACAATCTGGGATCCTTACAATAATGATGTAATACTAGGGCAGAAGCTGTCGTCACTACTACCCCTGGGAAGTGGTGAGGGGAGAAACTGAGAATGTTGACCTGTGGCTCAATAAAGGGGGGAGGGGGGGAGAGAAAGGGGCACGGAGGAAGTGGGTGGTTGTAAGACAACTTGTCCAAGGCCTAAAATGCCTTTGGCCAGTGCCAGCTGCTGTATCATGTACACTACTGTCCTTCTTTCTAGAAACAGTAGACTGGAAATGTGGAGAAATTCCAGTTATCTAACTTTTTTAAAGGTCTGTACTGCTTTTCTTTTTCTGGGTTCATTTTCTGTACTGTTGCTCAGACCTTTGCCTCATTAACACTCACACAACTCTCGATTTCTTGCCCACAGCCTGTTCCCAAAAGCCCATTGTTTGATTTGTGCACACAATACTTCAAGATGGCCAGCTCAACCATTACGTTATGATGCACTGTGAGGGACTGCCCTTTAGTTGGGGTGCTTTTGACTAGCCTGGGTGTAGTCATGAATGTCTTTATAAATCTCAAGATTATATTGTTAGTATTAAATTGCATAAGGTGATAAGGAATTAATAGTTTCATAATCTTTATTTGTCTATATAGTAGTGCACCCCCCCCCTGCCAGGGCACTCAGAGCACTTTACATATAATTCATACAATTGTGAATTCTCACAACCACCCTGGGAGGTAGGTTAGGCTGAGAGAATATTGTGACTGGCCCAAGGTCACAGTGAGTTTTGGGCTAAGGCAAGGTTTCCCCTGCCCTCCCTACCGCCATGTCCAAGTACTTAGCTATTACACAACACTGACTCTTGGATGTTCATAAACCACATCTCTTGAGTATTCTCTATTTGAAGGGACTGGGGTGGATTATTTATTTATTAATTAATTTATTTAAAATTTATATTAAATTTGGCATAGACACACCTGTATCCCAGCCTAAAATCAACTCTTCTGCTCTGGTGGAAACCTATATCGCTGCATTAGCTACTTTACTGCAGCGTTATATTTTCAAGCAAATTCACATGCAGTCTTCCACGTATATCTGTAACTCAGCAAACTTCGAAATAAAAGCTGGCCCAAACTTTCCTGGGCAGCAGTCTTGCCCTGGGTGGTGGGGCTTTGCTGAGCTGAGAGAATGCACTAATAAGTGAATTAGCATCTCAGTAAGGAGATCACTTTGGGGCTGATATTGATCAGGCAGAGCTTGTGTGTTTGCCTGGGATTGTTTGGGGGATAATTGAGTGTCATTCTCTGTCTGTGTCGTCTCGCTGGCGCCTGGTGCTTTTGGATTTGCTAATTTTCACTAAGTACTCCCACTCCATCTGCCCGACGGAGCAGCCCGGCTCCACCTGGTCAAACCGCCTGTCTGACTGGGCTTTATTGATCCTTGCAAAAGAAATAATAATAAAATAATAATAATAAATAAAGGATAAGAAACGCTTCGTTCCATCCTGGCTCAGCCTGGAGGGCTTGCTGCGGTCCTCCTGCACCGCACTCTCTGCTAATCACGCCTTACATAGTCCCCCTCAGACGCGTACTGTATTGGCATTGCCTGTAATGATCTTTCCATGCATCCTGGCTCTTACATAACACGCCTCGCTACTCTGAGCCAGGCTGGGGAGACTAGTCCCTTCCAGCGCCGTGCACCTGCTCTGAACTCTTGGCTCCAGTCACATTACAGGGCAGAGAGAATTCCGATTTGGGTGCAGGAACGTGTAAAAGCCACCTGTGCCAGGTGAGAAGATGCTGCTGGGTGCAATCGTACTGAAGTCAATGGGAATTAGATTACACCCAGAGAGCGGTCCGCACCCTCTTTTACTTCAGCGCCGTGGGCTCAGGATACAGCCCTCCGCTCAGCCATCAACTTGAGTGGGTGAGGATCGCATCTTTGATCTTGGAATTGTGTCCTGCGAAGAGAAGCCCAGCAGCCAAGTTCTCTCTCCCGCAACCCACTTGCAAGGGGCGGGGAGTGGGGCTGGTATTAGCCCGGTGAATGGCAGCGGCAGGCCGCCTATGAGGGAGGAGCTGGGTGGAGCGATGGGCGTGCAGCGGTGGGGCAGGCTCCGCGTTATTTACAGCGCAGGAGGCTCTGGGGCTGTGCGAGAAGAGAGCGAGGCGCTAGGCTGCTGTGTGCTCTGGCCGAGAGAAACTATCCGCTGTTCCCCTGCTGCCCGATGTGGTTCTGCTGCCCCTGGGTTGGGTGAGCGATCGGCGCCTCTGCGGTGGGCAGCCGTGTTCAATGCACTGGCCGGGCCGGGCGCTCTAGTGCGGGGAAGCGAACCCTGGAGGGGCCGGCAGAGGTTAAATGGATCGCCAATCCAGCTACATCTTCATCTGGCTGCAACTGGAGCTGTGCGCCATGGCCATCCTGCTGACCAGAGGTGAGCCAGCCGAGCGGCCAGGCTGCGGGGAGCAGGAAGCCAATGGCTACAGGGGGGTCGGCTCAGGGGGCTGGGGGAACGGGGTTAGTGGAGGCGACCCTGTAGTGGCTTTAGAGAGGAGCAGGCGGGTTCGGTGTGGAGAGGGGGTTGGAGGGAGAGAGGATGAGGATACATGTGGGGGTCGGGAGAGCAGGGGCAGGCTGGTCGGTGTAGGGAGAGGCTGAGCTATGGGGCAGGCTGGTCGGTGTAGGGAGAGGCTGAGCTATGGGGCAGGCTGGCCGGTGTAGG
>QEPC01010294.1:1595357-1615396 GCA_003113815.1 Sphenodon punctatus | reverse complement strand
GGCTAGTCGGAGGGAGAGGCTGAGCTATGGGGCAGGCTGGCCGGTGTAGGTGGGGAGGGAAGAGAGAGGCTGAGCTGGGGGGGAGAGGCTGAGCTATGGGGCAGGGGATGCGGGAAGGGTTTAGGTAACTGGCGGCAGTGGGACGAGGCAGAGGGCAGCGTGGGGATAAGATGCTGGGATAGCCCGAGTTGTGCTGGGGGCAAGGGCAGCATGCGGCGGCTCGGGCGCGCTGGGTTCCCTGCAGGCGGTTTCCCGGGGGAGCGGCGAGTCCGGGGCTGGGAGGCTCCCCGGCACACGGGGCTGCGCGCTGCCTTTGAAGCCCGGTGCCAAGGCTTTGTTAGCTGCGCTGCTTCCTCCTCTGCCGAGCCTCGCAGGCTGGGACAAGCTCGCCCGGGCCCGGGAGGGCGCTGGTTGGCTCCTGGCCTCTCCCCGCCCCTAGCGCGCTGCTCGATCCTGCCCCGGCTCCTTGATGTAAGTCAGACCCAGGGGCAAGCGGTTGTCAAAATGTTTGTGTTCGCCTGTCTCTAATGAACTTCTGAACGTTTCCAGCCGTGGAGCTGGGCACTCTTAAAGAGACACGCACCTCTTAGCCGGAGCCCCCGAAGAGGGGAGGGTTCCCCTTATTTTCTCCCCAAATGGACAGCAGAAGCAAACGCCCGGGCTGATTCATTTCACACTCCGGGTTGGATGCGAGATGTACAACTTCCTGTTGCAAAAGAGAGAACTTTCTGCAAACAGTTCTAACAACTGTTTGTTAACTCTATCCAGCCTCCATGCAAACCCCAGTGAGTTAACTTCCTTTTTTAAGGGGGAAAGGTAACTCGGTTTTTTTGGTTGCCTGTAATTGCCATGTGCTAGGAGGTTAAAGGATAAGCTAGCCCAGTGCGATGTGCGCCACTATTTATTTTTGAAGGAAGGGTGTAACTAACCCCAAATAACAGCCCTTGCAGCAAGCAGAGGGAAACCTTCTGGCCCCATCAAAGGCAGAGGCAGAACAGGGAGTGACTGAGAGTGATGTGAAGTCCCAGATACTGAAACTATGTGCCTGATAATGATATAATTAGGGGATCACAGACTTCTGGCTGCTGCTGACTTCAAAAGCCTTGAGCAGCCTGTAGTCACTCCTGTAGCCATCTTGACTAAAAACAGACATTTTTCTTTAATAGCTACATACAGTAACAAGAAAGAGGAGGGAACAGAAGGGCATTGTTCACTGTTTCAAAATACCAAATACCCTTTCTGGCCTTTAGCATAGCACAGGAAGAAACTTTATGAATTGACAGAAATACAGTTTTAATACAGTAAGACAAAAGTCCATTCTGTTCCACCAAAAATGTGGCTTTAATTAAAAAGGAGTTGTAATAACCCTATGACTACCCTGTCAAATTTTGTTTATAAGATTGTCTTAGGTCAATAAAATGTAGAATTTAAAGCAGTGTTGTATAAGCAGTTAAAAAAGAAACCTGCTTTTTATTATTTCATTCTCCTTTGCCTGCTGTGCTTTTTGGAGGGGGGGGGGTTTGCTATTTTTAATTTGTTGTAAATGAAAGCTGTTGGGAACAAAAAAAACCTTTTAAGCTAATCGGATAGTGACTTGAACATTTGGAGCAGGGGAATCGAGGAGAGGGCGAAATAGGTTGTTTGGAAGGGGTCTTCTATGACCCCTTCCAGGGAATCTTGGGGTGAAAACAGACATGAGGCTAACTGCACTTTAACATCGCTTCAACATTTCTTATGCATGTTGCAGTACTGTATAGGGCACCAGTACAGCCCTGCAACATGCATAAGAAATGTGGAAGCGGTGTTAAAGTGCAGTTAGCATCATGTTTGTTTTCACCTTTAGTTTTCTGCAAGCCTAGGGGAGTTATGTGGGCTGGAGAGGGAGGGAGAGAGAGACTATCATTTGGCTTCTGTTAAAGATGCGATTAAAGAGCATCAGGGACATCGGTGTTGAGAACTTCCTGCAGCATTATGGTGCATTTGAGCATAAGGTAGCTTGAGTTCTGGAAGCTAACCTGACTGAGGTGTGTGTTCCATTCATTGCAAGTGCAGCAGTTCGAACTCTAAAACTGTGTAGTGGGAGGGTGTAGTTCCTCTGGCTTATTTTCAAAAATGAGTATTCAAGCAGGAGAGATCTGACACTCCATTGACTCTGTGCCACTGTGGTAGGAAGTGCACCAGCTGGATTGAAAGTGGTCTCGGGTAAGCCCACACAGCTAATGATGGGTTCAAAACCAGACTTTCTTTCAATGCGCTGAACTGATGGGACACTAAGAATACTTACCTAGAAAGAGCAAGCTTTCCCCCTACAGTTTGGGACATGCATAATTCGTATCCGTGGCCTAGAGAGCGCAAAATGAAGAGGGTGTTGTGTTTTTTTTTTTTTAATGAAGGGAATTTTTTTTGGGGGGGGGGGGGTTGCTTCCTTCAAAGATTTTTGAGGTTTCCTGACATTTTTCACACAACCGGTAGATAATTTTCAGTCTAAATGCTTCCCTTCTACAGTTTGGGACATGCATAATTCGTATCCGTGGCCTAGAGAGCGCAAAATGAAGAGGGTGTTGTGTTTTGTTTTTTTTAATGAAGGGAATTTTTTTTGGGGGGGGGGGGGGTTGCTTCCTTCAAAGATTTTTGAGGTTTCCTGACATTTTTCACACAACCGGTAGATAATTTTCAGTCTAAATGCTTCCCTTTTTTTTACTACATGTTGGATTGCATGCAAAAGTTGGTGGGCAGGGATGGGAGGAGATTTCAGCCGTGCAGTTTCACTCCTTTTTTATGACTTTCCATTTGGGTTGAAAGAAATTGACTTTGGCAAACAAACCACTAATTGTAAAGTGCACAGTTCCTGTTTTATAATACTGACTGAAAACACCCTTTTGCACGACAAGCTTTTTATAGGGAAGTTGGGGAGTTCCTTTTTCTGGAGCTATCGCAAATAGTTGTCCAGTTTCACACTGTAAAAAACACACCAATAATCTTGTGTTTCTAGATTGTAATGGTTCTACTACGTTCTAATAACGTTATAAGGTGTTGGCTGAAACTCTTAAACTTTGGCACAGCCCTCAAAGGTAGCAAACGATTCAGCAACTCTGATTAAATATTTATGCGTGGCAAAAAATATTAGCATTTTTGTTGTAGGATCATGTTCAATTTAAAGGTGTAATTCAAGTTCACCTTCCTAAAAATTGTTTTCCCACAGGAATGATGTTGGGGTAACAGTATTTTAAACTAGTTTTTTAGAAAAATGCTGTAAAACTAGTACTTGTTTCTTGTGTGTGTTGTTAAGGATGGGTTTAGCCCTCCCTCCAAAAAAAAATCCCGAAGTGAATGGGAATACAAGCATTTAAGTAAAGCTGGTCCTAGTGATATGAAAAATGGTTAGGCTTACAGAGTAGCTATATGACATGTATCTAGATTTCTTGCTAAGAAATCCTAAGTGTCTTAGATTTCTATCCTGCAAATACTTAAACACAAAATTAATTTTATACTCTTGCAAGTCATGATGGTCAGTAGAACCACTCAATATGGAAAGTTTAACGTTGTGGTTAAGTCTTGAAGTCTCTTTAGGTTTTTCAATAAGGACATGAATCCTGTAAAGTGTGAAACTTCAATTCTTCCTGTTTAGGTATATCAATTGGTGTTGTCCCAAAGTTAGTGCTGTGGGATCTCTGTGTGTAGAAGTGAATCTTCACATACCGCATCTAAGACTAAAGCATTTGACATGAGCTCTTCTTGTTCTAGGTGAGATCCGATGCTACTGTGATGCTGCACACTGTGTTGCAACTGGCTACATGTGTAAATCAGAGCTGAATGCCTGCTTCTCGAGACTGCTTGATCCTCAGAATGCAAACTCTCCACTTACTCATGGTTGCTTGGACTCTCTTGCAAGCACAGCAGACATCTGCCAAGCTAAACCAGTCCAAAACCACTCTGGCACCCCCATGCCCACGTTGGAATGCTGTCATGAAGATATGTGCAATTACAGAGGACTGCACGATGTTTTCTCCCCTCCCAAGGGCGAGACCTCCTCAGGTAGGCAAAGCAGCTTCAGCTGAATCTCTCCTCTGATCTATAGGCTTGTGACAGGCAAGACCTTGTATGCCTGCTATTGATTTTGTTGTTAATGTAATTAGAGACACCCAAGGCAGAAGCATGTAGCTGGATACAAAGAGAGGGATCCCTGTTAAGTAACTTTTTATGGCTGCATTAGATGTCTGCCTTATTTTGTTCTTGTCTAGGAAGCAGAAATGGAGTCCATGCTCGTTCATACTAAATCTATTAGCAACCCAAACACATTCTGTACTATATAATAAATTGACTAGATCTGGGTTCTCCTGTAAAAGCACCTCTGCTTTACAGAGTATACATTTGGTTCCTTCAATGATTGTTGGCAGCTCTTACTGTACAGTTCAATAAACCATTAAATAACAACCTGAGACTGAAGTAAAAAGACTGACCATTTTGTGTGTCTTTTTTTAGGACAAGGGAGCAGATATCCGCATGAAAGCAGCCGCAACCTCATCACGAAGGTTCAGGAGTTGACCTCTTCAAAAGAATTATGGTTCAGGGCAGCTGTAATAGCTGTTCCCATAGCTGGTGGCCTCATCCTGGTGCTGCTTATTATGCTAGCCTTGAGAATGCTCAGGAGCGAGAACAAAAGACTGCAAGATCAGCGACAACAAATGCTCTCCCGCTTGCACTACAGTTTTCATGGACATCACTCAAAAAAAGGGCAGGTGGCAAAGTTAGACTTGGAATGCATGGTGCCAGTCACTGGTCACGAGAACTGCTGCATGACCTGTGATAAAATGAGACAGCCAGACCTCAGCAATGATAAGATTCTTTCGCTAGTCCACTGGGGAATGTACAGCGGGCATGGAAAGCTGGAATTTGTATGACCAAGTTTTGTCTTGTGTTCTTTTTTTAATCTGAGCTAAAATTTGAAAGGCCTTCGGGTTCTGCTGGACAGGAGCACTTTATCTGGGGGGACAAACATACACTCAATAATCATCTTTGAGAAACCAAGGACCACACAAACGGTCGTGGATATATCTTCTGAAGGATTCCAAAAGTTGTCTTATTTGCACAGAGTAAAACACACTCAAATGTATTTGCTTTTAAATTTTGTGAAAGCAAAAGTTAGAAGTTGTGTACACTGTCTCACCAGGGTTATCTGAGCTGTAGGGAGCAGAGAACTGAGTTACATTAATAAACTGTATGCAAGTTCTGATGTTTCCTGATTTTATTGTAAATAATTTTTTTTTAAAAATACATATATTTTGTCTGAAGTCTACTTGTGTGTTCTTTTAGAAGGCGGTGGCTTCCTTTCTATAAAGGTAGTGGTGTTAAAGAGGATGCAACAATACTTAAGTTCAGTGTTCTTAGGCAAGCTCAATTCTGCTGGACAGTGGCAAAAACAAATGTTACCCCAGCAACTTTGATGTCAGTTTCTTTGTATTTACTACACATGATCTTCCCTTGCTAGCTTGCTTCACTGCTTAAATTGCTTAGTTTCCCTTGTTAGCATAACCGTTCTTCCATTACTGCTAAGGCTGATTGCTACTTGTTCTGTCCTTGTTGATTAGTATGAATAACTCTGCCTTTGTCCACTCGCTAATACGGGGGTTCGCAAAACTAAAATTAACTAAACCGCATTCCCCATTGTCTCAGCTCATTAGCACGGTTTCTTTAATTCTTTTTATTACTCTCCTTGGAACTCTGTTTAAAGTGTACATATTATAGTCCTCCGAATGGACTACACTGCCATAGCTGATCACTTAGCCAAACAACATGGAAAAGTGCAAACACTTTTCTCTTCCTAAATAGGATACCCCTATTCACACAACCCAATATAGCCGGCTGTTGAAGAATTAACAATGTGTTCACTATACTCCGCTTCTCTTTGGTGTTACTGCCTGGGCAGGGTTTTTTCCCTGTCTATATTTGTGCCTTTGGTTATTCTCTTCCTCCCTCAACCATTAGTTTGCTTTATTTAATAGCACTTAATGGATTCAGTGGTTAGTTGCTAAAGACTTTGGAGCAGGCAAGGAGGCCGGGAGTATTTTTCCTTAGCCCACTTTTAATTACAGTGGGAAGCATCTGAGCTAGGGAAACAAAACCAGAATGGTGATCTGGGAGGGCTATACCAAGGCAGCATGAAATGGAGGAGTACTGACCTTACCTAGCATTTCTCATCTAAACAGTGGCCAGTCTTCTTGAGTGGTATTACCGCCATGAAACTGAAGCAGTTGGAGGTAATTTGCCTCAGGCCAAACAATTGGAGTTGAACGATAGAACCTTGACTCCTGCATCAGAGCATAGTGTCCCTGATAGGCTCATCAATAATGTTTGGGTACTTTGGGTCAAGCATCCACAGACTATTTATTCTGCAGGTGTCTAAGGGGATGATAAGGGAGAGAAGTTGGGGCAGTCAGAGGCTCATGAGGTCACAAAGGAGAGTAGCATTTGCTGTATAGAAATGTAAAAACATTGTCTACGCCTCCTAGAATAGTGGTTCTAAGCCTTTTTGGTCTGTGTGACCATTTTACAACATACCTACAGTACTGTGAACCCAGATAGTAATGGACCTACTAACTGAATCACATATTCAATGAGATCATGAACCAGTCCTCACAGGTTGTGACTTGCATTCCGTTTCCAATCCATATTGGTAATCGCTGCTCTAGTGATAAGGGAGTGGTTGCTGTGTTGGTCCTAAAAGTAATAAGAGACAAAGTAGTTTCACTATATGGGCCCAGTTTGCTGTAGGCGAGTATATGCAAGCATTCAAGCCTACTGGGACCTTCCTCAGGTCAGCAAATACTTGAATTAACTCTCAGCCTGAGGGAAGAGCCCTGTGTGGCTCAAAAACAGTGCATGCTCTTACCTACAGAAGTTGGTCCAAGAAAAGTGATTGTCAGAGCTACTTTGGCTCCATCTAGAGGTAATGGTGTCCAGTCCTTTGCCCCTCCTATGGCACTAGTAATGCTAACGGGACTACACTACCTTCAGAGATCCATTGCTATGGGTCGGAAGTGTAGGTGCACCTCAGAGTCCACTCCTGTGCCTGAGAGAGGCTGCCACAGAAGGTTACTCATCTGGAAAAATGCTTGGGTCAGGTTATCCTTGAAACATCTTAAGCCAAATTCTGTTCTTGACTCTTTCCTGCCACTGAACTCCACATGGTTCTGCAGGTGCCTACAGGTTAGGCATCTTGCCTTTTGTACTCAAAAGTGCTTCTGCCACTTCAGATGCTTGGCCTTATCTATAACCTAGTAGTATTCCACCTTGGGGCTGTTGCTCTTCCAAACATACCTAGTAACTGCTGATGGTTTGTGTATTTACTAAGGGGACTTGCAATGAAGTAGAATTAGAATGATTTGCTAAAGGATTGATGGGATTGGAGCTCCTCTGCTCTGCTGGAGACTGACTGTGACTTGGTCACAATGATCCTAATGACATTTGTGGGGCTGGAGTCAAGGCTCTGGCATTGAAGTCTCCTGTACAGGTTTTCTGCAGGACCCCTGAAGGGGTTCACTTTTTCAACATATTGCAGAGTCAGCTTAAGGGTTCTGAGACCAATTGCTGTTTTGCTTTGAACACTGAAGGCCTCTTCAGTCTCCATTTGTAGGGAAATGAGGCTGTGAAGTGCTAATCTTTCATCTCAATGGAGATTCTTTGCTTGTGTCTGCTGAAGCACAGGATCTTTGTCTTGCCTTGTAGCTATTAGTCTGCTTGATCTCCCTCATGGCTCTGCCACTCAGTGTTTCTGTCCTTTCCATGTTAAAGCTGGTAGCTCCATGGCTTGTGCCACTGCATTCCAAAGCTACTTTCCGGCCCCATTGTCCTACATATGCAGGGCCATTTGCATAGATCTAGATACTGTACACAGCAGCCATTCCCTAGGGTGCAGATTCCTGAAATGGGGGTTGGGATGCCAAGATGGGTTTTAGTGTCAATTGATATTTGCTGGCTTTGGTTGCTGTCTGGGGTTCCACCAGGAAACGCTTTGGACCCACTCCTCTAGGATCTCTATAAGATTCAATAAAGAATGGATCTGGACAAACATTTGCACAAAGTTGTGTTGTTTTTTAATAAAAAGGTAGAGGATTCACAGCTCTGAAGAAACTAGATGAGGATATTTTAATGTGGGGTTTCTTCTTCTGCTGCCCATGCTTTATTTGTGTCTCTTTTACCTGACTGAACAAGGCTGCCAGGTGGAGTATGAACAAGATTAGGAGGGTGACTGTGTAAGCATCCAGTGGAGCACAGTGCAAACTCCATCAGTTTTTACAGCCTGGTTCCACAGGCTTTATTTGTGACTATTGCCTGACTTGGAACAGATGCAGGGCTGTCAAGATGTGACAAGGAGAGGGAGCAGGATTGCAGAACATTAGGAGAGGGACTGGATATGCCCACTGCAGCACAATGCAGACTGAACTGAAATAGTACTAAATTTCACACCCACAGGTAATACCTACATTTTTGGCTACTGCATTGGGTACCCGATGGGTTACTGTGTACTGACTAGGTACCCAAATATCTGAAAAATTGAGTACTTCTGATACTGATTTTTTTATTTACTGATTTCCAGTTGGTGGTTATACCCATCAGAATATCAAGTTGGAAAACTGAAAAATCAACACAAATTTAACTGACCGGAAATAGTTTTCTGGGACTGGAAGTTGACTTGCAGAGACCAGAAAGTTCATTTTCTGGGATGGAACACACAGAATTGTGTTAAGAAGAAAAACAGGGCGGGAGCATAAAAAAAATTGGAACCAGTAGTAGTTTTCCAGAACTGGAAGTTGCCGAAAAAGTGTCAGAACTTGACAGAAACCTGATAAATCAATGTTGGGAGTTGGTATATCAACAAAAATGTTGAAAAATCCATACCAGAAGCTGACATTTTGGGACATCGGGTACCCAATTGTGTATTGGGTACCGCATGGCACCAGATTGTTATCGGGTGGAATCGGGTACCAGAAATACAACAGGTTACCTGATTGCTGCAGGTCCCCTCTTTCAGCTCTAGACCAGTCTTAACAGTCTGATTTCCCATGCTTTATGTCTGTCTCTCTGCTGTCTGATTGTCCAAGTCTTGTCCAAGCTGGTGGACCTCTTTGAGGGTCAGACCCTAACTCTGATCCTGTTTTGGCAAAAGTGGTGCAGATAACAGAGTAAAACAAAATTAGATAGAGGTGGGGGTTTTAACGGCAATGTGCTTAAAATGCTGATGGCTACACTACACTGGCTTTCTCTCTTGGAGTGCTACAGTGGTAGAGGATTCCAAGAAAAACCCCACTGAATCGAGTTGCAAGTGAGAGACTTGAAGCACAACAGTCTTTAATCAAAGCAACTTTGCAGTTTGGTGAGGTGCACCTTATGGATTGCTGATAGGCATTGCTTCAGGCCTTATTTTTACAGGATCTGCACACTTCAAATCTGTTAACAGGCATGGTCTTCCTAAATCCCTATCCCCAGGTTTAAAGTGGCGTCAGCAGGCCAAAACAGCAGTGTCAGGTGAGGTGGCAAGCTAAATATATTTAATAAGCAGTTTTAGGTTTTAAAATTTGCTATACGCTGAAGAGTTTCCATTTCAGGACACTGACAAACAGTGTTTCTCCACAGCCACTTGGAGCATGCACAGCTCACCTCTTTATTTCAAACCAGAAAACTTCCCCAAATTGGAATAACTGAAATCCTATGTCTGAGCTGTAGTTCAGTCTCCCCTGTGCCCCTTTTTCTCTCCCTCCCCTGGATTTCTTCCTCACAATAATAGCAGCTGTGGCTTTTCTCATGTCTCGGCCTCCCTGGTGCCTGGGTTTGTATGTCTCCTCTTGGCTCCTGCTGCACTGATTCTATTAAACAGCCCTTCCACCACAGGGGGGTTGACCTTCTTCTGAAATACCAAATGTTTCTGCTTTGGAAAGCACAAGGCTCCCCTCCTCTAAGGAGCCTGTAAATCTGGTTTCAATATTGGGTGATAACAGGCTGAGCGGAGAGCTTGAAAGCAAGCGGCCCCGTCTGGTAGCAGGGCATTGGGCAGCCAGATCCAGACTGTGACTCTAGGGCCTGATATTGATCCCAGTGAGTATTTAGAGAACAGATGCCAAAGTCAGTACATTCTCTCCAAATTCATTCTAGTGCAAGATTAGAATCTGGGCCACAGGAAGATTTTGCTTCCCTTACTGGTAGCAGGTTTTGGTAGCAAGTCAACAGTTGTGTGACAACATGCTCCTTTACAGAGTAGGAGGCATCCCATTGGAAGAAGTATGTTGTCCTGGAGTAGTGGCACACTGAAAAACAAGAGGAAGGTGCGTGGTGCTAGGATTGCTGCTAGCATACAGTACTTGTACCACCTTCCTCACAGTGACTGTAATGGTTAAAGTTAACGGTGTTCACAGAAATGTAACTCCCAGTAATGTCTGCAAACTAGAAAGACCAAAGTCCAAATTCTGCTGAGTGGTGTCCTCTGGCATTTAAATAAGGGCAGCATTTGGCCCTCTGACTTCAAGGGAGGCATAAGAAGATTAACTCCTGAGGAACAAAGAGCTGTTGTCACAAAAAAGACCTGAGTAATGAAAGGCAGCAAGGAGAATTGACATGTCTGAAGTAAGCGGAATTCCCACATGATTGGATTGTTTAAATAGCTTCCTCCGAGGCATTGGGTGGGTTTGTGTGTAAGTTTTAGAGAGAGCGTGGTTGCTGTGTAGGTTCCAAATGCCAGAAAAGAAGCCAAGGTAGGTCAGACGATACCTTTTACTGGACCAACGTCTGTTGGAGAGAGCATGCAAGCTTTTCAGGCCACACAGGGCCCATTCTCTGACTCTGGAGGAGGTTCTAGAGCAAATTGACAACCTAAATACAAATTAACAAACTAAATACTAAAAAATCACCAGGATCAGATGGTATTTACCCCAGAACTCTGAAGGAACTCAAATATGAAATTGCAGACCTACTGTTAGTAATTTGTAACCTATCGCTAAAATCTGCCACTGTACCCGAGGGCTGGAGGGTGGCAAATGTAATCCAGGTATTTAAAAGGGATCCAGAGGTGATCCTGGAAACTATAGACCAGTAAGCTTGATGTCTGGGCCAGGCAAAATGGTGGAAACTATTATTAAGAACAGGACATACTGGGCATGTTGATAAACATGGCTTAATGGGGAAGAGTCAACATGGATTTATCAAAGGTAAGTCATGCCTCGCTAATCTGTTGGAATTTTTTAAAGGGATAAATAGCATGTGGACAAGGGAGATCCAGTAGATATAGTGTACCTGGATTTCCAGAAAGCATTTGAAAAAGGTCCCACATAAAAGACTCTTGAGAAAATTAAAAAGTCATGGGATAGGAGGTAGTGTCTTACTATAGATTGGTAACTGGTTAAAGGATAGGAAGCAAAGAGTAGGACTGAATGGTCAGTTTTCACAATGGAGAGATGTAAAAAGTGGTGTGCCCCAGGTGCCCCACACCAATAATGATCTGTATTGGGACCGGTGCTGTTTAATGTATTAATTCATGATCTGGAAAAGGACGTTACGAGTGAGGTGATCGAATTTGCAGATGACATCAAGTTATTCAAGGTAGTTAAAACATGAGCAGACTGTGAAGAACTGCAACAGGATCTTACGAGACTGGTTGCCTGGG
This sequence comes from Sphenodon punctatus, assembly GCA_003113815.1. Taxonomy (NCBI): domain Eukaryota; kingdom Metazoa; phylum Chordata; class Lepidosauria; order Sphenodontia; family Sphenodontidae; genus Sphenodon; species Sphenodon punctatus. Next base: position 1,603,743 of record QEPC01010294.1, on the reverse strand, counting down.
CATCTAAATGGCAGATGAGATTTAATGTGGACAAGTGCAAAGCGATGCACATAGGGAAAAATAATCCAAACTATGCGTACACAGTGCTGGGTATTAAACTAGGAGTTACCACTCAGGAAAAGGAGCTGGGAGTGATTGTGGACAATACACTGAAATCCTCAGCCCAGTGTGCAGCAGCAGTCAAAAAAGCAAACTGAATGTTAGGTGTTATTTGCAAAGGGATAGATAATAAAACTGATGTCATCATAATCCCTCTATACAAATCAATGGTGCGATCGCACCTGGAATATTGTGTGCAGTTCTGGTCGCCCCATTTCAAAAAAGACATAGCTGATCTAGAAAAGGTAGAGAGAAGGACAACGAGAACGATAAAGGGTATGGAACGGCTTCCGTACAAAGAGAGGCTTGACAAGCTGGGTCTCTTCAGCTTAGAGAAGACTGAGAGAGGACATGAGAGAGTTTTATAAAATCTTGAGTGGTGTGGATCAAGTAGATAGGGAACGGTTGGTTATTCACCTTCTCAAACAGTACTAGAACTAGGAGGCATGTCATGAAACTAGCTGTTGGCAGATTTAAAACAAAAGGAGGTACTTTTTAACTCAAAGTATAATTAACTTATGGAATTTGTTGCCAGAGGATGTTGTCAGGGCCAGTAGTACAGCTGGGTTTAAAAAAGGACTGGATAAGTTCTTAGAGAATAGATCCATTAATGGGTATTAACCAAGTAGCTTACGGGATGAACTTCTTACTGTCGGGAGCTGGGAGTGAACAACGGGGAATGGATTGCCCATTGTGACTGTTGGTTCTTCTCCCATGTGATTGAGATTGGCTACTGTCAGAGGACAGGATGCTGGGCTTGATGGACCATTGGTCTGACTCAGTATGGAACTACTTAAGTGCTTATGTTCTCAGGCATATAACAAGTCAAAACTTGTGTGGTTTTTTACAGGGCATCTGGTCACATCACAGCAATTATGCTTTTCTCACTTTAGCTGTAGGATTCATTATCCAGTTCTCAACCCTCCTGATCTCTTGAAATGACTGAGATCTTTAGCAGCAAAGCACTTTGAGGATTGTGCCGTTAGCCAGTGAACCAGTGCATTGAATCAGTCACCTTATTTGCCATTTTAAAAAATGCTGAGGAAAGGAGGCACCAGATTAAGGTTATCTTTCTAGTTGGAGTCTAGTATCTCCAACAATATGAATTCAGTCTCCCTCAAAATAAACAGACAGTGACCTTTCCTGTTGTTTCCCCTCTAGCCTTTGTTTGCAGCCATCATAATCCCTGTGGCAGAATCCTGAAGCAAAACAAACTGCAAAGAGAGGGAGAAGTGAATGAAGCATTGCAAAGGTTGCCTCGCCCAGTCAGCCTTCAAAAAGGGGTTCATTCCAGAACCTGATGGGCAGGACAGAAAACAGCTTGGTCCAAATTCTCAAAAGCAATCCATGCTTTTAGGTGCAAAGCTGGAGACATTTTAAGGCAGAAAGAGTTTCACAAAGCTCATGTCTCAGACTGAACTTCCCTTTTTCATCTGATCCAGGCCCTGCTGTCTTGGTGCTCACCTGATGCCTGGCTGCTGTTGGGGACTGGATGAGGACGAGCCGATGGAAACTGAATTCAAGACTGAGGTGATGATGGTTGGCTGGCCCTGTGACCTGGAGGGAATTGGGACTCCTGTTACTGATGGAATCCGGCCCCCTCTGGTCAGTCAGGTTCGCAGTCAGGAGTGCTTCTGGACCCCCTGCTGTGCTTAGATTGTCAGGTTGTGGCAGTGGCCAGGAGCACTTTTTACCAACTCCATCTGTTGAGGAGGCTCGGACCTTCTTTTTTCTGATTTGGATCTGGCCAGTGTCATCCATGCTTACTTTACCTCAAGGCTGGATTACTGCAATGTGCTTTACACGGGGCTGCCTTTGATGACTGTTTGAAAGTTGCGGCTGGTGCAGAATGCAATGGCTCAACTCCTTTCGGGCATGGAACGCCGGGAGCACATTACACTAGTGCTCCGAAGTCTGCAGTGGCTATCTATAGCTTTCCAGGCATGATTCAGGGTGCTTGTTTAAAGCCCTAAGAGCTCTGGGCCCCATATATCTGAAAGACCACCTGTCCTTCCATGCCTCATTGTGGCCCCTGCAATCAGCCAGGAGTGTCTCCCTGTGGGTACCATCTGCTAGCCGTGTCCGTATGACAAGTGCTCGCAGGGAGACATTCTTCGTCACTGCCTGAATGCTATGGAAATGGAACTCCCTTCCCCTGGAGGTTTTGTTGAGCCTGGGTATCTTCTGGAGGCAATGAAAGACTTTTTTATTTGAACAAGCATTCAGCGGGTGAGGATAGGGGATATGGAGGGGTCTTTTGGAGTAGGGTTGTGGGGTTTTGGAGGGCGGGGAATTAGAAGATTGTATTGGGTGGGTTTTATCGGGGGTTGTGGGAGGGTTGAGGTCTTTTAGGGTGTTACTGGGTATTTTTAGATGTGACGAGGCTCAATTCGCCCTGCCACGGAAACACCCTATCGATTCCCTGCCGGGGCCAACACGTAACGGCCAACAGACGTGTTGGCCGCTCCCAGCGGGGAATCCGGGGGGGGGCAGGGCCACGCGGCACAACGTGTGGCCGCATAGCCCCACCCCCCCACGGTCGCTAGGCCGCCCGCCCTCTTGGGAGATGGGCAGGCGCCGCGGCCAATGCGGCCGCAGCGCTCACCCGCATTGACCATGGCCCAGAATCCCGCCACTGATTCCGGGCCATGGTAGGGGACAGATGTTACGGTCCCCTGGATCACGGGGGGGGGGAGGGGGAATCACATTCAACACGCAAACGGAGATGGTCCGGTCAGGACCTCCGTTTGCGTGTTGAATGTGATTCCCCCTCTCCCTCCCCCGTGATTCATGGGGGTGAACATCTGGGGGGAACTTCCATTCCCCTCAACAGACGTTACGGGATCACGATCACCATGTGGGGATTCACCGTGGTTGAGCGTGATCTCATAACATCTGAAAATACCTGTTGTCTAAATGTTAATATTTTCATTGTTTGTGAGCAGCCCTGAGCTTGTGGGAAAGGCAGCATATACATTTTAAATAAATAAACTTCACGACTTCATTTTGAAAATTTAGGTCAGTCCAATCTTCGGTTCTAAATCACTTGAATACCTAAACAAAAATAAGGAGAAAGAAAGCCCCTTAACATCTTTCATGATTTCAAACAACTCCTAGAAAACAGTGTGCTGTCTGATTTAAATCTTACTGGGACAGAGCAGAATGCACATTTTTTAGGCATAATGTCTCACTTAAAATCTTATCTTATGGCTCAATCTTTTCTGCCTACAGCTATGAATAAGGGCCATGGATACTTGATGATGCTTTTTATTTAAATAGGTCTAAGTCTGAATTCAAGGGGGTTCAATTGCTGTTTCTTCTTTTTAAACCACAAAAATCAGCAACACAACCTTTTCCCCCCTTTTGTCTTTCATTAGGTTACAGTTATATGCTATGTAAAGAGATGTTCATGCACTTTGATAGAAAAAAAGTGAGTAAACATTCCTTTCCACTTGACCTAGGGGATATTTAAAAAAAAGAAAGAAAAAAGTGACTCAAACACTTAAAAAAATTATTGTGTTCTGTAAGAAATAACGTCAGTCCAATGAGTGTTTTACACACACATTTCTCCTGCATATTTACTGCTACATCCTGAACCTTCTGTGTGTCTAAATCACTCACCCAGATCTTAAACATCTGGCTCTTTGAATTTCTGCATAGAACTTCTTCCAGAACTTTTGTGTGTAAACTTTCTCCTTGTAAACTGCTTTGCTCCAGGCAGTTGTGGTCACTTAGTTTCCATGGCAGCCCCTCACGTCTACAGCTGCAGCTACTTTAGGCTGCCTCAGGGCAGTGTTTGTGTGAAGACTGCATCCAGGAACTGCCTCAGGGGCAGTGTGTGTGTTTGAAGAATGCATCCGGAACTTAGGGCTCATTCAGATGTGCGTTTAAATCGCACAGCCGCGGTGGCGGCATCGTGCGATTTAAAGCACCGCGCACTTCCGGGTTGGTGTGAATGCACCAATTCAGCCTAACGCGAACTGTTGGAGTGCGGTTTTAAAAGCTGCTCGGAGCAGCTTTCAAAACCGTACTCCAACAGTTCGCGTTAGGCTGAAATGTGCGCAGTCGGTGCATTCACACCAACCCGGAAGTGCGCGGTGCTTTAAATCGCACGATGCCGCCACGGCGGTGTGCGATTTAAATGCACGTCTGAATTAGCCCTTACTTGTGGACTTGTAAACCCAGAAGATTGAAAGACCAGCACTTTAAGGTGTGTGTAGAAATGCCTAATGTTACACCAATCATCTCCTAGGACAGATTTTAAATCAGCAAGATAAGAGCAGAGCAGGCACTTATCTTTCTCAAAGCCGCACTCTGAGTTTTAAAACTGAAATCTTACATACTCTTACCAACAGAGTATATACCTTTGTACTTTATAACCATATTTCAAATCTAGGGCAGTCAAGAAGTTAAAATATGCATCATTAAGGCACATCCACCAGTCTGTATTCCCCTTGACCAAGACCATGGATTCCTCGGGAATCACTAGCAGCATAATCATCCAGTTTGGAGTTACCGAATGCATTCACTGTCTATTTTCTTAGTGTTCAATTTGGGAGGGAAGGGGGGAGAGGTTCAGTATCTGAGCCTACAGATTGCAGAGGTAGATTCCTTTCCTGCCCCTTGTTAGCAAAATATTTGCGCAGTTAATCTTTTAATGGACCTGGTTCTCTGACAGCAGCAAGGGAGAAACAATAAAGCCAGGAAGCCTCAACCATCTTGTTTAACAATGGATGGTGGGGATGCTTGTATTTGTATGCAAATCCAGGCTTGTAGGGGAAAGGCTTGCTTTGAAATGCTCAATTTGTTTAGTGCTGGCTGTGAAGTACGCCCCTTTCATCAGTGGCAGAAGATTTATGAAGCTATTTTTCATGGCTATCAACAATGAATTAGTTTTCAGCAGGGTCTCTCAGTTTTTTATTAACTGGAGTGGGTTTCACAAGGGAGGTGTTAGATGCTCTTTCTGAGGCCTAAGCCCACCCTGACAAATTAAGGCTCAGGCCAGAGATGACATGAATAGTAGATATTAGATTCATGGATATTCACATTTTTGGATAGTCATCCGAATAGTCAAATATATGTCTACATTCACTCAAAACAAAATTATTTATATTCGAGTCTTTGGATAATCCAGTTTATTTTATTTTTTGTCGTTTTGGTTTGGATGGTCTGTGATTTGATCAAACATCTTCTGAACTGAAATAACTGGGGAAAAACAACCTGCCAAAAAAGAAATGAATATTTGAAATGGAGTAAACCAAGTGGAAACAAATAGTGTTTCATATTCACTTTCTAGCTATATTCAAACTTCACCTGTGATTGGGGCCCATAGGGACTGCCTATGTGAATAAAGTTACACACCTGCTGTGCTGTTAGCATTGGCGAGTTTGGCAACACTACTACACAAGCATCGGCAAGCATTGGTCATAAAGAGGGTTTGTTGTGCTTTGAGCCAACACGGTGTTGTATTTCACCCACGTGTCCTTTAAGAGCTCCCCAGAGAGCTCCCAGCAGGGCTGTGGGTGGGACTGGGGAGGAGGCTGGCCGCGGACCTGTCTGCTGGCGTGGGTGGGCACTCCGGTTCATACATTCAGGGATGCATGGGCACCTGTTGCCATGCACTTTTTTGGCTTGTCCCACATGGCGTACTCTGGATTTTTCAGCAGTGTTCTGTGTGTGGCCATGCATCGCTCACGGGAGTGTGCATTCCCCCACAGCACCTTCACACAGGCATTCAGATGATGATGGGTCATCAGGTTGATGATGGGTGGTCATGTGTGGTAGCATCTCGTCTAAAAACACCCAACATGGGTTGTTACTAGACATCATGATAACCATATGCGAAATCCATTGTGTGTTGAAATTGATTTTACCATCCCAGGCGAGTGGTTGGTTTTACAGATGTTTATACTGCTGTGCAGCTACTCAGTGGTCACCTTAGGACGTTTTCAGATGGACAAACTACCACTGGATTAGAAGAAAACTATCTCGGGATTGTTATCCAGTGATTACAAAGTAGTACCTGTTTACATGAATATTTCTATCCAGTGATAACTTTATTCCGAGATAGGATGTCAGCTCTTTTCATAAGACTCTGTGGTGCTAATCTCGGGATAGTTGACTATCCCAAGATAAGGCGTTTAGATGGACATAATCATGGGATAGTTTAACATCTGGATGTTACAAAACCTCAAAAATTGGATTTTGTAAACACCAGATTTTTCTGTTATCCCAGGACTGTAATCACTGTATGCAGTGTTTAAATGCACAAACTATCTTGGGATTAACGCTATAGGCCCAGAATAAGTGTCCATGTGAAAACACCCATGGTCTCCTCCATCAGCTTTTGGCTGGAATTTGTCCCTTGATGCAAGGGATCCCTATGGTATCTTTGGTGACACCAAATTGCCAGTGGGGCAGTAGGCTTAGCTACACGTAACAGCATGTGTGCAAGTGGTGGCCATGTGCCCCGAGATGGGTGAGTGGGTGAACATGTGTTTATCCATTCCATATGAGTGGCTAGCGTTACATCTGGTAACACTCATTGGGTGAATTGTAAGGGTTCAGGAATTGTTAAGCTAAGATGTCAGAACTTCTTTATTCCCTTCTTGTTACTGCTTATGCTAGAAGTGGGCAAACTGGGGCTCCTTGGCCCCATTGTGGTAAACGGATATGGGACTTGGGAATAGGAAACTTTGCCCACCCTTGGTTTATGGTGTATTAATTGTGCTATTCTTGAAACATGACAGCAGCACCTTGATTTTAAGAAACTGCCAACTTTTAGGTATGCAAAAAATGGAACTACATGCAGCCCAGTTTCTCTTTTCTCAACCCTGATGCATCTTGTGGCGCACCCAGTCAATCTGCTAGTGCTGTCAATCTCAAGAACATTCAAAAGTCACAAATCAGACTTTGCCTCCTCAAAATTACAAGATTATTTATAAGTTTTTGTAAAAAATAAATAATAAATGTTCAGGATTTAAAAAAATAAAATTGCCTTCTAGATTGTGAGAGTGTAGGGTGGAGCTGGGTAATGTTTTAGGGTTTTACTCTGTAACCATGATGGTTGGAATCTTTGACTCAGATCTTGTTGGTGCAAGTGCTTTGAGGACCTGGATTAAAGCTGAGTTTAGCTTTAATCTAGCAGAGGCCTCACCCAGGTGTGCTACCAGAGACCCTGGGATTGAATTTGGGACCTTATACATGCAAAGCATGCGCTCTTCCACCTGAGCCACATCCCACCCCACGCCTAACTGGTTCAGGGATTGTGGCCTAAGTCTCTATTTCCCACTTATGTAGATAGTTTGAGTTAAAATAATAACTATCAGAATCCATGTTGGCCTAGTGCTAATGTTCTGAGTAACCAAGCACATGCCTGGAATCTTTAATCACACTAGGCCTGCTTTTGAAACCAGCGACTTTTCCAATAGGTTTCTTCTTAGACCAGCCATAATGACCCAGAGCTTTTCAATGCATGTTCTAAATATTCTATGACCATTTCTATTTTTAAGTGACAATCAATGAACATGACATAACCGAAATTAGCCCACAAATGAGTGAGTGTTCACTGAGCCATGGTAATCTGTTTTCAAGATAATGGATGAGCCCAGATATGGCAAACTTCTCATATGCCTATTAATATTTGATAACACATGACTAATTTGAGAATGTCTAATACAACTGAGTGGGTAATGGAATACTGTGGGAACTACTTGTAAACAATTGACTTTACCTGAAATACCCAATATATGGATGAGTGCAGATGCAGAATTCAGTTTCCTCACCTTGCTAGCCCTCAATTGACATCTGGAGTAGGAGTGTGCATTTTGTTTTAGCTAAATTAATAACTAAAACTAATTTTTCTACATTCATTTTAGTTACTAATTTAACTAAAATGAATGTAACCTCACTAGGACTGGTGAGGTTACAGCTCATCTGCATATGCTCCCAGCATCCTTGGCTGTCATCGCTCGAGGACACCACGACTCTCCTGGGGCTTGGCCTTCCTGCCTCCCCAAGCTCCACCGACCAGCGGGCCAAGGATTGGTGAGGTTGCAGCTCATCTGCATACGCTCCCAGCATCCTCGGCTGTCATCGCTTGAGGACACCACGACTCTCCTGGGGCTTGGCCTTCCTGCTGCCCCAAGCTCCACCAACCAGCGGGCCGAAAACCTGTAAGTACCTTACAGGTACTTTTCTCCATTTCTTTTCTACTGTACTTCCCCCTCCTATCTTACTCACTAACATGTCTGCCCTATTTTCTCGCCTTTTCTTTCCCTCCTCTCCT
>QEPC01010294.1:1544643-1572944 GCA_003113815.1 Sphenodon punctatus | reverse complement strand
AACTCCTTGCTGCTGTGTTTTGTCAGTGTTTTGCCAGTGTTTCCCTGTGTTTGGGGTTTATACATTATTTATTTTAAGCTTGATGTGCATGTAGATTGTGTTTTCTTCCATCCGATGTTAACCATGGGAACTCCTTGCTGCTGCGTTATGCCATGCCACTGACCTACCATACCCTGGCTCTGCCTCCTGTCCCCCTGGCTCCACCTACCACCCCTGGCTCCGCCCACTGGCTTTCCGGCCTTACTGCCCCTCCAAACGCAAACCCCACCAGCCACCCCTCTGGTCAATGGTATCAAATGCTGCTGAAAGATCTAATAGGACCAGTAGGGTCGATCGACCCCAATCCTTTTCATGGCGGAGATCATCTACCAAAGCCACAAGTGCTGTCTCAGTGCCATGACCCGGATGAAAGCCAGACTGAGAGGGATTAAGATAACTGACACGGTCAAGATGCCCCTGGAGCTGCTGAGCCACTAGCCATTCAATAACCTTCCCTAAAAAGGGAAGGTTAGAGACAGGCCAATGGCTGGCGGGGGAGTCATCATCAAGCGATGGTTTCTTGAGCAGGGGCCGCACCACCACCTCCTTGAGGCAGCCCGGTACTCTGCCCTCCGAAAGGGAGGCATTGACCACTCCAGTCAGCAATGGCCTCATTGTCTCCAGGCAGCTCTTAACCAGTTAGGACGGGCACGGATCTAAGATCTTGAACCACCCCAAGCACACCCACCATGTCAGTGGGTGTCACCGACTGAAATTGATCCCACAAAATTGGACAAGCCGGGGTTTCTACAATCCCTACATCCTCCACTGTATTAAATGCGGCATCGAGGTCTTGGTGGATCTGAGTGATTTTTCTTCGCAAAATAATCCGTGAAAAAGTCACAGCAGGTCGATGATAACTCAACTCCAGGGTTGAGGGAGGCTTGACTGACCAGCCCCACACAACCCGGAACAGTTCCGCCGGACCGGATTTTGCGGACGCTATGAGGGCAGCAAAGAACTCCCTCTTTGCTGTGAAAGAACTCCCTCTTTGCAGCATATGCTCGTAAACTAGCTCTATGCTGCAATCTGTTGGCTTCAGTATGAGAATGACGCCACCGTCGATCCAACCGTCTACCATCTTGCTTCAGCATCCGCAGCTCCTTGGAAAATCAAGGAGGTCTGCGGAGCCTCTACCTGGGCAATGAACGCCTGGGAGCTGTTCTATCAATGGCCTCCGTCAGCAAGGTGTTCCATAGCTTGACAAGATTATCAATGAGACGGTCATCAAGGTCAGAGGGTAACTCCCCCAGAGTGCCTAGAAACCGTACCTGGTCCAACAGCCTCTGGGGGCGGACCATCCTAATAGGTTCCACACCCTTCTGGGGGCAGACATGTGCTAGAAGGGAGCTCTGTAGGATATGATATATAAACTTTAATTGCGGGGCCAATAGGCCATTGCAAGCACAGAAATAAAAACACAAAAAAACAAAGACAAAAACCACCAGAAATATATACAATAATTAATTAATTAAGTATGTGAACAAACTGTCAAACAGGAAGACAAAATATTAACAATATTAAAATACATATATATCATGTGGGTAAACAGAAGAATACCCGAATGGAAATCAGAGACCAGCGTCTGATAGTCGCAGAACCTCCCTCCCTTCTTCCTTACATGTGATGTGCGCCCTCCCCTTTCTTAATACCAAGGCCTTATAGAGGAAAAGGGCCACATCCCTAGTTTTTGTTCCTTCCCGACCAGACAGTAGCAACACCAGTGCCTGTTGGTCATTCAGGAACAGATTCAGATAGGGTAAAATCCACTTAGTACGTAAACCAGTATACCATTCACAGTGCAAAACCATATGCTCCATAGTGTCAGGAACCCGCAGCGTGCAATCACAGGGGAGAGCTAATGAATGCCTCCCCTTAAAACGACCCTCCGTAACACCAGAGGGGAAAACGCACAACCTAGCCATAGACAAACATCTGCGAACTTGGGGGCTCAACTGATGGAATAAGTACAATGCTGGGACAAGAGGGAACTCATACAGCTCCATAACCGAAGCCAACAAGGTCATACCTCTGAGGGCGGCGATCTCCTCTTGGGAGGAGATATCTGCCAGCCTTTGGAAAAAAAGGGCCCTAATGATCCCAAAACCCAATGAATGTAAAGCATCAAATGCAAGACACATATGGCAGAGCCTAGCCCTCACCTGACTAACCCAGGCATTATCCTCGGCTAAGACCAAAGTGGCCAATGGGGCAGTATGGCAGAAGTGTAACTTTAGCCAGTACCATATGGCCAAGCGCCAGACCTGAGTCTCAATGGGAGACAGCCCGCATTCTCTGCGAAGAGCCACATTAGGGGCATGATTGGGCACTGCGAGAAGGGACCTTAGGAACTTGGTCTGGACCCTTTCAGGTAATACAAACTTCCCCTCAGCCCAGAATTGGGCCCCATAAAGAAGTTGCCCCAGACATTTGGCCTAAAGACCTGGATGGCCGGAATTACCAAGTATCCCCCCCTAGACCTAAAAAAGTTGCATATTGACCTGGATACTAGTTTAGCCTGACCAATGGTCACCTGCAAATGCACTGTCCAGGACCCGTTGGCCTGGAAAATCATCCCCAGGAATCTGTAGGAGGTGACTTGTTCCAGCTTGTGAGACCCTATGGCCCATTTGTGGATCTTCCGTTTACGGGAGAAATACATAACTTTGGTTTTAGAGTAATTTATTTCCAGTAAATTCTGGGCCCAAAAGGAATGTAGCGCTGTGAGTTGACGGGTCAGCCCCAGGTGAGATCTAGCCAACAGAATGGCATCATCCGCATAAAGCAATATAGCCACCTCACGAGTCCCTAATCTTGGCAGACAGTTGCTGGAGGAGGTAACAAGAGGGATAAGGCCGTTCAAATAGAAATTAAATAACGCCGGGGCCAGCACACACCCCTGCTTGACTCCACGTCAGGTAAAAATCTCCCGCGACTGGGTACCATTGTTATCCATCCTAATCCTCAGGGAGGTATTGCTATACAGTCTTTGCATCAAAAGCAGCAACCTCGGATCAATAGAAGTGAGCGAAAGCTCTGCCCATAATTGGTTCCGCGAAACCAAATCGAACGCTGCATGAAGGTCCACAAAAGCTGCATAGAGACCTGTAGAGCGCAGATATTTAGAGACTAGGTGGCTCAGAACAAAGCAATGGTCAAAAGTAGAACGACCGGCTCTGAACCCATTCTGTTAATCTCCTAGTACGTTCTCCCTTTCCATCCATAGTTCCAATCGGTTCAGCAGATAACGGGCATACAGTTTGCTGACCACACTAAGGAGGCTAATAGGTCTGTAATTTCTGGCCTCATCGGGGGAACTCTTCTTAAAGATAGGAACTATCTCTGCCTGGGACCAACCTTCTGGGAGCTCCATGGATTGGTTGATACTAGTGAATGTTACCGGGGTAGGGGAATCAGACGCACATACGTTCACCCTGCCACTAGGGAGTGAGGTCAGAGCAAGGAGCGACCGGAGACAAATGCCCGTCAGGATAGTGTTTGGGCTCTCACCTCTATTTAAAGAGAACGAGCCCCTATCATCATAGGGCGCTGCTGACCACGGACCCACGGCTGCCCCACACGCGCGCGCACACTCAGCACACCCACGGGGCTGGGAGCGTGGGGAATTCACCCTTGGGGTGCAGGGCCCCGGGAAGGGGGAAAAGGGAAAGGGGAGCGGGGCACTCACCTCCGAAGCTTAGGACACCAATACAGGAAAAGGCAGGGCACTCACTCTCTCACGTAAATCTACTCTCACCGTCACACGTTCAGGGGATTGCAGGGTCTCAACGAGGGTTCACACACACGGGCAATGCTCAGGCACACAGTCAATTTCCGTTCGTATTCCACACAGAAGGGCCAGTTTCAATTAATCACCAGCGCCGTTCCCCAGGCGGCGCTGGTTCTTATGGCCCAAGCCCCGCCCTTGTACGCGCCCGCAGCCGCTCTGAGCGGCGCTGCGGGGGCGGGGGAACTGCTACATGTTGCGTCCCTAGTGGGGGCGGGGCCTCCGCCCGGCGTTCCCTTACTGTTGCTAGGGGCGGTTGTAGGGGCGTTCCCTGCAGCTCCGGGACCCGCCCCTCCTGATTCTCTGTCCTTGGGGGCGTGGCTCCAGCTCCCGGCCCCACCGTCACTACGTGCGGGGGGCGTGAGGCAGCCTCTGGCGGCGCCGGGGAATCTCCTAACGGCTGGGTTCCCTCCGGAGCGGCCGGAGGGGAGCCCAAAAGAGTTCTTCGCCCCTGTGGGCTACAAGGTGAGGCCGGGGCCTGCGGGGTTTGTTTCAGGGGCCCCCGTCCTCGGTCACCCCGTGCGCCACGTGCACTGCTGACAGTACCCCCCCCTCGAGGTCGCCGGATCCCAAACTGACGGGGCCCCGGCTTCTGCGGGTGACGGAGATGAAAGGCACGAAGTAGCCGGGGGGCCGACACGTTGGAGGCGGGCTCCCAGGAACGCTCATCGGGGCCGTACCCCAGCCAGTCTATCAAATAGTGGAGTCATCCTCGACGTAGCTTGGCATCGAGGATAGCTCGTACCTCAAACTCGGGGCTGGTGACCGACCATTCCGTAGGTCCAGGGGGCACTGCATCAGGGGTGACTTGGGCGGGATCGGCCTTTTTCAACATGGACACATGGAATGTAGGATGAAGGCGTATGTGCGGCGGGAATTGCACCTTATACGTCACTTCGTTGACTTGTTGGCTAATCGGGAAGGGTCCAATATAACGAGCATCTAACTTGGCCGATGGACGAGCGGAGGGGTAATGGCGTCGGTCAATCCACACTAAATCCCCTAGACCGAGAGGGGGCTCCTGTCGATGATGCTTGTCGCCTTGAATCTTATAGTGTTGTCGAGCTTGGTGCAACACTCGCCGTGCAATCGCTTGGGCTTCATGAATGCGCTGGATGAGGGCCCCTGTGGCGGGCACGTCAATCCCCGGGGTGTCGCATGTCCCCAACTGTGGGTGAAATCCGTATGTTACGAAAAAGGGCGAAGTGCCCAGCGATGCATTGGGTGCATTGTTGTAGGTAAATTCGGCCAGGGGGAACCACATGAACCAGTCATCTTGGAGGTAATTTGTGTAACAACAGAGATACTGTTCCATGTTTTGGTTCACGCGCTCCACCTGGCCATTTGCTTGCGGGTGGTATGCTGTAGTTGGTTTCAAGGTCACGTGTAGAGCTTGGAAAAGTGCCCTCCAGAAGCGAGCTGTGAACTGTGTTCCCCGGTCGCTAAAAATCTCGCGGGGCCAGCCGTGCAGCTTGAACACATGTCGGATGCAGAGTAGTGCGGTGCGTTTGGATGACGGCAACCCCTTACATGCGATGAAATGTGCCAGTTTCGTTAGGTGGTCAACTACCACCAGGACGGTAGTATATTGCCAGGAGGGAGGTAACTCGACCACAAAGTCAAGTCCGATGCGTTGCCAGGGACCCGAGGGTAACGGGAGGACTTGAAGAAGGCCGGCAGGGACCCGGCGGGGGACCTTAGTTCGTGCACAGGTGGCACAGGCCGAGACGTGTTGCTGTACGTTGTGATGCAGGGATGGCCACCAAAAGGAACGCAGAATTAATTGCTGGGTCCGATCTATTCCCGGATGGCCGGCCGTAGGAGCCTCATGATGCTCCCATAGGATTTGGGCCCGACAGGACGGGGGTACGACGATGCGTCCTTGATGACGTTGAAATCCATCGGCGGGGTCTATCACGAACCCAGTCGCAGGGGTAAGTTCCTGTCGTGTGGCTTCTTGGAGGGCCTTCGAGGACAAGTATGTTGCCGCAAAGGTCTTGGGCTCCAAAATAGGTTCGGAGGGCAAGGTGTCACCTGGTTGGTCTTCAAGGTAGCGAGACAGCGCGTCTGCCAAAACTTGCAATTTGCCCGGCCGATAGCGGATACGAAAATTGAACCGGGCAAAAAAAAGGGCCCAACGTGCATGTCGGGCGTTGGCAATGTGTGCACTCTGTAAGAATGTTAGGTTTTTATGATCGGTGAGCACTAGTATGGGGTGCTGAGCCCCCTCCAGGTAATGACGCCACGTGGTAAAGGCCGCCTTAACGGCCAGGAGTTCTCTATCCAGAATGGAGTAGTTTCGTTCGGCAGGGATTAGTTGTCGCGAGTAGTAGGCGCAGGGGAGGAACGTTTCTGGATCTGCGGCTGGTTGCAGTAGGACTGCCCCAATAGCTCTTCCCGAGGCGTCAGCTTCCACGCAGAAGGGTTTTTCGAAATTCGGGTGTTGTAGCAGGGGGGCAGTGGTAAAGGCGCGCTTGAGGAAGTCAAAACTTCGTTGTTGCAGCGTTCCCCACTGATAAGGCTGATTCTTCTTCAGGAGTTGTGTTAGAGGTGCCGTAATCTCCGCGTAGTTGGGGATATATTGGCGGTAATAGTTGGCGCTTCCTAGGAAGCGTTGCAGAGGTTTCACCGCCTTGGGTGGGGGCCATTGTTGAAGAGCCTCTACCTTGGATGCCTCCATCATGATTCCCGCAGGGCTGATGACAAACCCTAGGAAGCTTACCGTGGTGAGGTGGAAGAAACACTTTTCTTGTTTACAATACAATCTGTTCTGGCGCAACCGTTGCAACACCTCTCTTACTTGGTATATGTGTTCTTCCAGGGTCAGCGAGTAGATAAGAATGTCATCGAGATAGGCAATAACATAGATGTCCAATATATCCCGAAAGATATCGTTAATAAGATGTTGGAACGCCGCTGGGGCCTTCGCAAGGCCGAAGGGCATTACACGATACTCGAATAAGCCATACCGGGTTCGGAAGGCAGTTTTCCACTCATTTCCGGGCCGTACCCGCAGCAAGTTGTATGCTCCACGGAGGTCCAACTTTGTGAACAGCCGTGCACCCTGCAGGCGGTTCAGTAGTTCAGGTATAAGGGGAAGGGGGTACCTATTTTTCACGGTGATTTGGTTCAACCCTCGATAGTTGACGCACGGTTGTAGGCCTCCGTCTTTCTTGGCTACGAAGAAAATAGGGGCCCCCGCGGGGGAAGTAGAGTGACAGATGAATCCTTGTCGAAGGTTGTCATCGAGGTATGTCCGAAGGGCTTGAAGTTCGGGTGCGGCCAGGGCATAGATGCGTCCAAAGGGAGGTTCCGTCCCTGGGAAGAGGTCGATGGGACAATCGTAGGGACGGTGGGGGGGGGGGAGTTCAATGGCCTGGGTCTTGCTGAAAACATCCGCATAGTCCCGATAGGCATCAGGCAGGACATCCTCACTGGGCATATGTTCAGTGTCGACGGTCGCCCCCAAGATCCCTTGGGGTCGGGGGCGCAGGCAGTTGGTGACACACCGGGGTGACGAGAACCAGAGTTGTTTGGTAGACCACACTATACAGGGATCGTGAGCCTGTAGACATGGATCTCCTAGCACTAACTGAAAAAGGGGGGTACACACAACATCGAACGGGAGTTGCTCATAGTGGTCTCCAATAACACACCCCAATGGACTTGTGCAGGAGGTTATAGGTCCCGATACTAAGGGCGAACCGTCAATAGAGTGTACGGTCTCTGGGGGAACCCTGGGTTGAGTCGGGATGGACCATCTCGTGACCAGGGAACTATGAATAAAATTTCCCGACGCCCCGGAATCCACAAGGGCCCACACAACTATGGACACTCGTGGCCCCAGGGCGAGGGTAACAGGGACTTGGAGATGTGAGCCCCGCGGGGGAGAGAAAAGTGGGGCTTTGAGCACCCTTATGACCGGGGCAACCCCAATCCGCCCCGGTCGCGCCCGTTTCCCAGCCCCCGGTGATAGGGGGGCAGGGCGGGGCATTCCCCAATAAAGTGGGTCGCTTCCCCACAATAAAAGCAGGAGCGAGAGGCCCTGCGCCGTTCTCGCTCCTCCTTAGACAGGGGGCCTCGGGATGCCCCGAGCTGCATTGGCTCGGGGTCGGGAAGGCGTGGGGGCCCCGGGAGCGGGAGGGGCCGGACCCACCCTGGTCGCATATCCTGCTTCCGCTCCCTTCGGCGCTCGGTCAACCGAGCCTCTATTTGTAGCGCAAGGTTAGCTAGGGCTTCCCAAGTATCCGGGGTGTCTACTAGGGCCAACTGGTCCTTAATTTCATCTCCCAACCCTCGTTTAAACATAACCTTCAATACCCCATTAGGCCATTGAAGTTCCAGGGCGAGCTGCTGGAACTGTGTGAGATATTCCAGAACACCCCCCTTGGCCTGCCGGAGGGTCAAAATGAGGGCTTCCGCATCTCGTCTACGGTGGGGGTGGTCGAATAGGAATGTTAACTCCTTAAGAAATTCAGGGTAATTGCTTAGCAGCGGACTATCTCCCTTAAGGAGAGTGGTTGCCCATTCCAGGGCCGTGCCTCCCAGGTTGCCAATAATGAAAGCCACCTTTTGATCATCTGTGGCGTAGGTGGCCGGCTGTATCTTAAAGGTCAGCCGACACAAGGCCAAAAATCCCTGGAAGGCCTGTCTATCCCCGAGGAATTTTTCCACCCTGGGCCCTTTGGGTTCACGAGGCCCCAGGGGGGTAACTGCAACCGCAGGCGGGGGTGGTGGCTGGACGTCCACCCCTCCGGCTACTGGCCCGGTGGCAGCCCCTTGTAATTGGGTCACTGCGGCGGCCAGTCCGCCCTGCTGGGCCTGTAGATCCTTCATCTCCATGGCCAAGGACTGCACGGCGAGGGTCAATTGAGAAATTTCTTTGGAAATATCCATTGCCCGCTCAAGCCCGTCCTTGGTCCACTAGGGTGCTGGTGATTTGTTACTGGGGTAGGGGAATCAGACGCACACACGTTCACCCTGCCACTAGGGAGCGAGGTCAGAGCAAGGAGCGACCGGAGACGAATGCCCGTCAGGATAGTGTTTGGGCTCTCACCTCTATTTAAAGAGAACGAGCCCCTATCATCATAGGGCGCTGCTGACCACAGACCCATGGCTGCCCCACACACGTGCGCACACTCAGCACACCCACGGGGCTGGGAGCGTGGGGAATTCACCCTTGGGGTGCAGGACCCCGGGAAGGGGGAAAAGGGAAAGGGGAGCGGGGCACTCACCTCCGAAGCTTAGGACACCAATACAGGAAAAGGCAGGGCACTCACTCTCTCACGTAAATCTACTCTCACCGTCACACATTCAGGGGATTGCAGGGTCTCAACGAGGGTTCACACACACGGGCAATGCTCAGGCACACAGTCATTTTCCTTTCGTATTTCACACAGATGGTCCAGTTTCAATTAATCACCAGCGCCGTTCCCCAGGCGGCGCTGGTTCTTATGGCCCAAGCCCCGCCCTTGTACGCACCTGCAGCCGCTCTGAGCGGTGCTGCGGGGGCGCGGGAACTGTTACATGTTGCGTCCCTAGTGGGGGCGGGGCCTCCGCCCGGCGTTCCCTTACTGTTGCTAGGGGCGGTTGTAGGGGTGTTCCCTGCAGCTCCGGGACCCGCCCCTCCTGATTCTCTGTCCTTGGGGGCGTGGCTCCAGCTCCCGGCCCCACCGTCACTATGTGCGGGGGGCGTGAGGCAGCCTCTGGCGGCGCCGGGGAATCTCCTAACGGCTGGGTTCCCTCCGGAGCAGCTGGAGGGGAGCCCAAAAGAGTTCTTCGCCCCTGCGGGCTACAAGGTGAGGCCGGGGCCTGCGGGGTTTGTTTCAGGGGCCCCCGTCCTCGGTCACCCCATGCGCCACGTGCACTGCTGACAGTGAATAAGGCAGCCAGGGCCCTAGCCCACCAGCTCTTATTAACTTTGAAGAGATCCAATGGAAGGTCATCAGGTCCTGCCGCCTTCCCCCTTTTCAGACCATCAATGATAGCCTCTATTTCTACCACTAGAATGGGCTCCCAACTAGGCAACGAATGTAATAGAGGCAGCGGAGCAGAGAGTCCCGGATCGGATGCGTAAAGCGATGTAAAAAACTTCACCCATTCCATCTCTGGGACTTTGCTCTCGGTTCCCTGCTGTGTCTTTCCAAACCCACCAACCAATTTCAAAAAATGAGTGGAGTCTTTGGCCTTTAGCGTCAGATTAATCTTTTCCCACTGGTTAAAATGAAATTCCCTCTTCTTTGCCTGCAACAGGACCTTATACTTAAGGCGCAGCAGCCGGAATGCTGTCATAGCCAACAACGTACCAGTCTTCCTGAAGTGCCTATAGGCAGCCCGGAGGAACTTCCTGGCCTGTCGATACTCCCCGTCAAACCAGGCATTGGGGAAGGGGCCTGCCTTCTGACCCTCTGGTGGTTTCGTTGCCAAAAGCATAGGGACCAGTCCGTCAAGAATTGCCCTATACCCATACATGAGCTCCTCCATATCCCCTGCCTGTTCAAGTCCCGTTACCCATCCAACACCCTCAGAGGACAGAAACCGTGCTTCCACCCTGTTCCCCAGGGCCAAACTCCACCTTATTTTCTGTTTGCATGGGGGAGGAAGGGACCTGGAGACCGACAGCCCTGGCTCCTTACCAAAAAACTCACTTTTCAGAAGCCCTAATTGCACCAGAAAATGGTCACTGCCCAACTGGAACACTACCCCAAATCCTACTACCATAGGGTAAAGAGGCTCAGATACTGCCATGAGATCGATCACACTGGCCCCTCTGCCGGCTGGTCCTGCCGGCTGGTCCTGAGGGAACCGGCCATTGAGGACCGTAATTCCCCCCTCTGCCAGTAACCCCGCCAGAAGAATCCCACTCCTATTGATGCCCCTATCCTTGGAGCATCTAGTTGTAATCTGGGGGTGATTCTCCAATACCCATGGACCTCCAGCCTGAGCAAATGCTAAATCAGAGATACCAAGTCGGGCATTAAAATCCCCAACCAATAAGATCCCAATACCCTGGTGGGTCTCTTCTAATGTTTCAAACAGTCCACCCAGTTCCTCCCAGCAGGAATTATAATAGTAACGTGAGGAGGAGGGGGGGACATAGACATTCAAAATGGCCACAGGCCTAAGGGGGAAAACCACTCTCACCCAACAAAGAAAATAAAATTGGCCCACCAAGGGAAGGTACCTTACTTTTAAAGAGGAGGCAATAAAACACAGGCATCCACTGCTAGGGTGGCCCTTCCCGATAGTGGGGCAGGCTGGCAACCCAAAGGAATTATAACCTGCCAGTGAGACCTGTTCCTGATGCCAGGTCTCCTGCAAGCAGATGATGTCACAGGTCGTCAAAAAGGAAACAAAATTCCGATCATCGGCCTTCGCCTTCCACCCAGCAATGTTCCAGGACACGACCCTGATCTCTGAAAGTTGTCAATCCTGAGCCCTCCCAATCGGAGCTTCCCCTGGTGGAACAGGTTGAGGGTCGTCAACCTCCACAATATCCTCCCCTGCTCCATAATGTACCTCCTTAAGTCCCTTGGGTCCAACTGACAAGGTTGACCCAATCGGGTCATTTAAATCAAACGATCCCAATACCTTGCTGGATTCGGGTGGGGAGACCTGGAAGGAAAAAACCCCTCTCCCCGCAGTCTCCGCTGAGCGCCCAAAGACAAACAAGGAGGGGCTTCCTTGCACAGGTGTCTGTGATCTCCGATAGTGATCCACCCAACTCCCCGGGAAGGATAGTCGGCGTCAAGCCCCCCTCTTCGTGAGGGCTTAGGTACCTACTCCTAATCCACTGTGCAGCCGATCTCAATTTGAGGCCCTCCCCGGATGCCCCATCAAACTCCCTACCAGGGCTTAATTTCCCATCTACTGACAGAAAACTGCCCTGGTCCACACATTGGATAACTTCAATTTCGGGAAACTGGTGGGAGCCCAGCTGGTTCAGGAGAGTCCCAACCTCCTCAGCCTGTGGCAAAGGCAAAGGCTGGGGATTGAACCGCACAACCTTCACCGCAACTTCTGGTGGTGATACGCACCCAGCTACGTGACCAGAGAATGGCACTCCCGTAGCCTTATCTGGCCCCACAGTGGGAGATTCCCCAGTGCGGTTAGCTCGCCCACCTGCCTGGCCCACTGCATCATTTGCTACCATAGCCTCTGTTACCTCCATTCGGAAGTCCCTCGGTGATGCTAACTCTAGGGTCCTTACAGCGGAGGGGCCCACCCCTAAGGGCCTGCATGATGAAAAAGTATCGGCCCCCTGGAGAGAAGAGTGCACCACCAAACTCTGAGCACTCCAGCTCAGACAGTCCAGCTCCACCACCCTGGGGCTTGGGAAGCAGTGTCACAGTAGGATCGTTCTGAGCTCCACTGCTTGTGCTAACTAATCTGGTCCCGCTCATAGGGAGCCCTCCCGCCACAAACTCCTTGAAGAGTCCCACATTGGCATTAACAAAGATTTTTGCCAAATAGATCCCATTCGAGGCCAGCAACCCCACCTGCTTCCAGACAAACATGGTCGTAAAGGCCTTACGGAAAGAGATCACATAACGTGCTTTAATTGGCCCTCTTGCAATCACCCTTACTGAAAGTATATCGCAGGGCCTAACCCGCCCTTTGATCAAAAAAGACAAATGTCCAGCCACCCGGGCAGGTGTGTCCCAAAGTGGGCAAAGCCCATTAACCCTAGGAAAGATGGTAAATGCTATAGATTCCCTACACCAAACAAAAGAATGTGCGTCAGCAGCAACTGCACAATCCGGGCCCCAAGGCAATCCTCCACACCCTCCTTTGCCCGTTTGAGCACAGCAGTAGATGTAGGTAACCCCGCTTGGCAGCCCGACCCCCGAGGGGAGACCCCCCCAGAATGGGGTACTACCCCTGAGGATTATCCTAATTTGGCCATATCCCCAGAGATAGTCTTTAGCTGTGCAAATATAAGTAACAGTGTTTGGTGGATTAATAGGGTTTGGGCTGCCATCAGTTCTAATGGGTTCCTCCCCTGAGGCACCACTGGATGACCCTTGTGAATATCAGTGGTAGCCTCCCCGGCAGGCTCAACCTGAACAGACACAACTCCAGGGGCTTCCCAGTCTTGCTCCTGTAGTTCATTGGGCATTTTGTCAATTTCCTGTAGGGGCAAAGTGGGCAGGGAATTACTACCAGCATGGTCCTGGAAATACATTTCCAGCTTCCTCTGCTTAATCAGGGGAGGTCCATCCACCCCCTCCTTAGCACATCTCTTCCTATGAGCTGGCATCGCACTGAGATGGGTAAGATAAATCAATCCAGCCTGGAACTTGTCGAGTCGGTGCCGGCAGTGCCTGGTTGGCGCCTAAGGCTGCGCGCACAAGGGCGTGCCCTTGCACATGCGGCCCTTCGGTGCGCGGTCTTGGCACGCGCCTATGGCGCAGCCGCAGGCCAAGGTGTTCAAATAGGCCACCGGTCAGTCCGGGGGCGGGGCGCAATAAACAAGGCCGGTCCTATTACGTCCCCTCGCGAACCTCTCAGGCACAGACAATCAGGCTGGGTAAATACAGCAGCCCTGCAGCAGGGTCCCAGTCTCCGCTCTGGCTCTCCGCTCCCACAACTCCCTCGGAGCAGCCATGGGCCAAGGTGTTCAAATAGGCCGCTGGTCAGTCCGGGGGCGGGGCTCAATAAACAAGGCCGGTCCTGATACAACCCCTCGCAAACCTCTCAGGCACAGACAATTAGGCTGGGTAAATACAGCAGCCCTGCAGTGGGGTCCCAGTCTCCGCTCCGGCTCTTCGCTCCCACAACTCCCTCCAGAGCTCTGTAGGAGGTAATGATCCATCCATGACAAGGGCACAGCTGATATCTCCCCCATTAACAGAGCATCTGCTTCAAGGCCAGTGCAAAACATGAGGTCCAAGGTATGTCCCCCAAGATGTGTCAGGCTATTAACTCTCTGGGACAGGCCCATGGTTGCCATGGCGGCTATGAACTCATGCTCGGCTCCCCTGAGAACCATGTCAGCATGAATGTTGAGTTCCCCCAATACTATTGTCTTTGGGGACCGCAACCCCACCTCCGACACAGCCTTCACCAGAGTATGCAGGGAGGCCGCCATACTGGTAGGTGCACGGTATACCAGCAATACTCCCAAACTGTCCCCTGCCAAATCAAAGACAAGGTGGATACGTTCAATGCCTACCATGGATCACACTGGATACTTCCTCACAGACCAACCCTCTTTAAAAATCATAGCTACACCGCCCCCCCACCCCTGGTCCCTCCAACCGCAGCTGGTGCTGCACAGAATACCCGGCTGGAACAAGATCAGCCAAAATAGGCCCCAATTCATCGTCCAGCAAGGTTTCCGTGATGCATGCGAGATCGGCGGCATGATTCAGGACTACCTCCTGGACCATTGTTGCCTTAAATAGACATTTTAAATTCAGCAAAGGAAGGAATCACCACAAAATTGGGAAAACATTTCCTGTGGAAGACGCTAGAAAGAGGCCAAATGCACAGTTCTCATAGCATCTAGGAGGTAGGTCAGAGACAGACTCTTCATTTCTCAAATGTCCCATCTCTAAAGTTGTCTCAGTGATTTTTAAGGCTGCAGGAAGTGGTGTTATCTTTCAGGGTTCCTTATCTGGGTATTGATGACACTACACTTGCCATGAGAGGACATGCACCTCCATCCTCTTGTTTGGAAGGTGCTATAATTAACGCCAAAAAGACCATCTTTGGAAAGAAGCCTGCTCCTTGGAATCTTCAATAGAATGGAAAAGGTCCCTCATACTTGTCTGATGTCTGTTTTAGCTAAACAAAGAAAGAGATAAAGGGATGAAAAATGAGAGCAATGCCAAGGCACAATTATGAGCATGAAAAGGCTGCTCTGAAGCAATGTGAAAAGGAAACAGAAGAAATGCATTAACAGTTATCACTAAGTGTATTTATAATCACTTCCCCTGGCTACAAACACTCTTAAAAAAATCTCTGGGAATGAATACATGGAGTTCTTAGCTACCAGCAGCAAGAAATGAAACTGGACCATTTGAGACCATGCCCTACTGCTTCCTTGAAAGGTTCAACTGGTGGGATAGTTTGAAGAATGTCTCTGGCCAGTACAATAGCCTCAAGACTGCAGTAGCCTCTGCAGCTACTGTGTTTTCACTGCAAGCAGTGAACACGTTGGTGGATCCAAATGATCCCGTATGTTCATTATGAGGGACTTATCCTTCAACATCAGTGGCTCTCCATGGTGAGATCCTGTATTTCCATGCTGCTGCTACCAGGCACCTGTTGTGTGATCTGAGAGAGTAGAGAGAGTTACTGCCAATCTCAATTTTTCTCTCCTAAACTTCTCTCTGTACCCTATACTGGTCCTGTATAGTAGCCAGAAGGCCAAGAACTCTACGAGTTCATCTCTGTAGAGCATCCTCCTGGTTTCACAGTCTGTTGGAGCCATGACGCCATCATGTTCATACCAGCCTCCAGCTTCCAAATTCTCCCTTGGTGTCAGTGAGGTCTCCAGGCTACTGAGGGGCCTGTATAAGTGATTGACAACTAATTTCATATTAGTTACTTGAATATTTTTCTTTTGATTGGCTAATTCCTGAGGAGCATGTGTGCAAAGACTTTTGTGGGGCAGAAATAAGTGAGACCTCCTCCTACTTGTGCATCTCTATTATGAGGGGAGCCGGGGAGTGCTTTCACAAATACTCCACGCTGATAGCAAGGGTATAGAGTGGCACCCGTGTGAATCCCCAAAGCAGGGTCTCATGTGTGCATCAGGACTCATGGCTATAGCACTCTCCCAATGTGCCAAGTCTCAACTGGAGAGAGGCGGGCTGCTGAAGGGGAAATGTCCATTCCAGTTTTTAATTTAGTTAAACTCAAGGATATGTTATTGGCATGACACCTGTTGTGGATTTTCAGGCTGAAATGAGAGGAGGCTGCAACAGGAACATTCAATCAGGTTTATTCAGATACACAGCTGTGGGACACACTGGTATTGCTACCAATGGACAATGCCTTTCAGCAGAAAACTTCCTTATATACACAGTGGTAAACAAGCAACCATACGTGGTTCAATCATGCTGGTATTAGATAACCATATCTAACAGAAAATACCTCTTGTTACTAGGCAGTAATTTGGGTTGCTGACACAAGCAAGTTCAGTTCCTCTGAACTAGGGATAAGGGGGCCCAAGGGTGCAGCGGGACATCTGTCAGGGAGTGTAGCTGACTCACACACACAGGTGTTATCATTAGATATAGATATAGATAAGGGCCAGCATAGAGATGTCAACAGGAAAAGCACAACAGCCAAGCTGTCTGTGTACGTGCCTTGCATCTTAGGCCAAAGCATTTGTCAGGGATCTGTAGGCCAAAATAATATATAGCTTGGAATTCTTCCATAATTCCCCCCTTTTGAGGCTTGGAGAAAATGATCAGGCCTCAACCATTAAAGGGTTCTTAAAATGGACACACTTAACAGCTCATTTGGAGCAGGTGCGCAATCCAGTGTTTTCTAGTGTTTGAGACTTCTGAGGACCCCTCTTTGGGGGCATGTCTAGGACATGGATGGCTGGGAGAACATACCCTATATAGCAGCTGCCCCCCCAGTTGGCGGGCAACCATTTGCGGGCTGTGTGACCACAGATGTAATAGGTCCCACCCAGGTGTGCATCCCAACCTTAGAGAAATCACAGGGAGCTGAAAAGTACAAGGGAACATTTTGGATAAATGTGTTACATGTGCATGATAAGGTGTAGTTACAGGTGCTATTTCCCATGAAATGGGGAACCCTTGCTGGTGTAGTAAAGCAAGCCCTTCTGAATGACAGACACTAACATAGGGGGAATCAGCAATACTGTCAGAAAGTTCAGTGAGACCCTCCTTTCCAGCCACCCTGGGCTCCACCCCCACCCTCATTGATCGTTCCATGACCAACTCGAGGGGGGACAGGCCGTGTTTTCGATTGGGGTTTGAACGGGTGGCCAAGAGGACGAGAGACAAGGCCTCAGGCCAGGGCAAACCAGTGTCATGCACAAACTTTGAAAATCTGATTTTGAGATTAGAGTTTTTGCGTTCCACCTGGCCACTACTTTGTGGATGGTAGGGCATGTGGAAATAAAGGCTAATACCCAAAGTTTTACACAGAGTCTTAGTGAGCTGGGTGGTAAAATGAGAGCCCATGTCACAGTCAATGGAGAGGGGTATCCCAAACTGAGTTCTGTCAAACAGGCCCCCTGTTTCAGTCCCTAATTGACCACCAGGGTATTAGGGCAATTATCAGAACGGGGCTCGGTTGTTAGCTGAGATCCACCGTGAGCGAGGCGTCCCCCGCTACCAGAACATCACAGCACTTACCGCAGGAGTCCGTTGGATTCCTATGTTCCTCTCATCCCACTTCTGACACCAGAATTGTCGTGGATTTTCAGGCTGAAATGAGAGGAGACTACAACAGGAATGTTCAATCAGGTTTATTCAGATACACAGCTGTGGGACACACTGGTATTGCTACCAATGGACAACGCCTTTCAGCGGAAAGCTTCCTTATATACACAGTGGTAAACAAGCAACCATACGTGGTTCGATCATGCTGGTATTAGATAACCATATCTAACAGAAAATACCTCTTGTTACTAGGCAGTAATTTGGGTTGCTGATGCAAGCAAGTTCAGTTCCTCTGAACTAGGGATAAGGGGCCCAAGGGTGCAGTGGGACATCTGTCAGGGAGTGTAGCTGACCCACACACACAGGTGTTATCATTATATATAGATAAGGGCCAGGATAGAGATGTCAACAGGAAAAGTCCAACAGCCGAGCTGTCTGTGTACGTGCCTTGCATCTTAGGCCAAAGCATTTGTCAGGGATCTGTAGGCCAAAATAATATATAGCTTGGAATTCTTCCATACACCCAATAGATCATACCTCCCAAAATTTCAAGCAGCCAGAGAGACAAGCCTTGCCCCCTTGACTGATAAGCTCCGCGCCTCAGTGAATAAGCTTCACCCCCTCACACACGTGCATGCACAAACAGCTCCCAACATTCCAAGATCATAAAGTGCCACAGAAGCTCTCCTGCTTCTCATTCTACTTTGTTTCTTGTAATTCTGTCTGCCCCTCCCTATAGTCCTCAAAGTATCTGATGGGAGTACTGGGAAGAGGGCAGGCATCGTCCGCTCAGAAGGGCGCCAGGTAAGAACATAAGTAGTGGCATACTGGGTCAGAACAACAGTCCATAGAGCCCAGCATCCTGTCTTCGACAGTGGTCAATCTCAGTTGAAGTATCCAACAGGTCACAATGGGATGATCCATTCCCCGCTGTTTGCTCCCAGCTGCCGACAGCAAGAGGTAACATTCCCCCATACCTACCTGGCTAATAGCTGTTAATGGATGTACCCTCCAAGAACGTATCCAATCATTTTTAAACCCAGCTATACTACTGGCCTTGGCAAAAAATTCCACAAGTTAATTGTGCTTTGAGTGAAAAAATACTTTCTTTTATTTGTTTTAAATCTGCTGCCAGTTGATTTCATGGACTGTCCCCTAGTTCTACACTATTTGAGAGGGTAAATAACTGCTCCCTATTAACTCATTCCACCTCACTCATGATTTTATTAACTTCTATCATATCCCCTCTCAATTATCTCTTCTCCAGCCTATCAAGCCTCTCTTCATATGGAAGCCATTCCATACTCTATCATTTTGGTTGCCCTTCTCTGTCACTTTTCTAATTCTACTATATTGAGATGGGGCGACCAGAACTGCACACAATATTCAAGCTGTGGTCGCACCATAGATTTATAGAGATGCATTATGATATTTTCAGTTTTATTCTTTATCACTTTCCTAACTCTGTTTACCTAACGTGCTGTTTCCTGTTTTGACCACTGCCACACACGGACCTGGGGTTTTTAATGTATTGTCTACAATGACTCCAAGATCCTTCTCCTGAGTAGTAACTCCTAATTTAGAACCCAGCACTGTGTACATACAGTTTGGATTATTTTTCCCTATGTGCGTCACTTTGCACTTGTCAGCATTAAATTTTATCTGCTATTTAGTTGCCCAGTCACCCAGTCTTGCAAGATCCTCCTGCAATTCTTTAGAGTCCACTTGGGTTTTAATTACCCTGAATAACTTTATGTTATCTGCAAATTTGATCACCTCATTCTAAAGTTTACTCCCTTTTCTAAATCATTAATGACTATATTAAACAACACTGGTCCCAGTATAGATCCCTGGGGCACGCCACTATTTACCTCTCTCTCCATTGTGAAAACTGACAATTTAGTCCTACTTTTTGTTTCCTATCCTTTAACCAGTTACCGATCCACGATAGGATACTGTCTCCTATCTCATGACAATTTAATTTTCTCAAGAATCTCTCTTGAGGGAGCTTATCAAATGCTTTCTGAAAATCCAGATACGCTACGTTGACCAGCTCACCCTTATCCACATGCTTATTTACACCCTCAAAAATTCCAATAGATTAGTGAGGTACGACTTCCCTTTGCTAAATCCATGGTGATTCTTTTCCATTATGCTGTGTTTATCAATATGCCCAGTAATTCTGTTCTTAACAACCATTTTCACCAGTTTGCCTGGCACTGATGTTCAGCTCACTGGTCTGCAGTTTTCAAGATCAGATCTGGAGCCCTTTTTAAACATTGGCATTGCATTTGCTACCCTCCAGTCTTCAGGTACAGTGGCAAATTTTAGCAATAGGTTAAAAATTACCAATAGTAGGTCTACAGTTTCATTGCAGACTCAAGTTTATTCAAAACATTGGATCTTGGTATTTGTTACTATTTAGTTTGTCAAAACTCTAGTTTGGTTACTCTAGAACCACTTCCAGATTCATATTCATTTATGATGGCTCCTCTGATTCATCACCTACAAGGAATAGTTACAGCATGGATATCTCCCTAACCTCCTCTGCAGTGAAGACCGTAGAAAAGAATTCATTCAACTTCTCTGCAATGGCCTTATCCTCCCTGAGCGCCCCTTTCTCCTTCAGTCAACGAATGGCCCAACTGCCTGTCTAGCAGGCTTCTTGCTTCTGGTGTACTTGAAAAAAAAGTTTTTGCATCTTTAGCAAGCTGCTTTTCAAATTCCCTCTTGGTCTGCCTTATTAATGCTTTGCATCTGCAGAAGCAGCTATTTCCTGAATGAGACCCAAACATTCCTGTTCACTGTGTCTGTTCCTGATTTGGTGTCAGGTTGTTACACAGCATGATGCTGATCTGCTGTCTCTCTCCTTTCACCCAGGATCAGCACAGTTTCTCCTTGGTGCTTTTAAATGTGAAGTCTGGGATGATTATGTACATTTTATTTGGTATATGGGAGCCACAACCATGGTCACTTGCTCTTGTTTTCCAAGGAACACTTGTCTACCTCATGGGATGCAGTCAGCCCTGTGTTAGCATATTCACACAAATGTAGGTTTGGGACCACAACTATTTTATTTATTTATTTATTTATTTATTTGTTTATAAACTTCTACCCCGCCCCTCCTGCCATGCAGCTCGGGGTGGCTTCCAGCATTTTAAAATACAATAAAAACAGTTTAAAAATAATCATAAATATTATAAAAATAATTAATTAACAGGGCTAGACAGCAATATAAAAATGAAAAATAGGTGGGGGAACTAAAACCCCCCCACCCTACTCACCCTCCCTCCCAAAGGCTTGGGCGAACAGCCAGGTCTTACAGTTACGCCGGAATGTTAACAGGCTAGGGGCCAGGCGAGCTTCCTCCGGAAGGGAGTTTCACAGCTGCGGTCCCACTACCGAGAATGCCCTCTCCATCGTGGCCCCCCGCTTAACACGGGGGACCTCCAGGAAGGCACCCCCGGTGGACCGCAGGAGCCACTCTATGACCCTTTTAAAATGAGAAACACCCACTCATGACCATGCAGTGGACATGGGTGGGTGCATCTTATCTGAAAGTGGTGGCATGTGTGTGTGCTCCCGCAAAACATGCACCTCCACCCATCGCCTTCGCACAGAGCAACCAGCAAAAACGCAGGTTGCTCCGTGCAGGGGGATGGGTAGAGATGAGTGTGGGCCCATCTGCACCCACCCACCCCCAATGACACGATTATAGACCGTTGGGTGGGGAGGAAGAGTGGCCCATTTTAAAAAAGGCCTATGTGTTTAGTGTAATGTGTGAAAGAGGCCTTGGTTTTTGTTCTAATCTGCCTATGGAAGCAGAAGGAGCTATTTAGCCATTGGAACATGATGCTCTAGCTCCTTAATATGCTCTAGCTCCTCTTGGCACTTGCATTTCATATACAGTGAACATAAGGGTGTTTTCCCAACCATTTTCATAAGGATGTTTTAGCTCCAGATGGCATGTGCCCTAAAGAGGTAATAATGACACAATCTAGTGGAATGGCTTTAAAGGAGTCTTTCCAGTCTGTTGCATATAAAATGAACTTGTAAAAAGCTACTTAAGTTGGCAACTGGGATGACTCCCAAGCAGATATTGTCTTATCTGAGGACTTTACTGCCTAATGAATTTGCAATATTATCATGTATCTCTTGAAGCTTCTCTCTGATTTCCCTGTTTTGTCCCCCAAAGGCAAACAGATGGAAGTTTAATACTCTCCCTGTTTTGTCTCTGGACTGAAAACACTTTTGTAAAAATGGAGCCTGAAATCCTAAAGCCCTTTCCATGACTTCCAGATAATTGTCATGGGTCTATACACAGGGGAAGCTAAAGAAGGGAGGTTAACAGTAAGTAAGAGCTGGGTGGTGTAAAAAGCAGCTTGAAGGAGTGTCTTTATGCAGAAGGTTTATTCGCTAGACTAATAGCAAATAGAAGCCAGCTTGGTCAGGTTTTCCCCACCTGCAAAGGCTTGGTACCAGATTGAAATGAACTACCAGCTAATTGGTGAGCATTAAAATCATCTCCCGATGACCTGGTAAGTGAAACAAATTACAAGCAAGAGGGGTGATGAGGATACACAAACTTCAGAGTGCTTAGTGGGATCAACCCTAATCCTGGTGAGATCAGTAGAAGTCTCTGTGGGTTCTTCCCAACTTCCTGCAAAGACACCACACAAAAACAGAGCATACTTTAGCAAGGGAACTAAAGCACACTGACTTAGGGCCAACTAGATCCTTGCTGTAGGGACAATGCACTTACACCAGGGTTGAGTCTGACACTTAGAGACCAGCTGCAACGCTTTCCCAAGGTGTGACTATAGAAATGCCTTTGTGGATTTGTACAAAACCAATTGCACTTAGCACTCTATGCCAACAGGGAAGTCTGCAGCACTGGTAGAATTGTTTCACTCTCGCTACAGTAGAAAGCATGAATGAGCACAGCTGTACATGAAATAAGACTCTCTCTGGAAGAGGTGAGAGAGGAGGCTTTACTTTGCAGACTTGCAATCCCCTAAAAATGATGGGCCAGATACCTAGCAATACGTCAGTCAGCATCACTCCAAGGAACTCAATATGGAGAGAGGCCAACTTGAGGATTTGTTGATACTTTGTACTTTAATTTTTAGTTTGAAGCTATTATAGTTTTGTTAATCTGGACTCATTCTATCGTTGTTGCACAAGAGTAGCAAGCATCACACATTTAATGAGAGAAAAACAAACCCTTGTAAAAGTGTTTAAGTTGGTAAGGTAACCTTTTCAGTTATAAGTGCTGCTTCTGGAAGCATCCTTTGTGCACAGCCCCTGTTTGAAGGGGACAGGGACATAGCTAGGATGGAATGGGCCCTGTCTGGTACAGGAGATGGAATGGGCTTAGCTGAATCCTCTACCAGCAGCAGGGGATGCAGCTGCATGAGGGAGCATGGGCCCTCGGACTCCTGTCCCACCTGTTAGCTATGTCCTTGCTCTGACCCCTAGCTTTATAGTGAGAGTTTGCCTGAGGAAGGACTGAGCAAAAAGTGAGAAAGGACTTTCCCTGTGATCCAGGGGTGTAGCTATAATAGGCCCTTTTCACACAGACACTCTAACACTGATAAAATGGGTGTTACATTTTATTATACATGTTGCAGGGCTGCAACATGTATAATAAAATGAACACCCATTTATATCAGTGTTAGAGTAACTGTGTGAAAAGGGCCATAGATGCAGCTGCACTGGGACCCACAAGCCGGTGTGTGTGTGTGTCCACCACACATGTTGAGTGCATATGCACGCTGGAGTGGAGTACCCTAGCA
This sequence comes from Sphenodon punctatus, assembly GCA_003113815.1. NCBI lineage: Eukaryota > Metazoa > Chordata > Lepidosauria > Sphenodontia > Sphenodontidae > Sphenodon > Sphenodon punctatus. The sequence goes on along the minus strand of QEPC01010294.1, from coordinate 1,549,953 downwards.
AGGGGCCCATTCCATCGCCTGCACCAGCTACTATGCCTCTGTCCCCTTCAAACACCCTGTTGTGATCATGGAAACTTTGGGAGCTGTTGGCTCAAGTGTTTTCTGAGGCCCAAGCTTAACTATAGTTTATTTTATCCCACTGAGAAACCTACAGCAAACTCTGCAAAGCAGGACTTGCACGCTGGATGTGCCAGCATTCTAGAATCTCCAATTCAGATCCAGGCCCCTTGGAGAAGAATCCAAACAGAGCGCGTGCGCACACACACACACACACACACACACACACACAGAAGTGAACTGCAGGGAGACATGATGTCAATTGCGATTCCAATAAAATACAGCACAATAGATAGTAAAACAAAGCACTCAGTTTATCAAGGATCTTAATTACAGCTTTCAGTGAGGAACACAGCAGTAATGCAGGAGAAAAAAAATGTTAATTAACCTTAGGGAGCATCCTACTATAGACATCAGTGAAAGTAAACATACGTTCCCTACCCAGTCACCTCACTGACGATTCCAGATCTGAGACGACTATAGCCCTTGGCCCACCAGCAATGGTGACCAGCGGGCCCCTTGTCATGCTCCCTTAGGGAGAGACAAGGGCGGGAAGGTACTGCACTCCCTGCAGCAGGAGCTTAAGCGGAGCTCCTGGGTTCGCCGGAAAAGCACCTGGGCCTGGCTCAGGTTGCCCCTGGCAACGGTCTTCCCACCCAACCCAGAAGCGCAGCAGGGAAGGCCTTCCCAAGGAGGGGAGGAGCTTCACTGCCGGCCGAGCGGCTCCCTCTTCATTTGGAGAGGGGGCCAGGAGCTGGAAGCTGCATCTTCAAGTTTGGCACCTAGGAGAGCAGGCTGGAGTGGCCTAAGGTTCCCCTTCCTTCTTGAGTGGGAGGGAGAAGAACCCCACAGGGGGAAGCATCTCCCTCCAGCATTGCACCACCTGACGAGTGGGCGGGATATGGGTCATGCACCCCTCCACACTCTCACCTGTCGTGTGCCCGCATGAGCGCTGATCCTCCTGGTGGGCAGGGAGAAAGAGAGCTACATTGCTTCCCCAGCATGGGGAGAACTAAGCAAAAAAGCCACACTAGGCCAGCTACGCGGCCCATGTGGCCCTTGCCCGCGCCTGCACCCAGCACAGAGGAGGTGCCAGGGTGCAATGCCAGCTGTGCCGTGCTGGGGGAGGGCACAGGAGGAGTGGTTCTGCTGTCATTGCAGGAGCGGCTGGCGGGCTGTGAGGCCCTTATGGAACAGTTGGCTGCTGCCTGGGTGCGGCCCCCTCTGGGAGTGGTGCCAGAAGCACCGGGCCCCTTATCAGAGAGGGATCCTGGGTGGCCCACCCTTGGGGGACCAGGGACTGTGGAGGGGCACTGGCCCCCTGCCATGCCCGAGCCCATGCTGAGTGCTTTGGACATCCCGCTGCTTGCACCCACGCCTTGTGCGCCGGGCTCATTCCAGGCTCCAGTGCCCCTTCCCTGCCAGGGGGGCAGGATGGTCATGCCCCCACCCAGGTACCATGATGGGGCTCCGACCCCCCCCCTTCTGGCTGGTGTGGGGCAGCAGTGGGCCACGGCATCAGCCAATAGGGCGGGGCAGTGTCCCAGGAGGGGGCACTACCGGCCTCAAGGCTGGCTCCTGCCCCCCCACAGCTGCTCCCCTGCTGGAGATTGGGACAGAGGGGGGCACCTTGTTCTCCTCCCAGGAGTGAAGCCTCATCAGCTCAGAGAGTGAGGGAGGAAGGTGGGGAACAATGTGGACAGGATCCTGAGATACTCAGTAGGATCGAGGCACTGGAATGTGAACTACAGGTCATGGCAGAAGATTACCAACCACCACCACCACTGCCAGACTCACGAACCCCAGCACCAGTTTATGCAGGTATGGGGGATCCAGGGATAGTAGGGTATCTACCCATGCCCACACAGCCCCCCACGTACCAGGAAACAGGGGCCGTGTGTGTGTGAGCATGGTCCCCTTTGGGATGTCCAGGTCTCTGCCAGCCTCCCATGGGTGGCAGCAAGGGAGTGGCACCAACTTGGGGAGAGCGACCAGCGGCATAATGGGTTATGTGCCCCCATCAAGCACAGAGGGCGAGACACCACATTTGTGGTGGAATGGGGCTTGGTGCTGGCCACAGGGCTAGGAGTTCCCCCTGGGGGAGGGGTAGCAGGGGCTGGAATGCCACTTGGACAATGGGGCACACCTATTCCCATGGCAGGTTGGTCGGGTTCCCATGAAGCCCAGGCCCTCCAGGTGTGGGCTCAACCGTGGGGTCAACTAGGGTATACAAGTATGGGGGAATGCCCCCAACCCCCAATGAGGGGTGGATACACAGACGTATCGGCCCCAATAGGTGATCATTTGCTACAACCCACAAGGAAACGGATATGACGGGGAGAATACATTGACATATTCACCCTCCTATTCACGGATCCTATCTCTGATTCGAATGACGGGGAAGATAAAAAGGACAAAGAGTGTTTTCTATGCCCCAAGGCCGATAGGAATTGGGCAAATTGGACCATAGCTTTTTCAGTCTACCAAGGGGTAATAGTGCAGGCATACTCAGATAGGGCTTATGTGCTAATGAAATATGTGGACATCGTCCATCATGCATACGACACAGGCCCCCCTGGGGCCTGGCTCAGATACAACGAGGCATTTCGGCACAGGGCGTCCTACACACCGGGATTACGGTGGGACGTTCACGCCCATGACTTATGGCTAAATTGCATGAGCGATTCAGTCAGCCCCCCGAGCTGACAGTGGACATGTGTCAACCAAGGGAGGGGTGGTCCCTGCTAATGATCCCTTTTGGAGTGAGGGCCACAAGGCCCAGAACACAGGGGGTGCCCAATGTTGGGAATTTGCCCATGCAGGAAATTGTAGCTGCAGCAGATGTAAATTCCACCATACCTGCGCCAGTTGTGCGGGATACCATGCCATGATGGTATGCAACAAGGGGAGGCAGCTGTGGGCAAAGGGAAAAAGCCAAACAGGTCCCAAGGTAAGGGTAACCAAGGAGGAGCCCCGGGGGACAGTCCGGGAAAGGGCCACAACCCCAGTTAAAGTAAATAGGTTAGAAAGGGCATTACAAGAACACCCAGATAAGGGCATATATAGTGAATGGCTTTCGTGAGGGGTTCAGGATACTGGCAGTGGGTGTTCAACAATCAAACCGGCCCCAAACCTTAAATCAGTGATGGGAATGGAACCGGTGGTACAAGCCAAATTAGACAAAGAAGTGCGGGAGGGCAGAGTGGCCGGTCCGTACCAGGTTCCACCAATTGCAGGCATGGTGGTCTCCTCCCTAGGGGTGGTGCCAAAGATAGTCCCCAGGGAATTCCATCTGATCCATCACCTGTCTCACTCCCGCGGAGGATCAGTAAATGATGCCATCCCTAGGGAACTTACAACTGTCCACTACGCATCATTCAACACGGCGGTACAATTGGTAAAAAGTGCTGGCCAAAACATGTTTCTGGCCAAGTGTGACATCAAATCTGTCTTTTGACTGCTTCCGGTTCACCCGGAGAGTTTCCACCTCCTGGGTTTCCATTTCCAAGGGCACTATTATTTCTACTGAGCAATGCCTATAGGCTGCTCAGTCTCATGCTCTGCATTCAAGAGTTTCAGTTCTATGGTTGAATGTGTGGTCCGGCGGCATGTGAGAGGAGGCGAACTTACAAAATATCCTGATGATTTCCTTTTCATAGGCAAGGCAGGAATGGGGGAGTATGTGGGTCTTATGGAAATCTTCCAAAGGGTTGCAGGTGAATTGGGGATTCCCTTGGCACCAGAAAAAAACAGATGGGCCAGCTACCACCCTCACTTATCTAGGAATACAACTTGAGACAGTCGGGGCCCTCTCCCATCTCCCGAGAGATAAGCTGGACACCTTGCGGTCCAAGATACCAAATGTTCAGCCGCTGTAAAAATCACGGTGCGGGAACTACAGTTCCTGGTAGGGAGCCTTAACTTTGCCTACAGAGTGGTGGCCCCCGGTCGGGCATTCTTGACCCGTTTGTACGACAAACTGAAAGGGAGCCCTCCTCCTGCTCACTATCATGAAAGGGTCACCAGGAAGATGAGAGATGACCTCTGGATTTGGGCAGAGTTCCTCAATGGTTTCAAAGGGGTCAGTTTCTGGCGGGAGCAACTCCTGCTGGAGGCAGAGCTCCAGGTTCACTCAGATGCAGTGGCAGGTGCTAGTTTTGGGGTGTATTTTCAGGATAAGTGGTGCACTGCCCCATGGCCACCGGAATGGACGGAGCAAGGGGTCACCAGGGACCTGATGTTCCTGGAGTTCTTCCCAATAGTATTGGTGGTATGCCTGTAGGCAGCCGACTTTGCTGATTGGTCTGTCCTTTTCTGGTGTGACAACATGGCGGTGGTGCATGTGATCAACTCCCTATCCTCGAAATTTCCCCGTGTCATGAGGCTAGTCAGGGTGTTAGTTTTAGCCTGCTTGAGGCATAATATTTTGTTTGTTGCCAGGCATGTACCTGGCATTAGTAACAAAATAGCTGATGTCCTCTCTCACTTCCAGATGGAACGTTTCCGCTCCTTAGCCCTGGGAGCCAGACTGTTGCTGGAGCCCCGGCCTCCAGCAGTGTGGATCCTTGGATCCTAGAGCTGTACAACATCATACAGGGCTCCTTGGCAACACGAACCAAGGCAGCATATATGAGGGCCTTCAGGAAGTTTGAGGAATTCTGGTACAATGGGGCTGGGGGTTGGGCTTCCCCATCCCTGAAGCACAGATGTTGCAATTCACCCTGGCCCTGAGGCATTGTGGCGTGGCAGTAGGGACCATCGTGAGCAAGCTGTCATCATTGGGGTTCATGAGTAGTTTGGCATGTTCACCCCCACCACCCCTGCCACACCTTCCCTCCTCCTTAGAATAAATGTTGCCCTTCATTACATTTGTTTGAATTCCTTTGAAGCACTATTTTTTGCAACAGCTTTCAAGGTAGCATTTTTCAGAGCCTTCTGGGTTAGCGAGATTGTAGCCGAGTCAGGGCGGGATTGCACGGGGAGAGTCCTCTCCATCGATGACATAAGGCTGGGTGGCGAGACACTCCACCTGCACCTGAGGTGGTCCAAAATGGATCAGTGGCGCAGGGGACAAGTGATTACCCTCCTCAGGGCTGGCTCCCCTGACCTATGCCCAGGGCCCCGAGGGATCCGCGGGTCTGCAAATCGCAGATTTCCCGCGGAATTCCCCTCCCCCCGCGGAATCTCCTGCCCCGCTTACCCCAGCGCAGAATTTCCAGCCTGCGCTGCGGGGACGCGGGGCAGGAGATTCTA
>QEPC01010294.1:1515793-1544543 GCA_003113815.1 Sphenodon punctatus | reverse complement strand
TCAAGCACGCCCCAGCAGCTGGGGAGGGCAAGCCCCGGCAGCTGGGGAGGGGAGGCCCTGAGGGTTTACCAGTGCGGGGGGAGGAGGAGGCAAACCAAGCCCCCCCCCGCATGGTAAATCGCGCCGAGGCACAGAATTGGCCCCTGACTCCCGCGGAATTTTTAAAAAAATTCCGCGGAAGAATCGGGGCCCTGCCTATGCCCTGTTTGGGTGGTAGAGGAATATTGTAGATCCTGCCCTCTGTCACCTGGGGCCTTTTTCAGGCATGCACATGCCCCCCTCCGTGACCCAATACCAGTTTACAGAGGTTCTACAGAGTGCCTTGAGCTACCTCGGCCTCCCTTCCTCCAAGTATGGGTCACACTCCTTCCGTATAGGGGCAGCGTCTTTCACAGCCACATCCGACCTCCCAGAGCAAGAGATAAGGGCAGTAGGGTGGTGGCACTCCCAGGCATACCATACCTACATCCGGGAGCAGGCACACTAACCTCTTGTATTCCATCTGTGCATTCAGGTGCCGCAGGGGTGGGGGAGGAGAGGGATGGGGGGTGATATGTTTTTATAATTTTATAATTTTTCTGGTTTTATATTTATTGATCTTTGTGGTTGTAAGCCACCCTGAGCTGCCTGTGGTAGGAGGGGTGGAATAGGAAATCTTTAATAAATATATATATAAATAAATAAATTAAATAAAGGTTTCACCGCAGGAGTCCTGTATGGCTCATTGGCCACAGTCTGGTGCGATGGGCCACGAAGGCCATGGGCCTGACTTGCTGGGGATCCCAGTTGAGATTGGCTGCCCGAGCAGAAATTCACTGGATGGGGCGGAGTGGGATGCGTTGGCACCAGCTGCTCCCCACTCTATGGGCGGTGACGGCTGGAAAGCTACCAGACTTTGTGGTAATCCACCTGGGCTGATATACCAAGAACAAAAGGGGTGGCAATGGTAGTTAATATCAAGACCGATCTGTTAGAGGTGGAGAAGCTTTTCCCAGGGGCTACCCTTATTTGGACAGATCTGGTAGCATGATTGAGATGGGATAAAGCAGTAAGCCCCGGAAAAGTCAATAAAACTCAGCGAAATACAGGGAAGTAGGGAAGTGGCTTCACCAGAGGGGGAGGTAAACAAATCTCTCACCATGGGATTACCCACAGGTCACCCAAGCTTTATCGCTCTGATGGGGTACAGTTGTCGCCAGAGAGCAACAAAGTTTATTTGGCTACCTTGATGGAGAAGCTGGTTGAAGTTTTAAGTTTAGATTAGGCTGGGTGGAGGTCGGGCCTGTCTGATGCAGGACTCGGTGGTCCCTTGGTGGCAGGGGTCCAGCACTGCTGTGTGGTTAAACAGATAAGTAAGTAGTAATTGGAGGCATCTCCTTAAGAGATGGGAATGCGACACCTGGTGCAGAAGCAGGGCATGGCAAGTGCAAGGGTTACATCCCTGGGAGAGGTTCCTTTCAGAAGGAGGGCAGGGACAAGCACGGTCCTCAATCCTTCGGTGCCGTATCCTTACTCCAGTCCGGAAAGGACACTGTCCCCTTCAGTCACAGCCTCTGGCTGGTGAGCGAAGGGGAGACGTTATTTAGGCTGGCACTGGAGGGCACATCCAGGCCAAGTCCTGCTAGTTATGTTATTAATGTTTATATAAGTGGTGAGTGCTGGACCCGAATTGCTTAGAGGCAACTACCCAACTTAGCCTAATTATAATGCGAATAAAGAGTGAGGCCGTTAAAACCAAACTTTGAGTCCTTGCCTCATTCTGGATGCATCGACAAATGTGCCTTGGCTATTCCATCCAGAGGTTGGCATAACCAGTTAGTTTACGGGCTGGTTCTCCTTTCACTTACAGGAGTGAAAATGAGTAGTAGCTACAAGTCAAGAGAGTAACTCCAGCGTAAACTGGTTAGAGGCAGATCAGGCTTTTGACCTTCTTTTAAGTCAAGGTCAGAACATTAGAATGTTATTAGCGAATGAAGCTGGGCTAAAAAGACTCTCCCTTTTCTAATCTAGCCTCAAAGTGGAAGTAAGGGGTATCCACTGCAAAGATTTCTTTGCAGCGGTAAAAATGTTGTGCTGTGGCCACGGTAACACAGAAGGATGTGTGGCTTGGGTTGCTCGGAGGTACTGAGTATTTTAGCATGAATTGCAGAGCTGCAGCATCAAGCCATGGTAGGCCTTTGCAAGGGCATCTCCTTAATGGTTTCCAATGGTTTGCTCTTTCTAACGTTATTAGTGGAGTCAGTTCCTTCTCACAAATTTTCCATTGATGGGATAATAAACTGATGCAATTTGAAGTCTAGGAATTCAGAACTAACATGTCGTAAACACAAACATATGTTTGGTGTTGGAGACAAACTACTGTAGCCAGAGTGGGGAAGTGTTGTAAACTTGAAACATGAAACAGATGAAGCTAATTAGTGGCATGAGAGTGATGACAACAGACGTGAACTGAAGCAATGAAATGAATCGTTAGCTGAGGCAGAAAGCACCAGCTTACGCTGAACATGGCTTCAGTCACTGGAATGAGGTGATGAAGCTGATGCTATTGTTTTACTTGAGTGTACAAGAACTGCCTCCCTTGCATCAGCACAAGAGAAATGTAAATCATTACTATGATTCAATGGTTTAAAGAGACACAAGCTTGTTAGGTACTGGGACTCTAATTTTTCCCTTGCTCAAACCAGTTACTCCAGAGTAGTCCTATTGAAGACAATGGGTGAAAACAGGCATGCACCTTAACACCGCTTGAACATTCCTTATGCATGTTGCAGGGCTGCATAGGGCGCCAATATAGCCTTACAACATGCATAAGAAATGTTAAAGTGGCGTTCAAGCAGGTGCATGTCTGTTTTCACCCAATGAGACTGTTCCAGAGTAAATGGGATCAGGGTTCAGTCAATGGCTAAGGTAGTGAATGGTAGAAGGGGTCAAGTAAGCAAATAGTAAAGATTGTGTCCTTAGACACCACAGGGTAAATATCTGAAATCCTAGAGTTGTTCCAACAGTTCTGCAATGAGTCTTTTCTAGTCATTCCATGCCCTGCTTGAGCCTGGGATTAGAGCCAGCACCATTGCACCACCTCTGGGCTCTGATGAGGCCCTTCTTCCTTGCCTACTAGGCTCTTGGTTTGTGCACCCTGCTGGGATTCTCCACCTACAGAGCTTCCAATTGGCTGCTACTTATTTAAAACCCACCTGCCAGGAACAGGAAGTCAGGTAGAGGAATGCATAGGTCCTATTCCTCAGCTTTGCCAGCCTGACCCTCAGTTCCTGAGCCTGCCTGACCTGTTCCCAGCCTGCCGGTCTCAATCCTTGTCCGTCCCAGCCCAGCCCTACTTCTGCCCCTCTCAGTTTGGATTGACCTCCTGCCTTGACCCTTTGGCTTGTCCCTAACTGTTTGATGGATTGCCTAACTATGATTTGATTACTGCCTGACCCTGATCCTGTTGCAATTCAGCCTGATGCCTGACAGCCAGGAGCTATTTTGGCATAGAATCTCTGCCCCCCTCTAAGAGTCCATTACAGCAGTGAAGATCCGATACCTTTGACTTGGACTCAACCATCCTTTTAGCACAGCTTTCAATGAGCTCCACTTCGATCCCCCCAGTTGGTTCCTCTCCATCCAGATGGAAGCTCATCTCCAGAAGTAGGTTGGGAGCTGCCCCTGGGGCAAAGTGTCTCTTGTCCACCCTGGACCGTTACCAGTGGAATGCCTTTAACAGGTGAAGAGGCTTTTGTTTCACATTGACACTGGAATTAGTGACAGGAGAATCAGAAACTTACAACATTTAGTACAGGTAAAAATTCTACTGACTTCGAATGGCATTCTGCCTGGGAGCAGACTGCAGGACTCAGCCTGAGAGTCTAGCTATTTGGAAAGCATCCAGCCACTGTGTTATTGAGGCCTTGGGAATGAAATAATACTCTTGTCTGATTATAGATTTGCCAGCTGGCATCGTGATGCTCCGATATTAACTCCTCATACATAAAAACTGCTCATTAGAGGCTTCCCAGCCAAATGTGTGTCTTTCTGAGGCGCACACAGGTACTGGTCTCATACTGTTCCCCAGACTGTAGAGAGTCCTGGTGAAATGAAGCCTAAATTACAGGTGCAGCCACTAATTTTGTACCAAATTACATGTGATTAGCAATATAATTGTACAAAAACATTATTTTTATTTCCCAGAACAATTCTTTGATTGGAAATGTGTAGACTAAGGCTTGGTGGGTGGGAAGGAGGTAGCAAGCACGTCGCAAACCTACTATCTGTGGCATTTTTGGAAACTGAAATTAAGGGGGAAAAAGCGACTCAAGGAAGGCTATAATTACTGTACAATCACCTATTCATTTAATGAAATCACACATCAGCTTCGTGTTAATAGGAGGGTCTACGTACACAAATTAGAATGATAAAGCACAGCCATTGTTGATATTTTTATTTTGGGAATGTTTCCTCCCTTTAATTATTTCAGTCAAGATGATTATAAAAGCGGCAGATTAGTGGAAATGATGGTGTTTAGAATGGAAGGGTGGTTTGTGCTGTGAAATGACGACTCCTCTCTGTACGTGAAGTTATTTCATACAAGCCTGTTCCTTGTTTATTTTGTCCTAGCCCTGTTCTAATTCTTTATATTATTATGACTGTTTTAAATTTATATTATTGCATTTTTTATTCTTTTAAAATTGTTAGCCGCCCCGAGCTGTTTTACAGGAGGGACGGGGTATAAATTGATAATAAATAAATAAATAAATAAATCCTGCCTTTAGAATGAATGGGGTTCAGCACCTCTCAGAATGAGCCCCTACGTCAGGTTCTTAGCAAAGCAGATCTTGTCTGCTTTGTGTTACACAGCTTTCCAAAGGAAGGGACCAGTGGGAAGAAAGAGCCAAGACTGTGTTTTGAATTAATGTTTTCAGCTTCGTTCTTAGTCTAAGGGTGCTTTTATACGAGTGGGTCGCAGTTGCACGACCTGCTCACGTGATTTTTCAGAATCCCGCAAGGTGGGATTATACATGATGATGGACGGGATCACGCGTATTCAAGGTGGTCGCTCGTTGTTTGCTGACCGCGAACTAATACCTTGCACATTGAGGTATTTAGTTCATAGTTGGCAAACAACGCGTGACTGCCTTGAATGTCTGTGATCGCATCCATGGGCATGTATAATCCCGCCTTGCGGAATTTTGAAAAAATCACATGAGTGGGTCGCGCAACTGTGACCCGCTCATATAAAAGCAGCCTATGTGGGGGTGTATTTTAGAAAATCTCCTTGAGCCATCATCGATGTGGCAACCTCAGTTTGTGAGGAGACACTCCAGAAATTGATGTGTCCCACCGGCACAGAAACATGCCAGAGCTCTATCCCCATCATCATCCCCCACACTTCCAGCAGCACAACCATCATCCCTTTACTCACAGCAGCCAGTAAAATCCCCTGTTATTTCTGCAGCTTTGCTCTTTATAAATAGCTTCCACTGTCTACCTGTGGTCAAGATCTAGTGTTAGTTGTAACATCAGAAAGAACCACAGTGGAGAGTGCACAAGGCCTAGATGAAATGCCATTGGGTGGAGATGAGCCTTTCAAGAATTCTTTCTAATAACATTAATAGAAGAAGAACATGGGTTAGGACTAACTTCTTCTCCAACTCTTCTGATCTTGTGCCAGTTCTGCAGGTGACTGGCCAGGATTAATTAGTTTGGCTATGTAATTGAGGGTGTGGTGCTCCAGGCTGTTCTAGTCATTTCCACATGCTGCACCTCAGAGCCTGAAGCACCAGTGATTGAGAAAGAATCAGGCATTTCTTTCTTAGTTTGTGGCCCAGTCATTTGAGCTGCTGCTGCAAGTTCATACATTAAAGGAAAAGCACTGTTTATCAATGGCAAAGGGTGGAATTTCAAATGGCAAAAGACTCTTGTATATGATTTCTGACATCTTCAATTCAGTTTGGAAAGAATTGATTGCTGTCTGAACTTTCCTTGTGGGCAAGTTCCGTGTTTAAAATCCATTCACAAATATTGTCTTGGAATTTGTCCTTCCTCCTTGATTGACTGCATACATTCCCATCGTTGGGTGCACGCACTGTAGCCACTCTCTGCAGAGGCTTTCAAAGCAGTCTCTGCCAGGAGCGCTCCCTCATCCCCTACAGCACAAGACTGGGCTCAGGTGAGGGCATAAAGGTGGGATGTGGCCGCGCCATTGCCCTCAGGGCCTTTCAATGGCTGATGGAAAGCATCTCCTTGTGGCTGAAGCTGCCATAGCTGGTAATTCTCCAGACATCCTACATCCTCCTCAAGTCCCCCCTGTCCTCCTCCTCCCTCTTCCCCTTCTGCTCAGGATCTTGCCTCCTTCTTCACCTCCAAGATAGACAAGATCCGCCTCGACATTGTTTCCCACTCCTCTCCTCTTCCTACTCCCTCCCCTCTCCATCCTCCCCCTCCTTCTCTCCTGTCCTTCTTCCCTTCTCTCCTGTCCTTCTGACATCTCTACCTGGATGTCTCGTCAACTCAAACTCAACAGGGCTAAAACGAACTCCTTATCTTTCCCCCTCCTCCCTCCTCTCCCTCCTCCCTGTCGATCCTTATCAATGGGGTCACCATCCTTCCCTTCCCCCAAGCCCATAGCTTAGGCTTCATCTTTGACTCACCCCTTTCTTTTAAACCCTACATCGACTCTGTTGCCAAATCCTGTCGCTTCTCCCTCCATAACATTACTAAGATTCGCCCTTTTCTCTCTGGGTGACCCGCTCACATGATATTTCAAAATTGGGATTAGACGAGACAAAAGTCGGGGATCATGCGTATAGAAGGCGGTCACGCATTGTTTGCAGACTGCAAATTAAATACCTCACAATTGAGGTATTTAATTTGCAGTCTGCAAACGATGCGCAACCTCCTTCTATGCGCATGATCCCGGACTTCTGTTTTGTCTAATCCCGCCTTGCGGGATTTTGAAATATCGCATGAGTGGGTTGCGTAACGGCGACCCGCTCGTTTAAAAGCAGCCCAAGTCTCCTCTGCCAAAACCCTTGTTCATGCCCTGGTCATCTCTTGCCTCGATTACTGTAACTTTCTTCTCACTGGCCTTCCCCGGTCTCACCTTTCTCCTCTTATCTCCGTCCAAATCTCTGCTGCCAGGGTCATCCACCTCGTCCATCGCTTTGAACACATGCAGCCCCTCCTCACCTCTCTTCACTGGCTCCCCCTTCCTGAACGAATCCTGCACACACTCCTAGTCTTCACCTATAAAGCTCTTCACAACCTTGCTCCCCCATACCTCTCTGCGCTAATTTCCCTCTGTACTCCAGTTTGTGAACTCTGCTCCTCCTCTGTCCCCTCTCTTGCCCTCCCACGCCTCCCCGGCTCCCTTACTGCCATTGTCCCATCTCCCTAGCTGCCCCCCATGCCTGGAACTCCCTCCCTGCCCACACTCGCCTCACCCCCTCCCTTCGTACTTTCAAATCTCTCCTCAAGACCCATCTCTTCCGCTCTGCCCTCCCCGACTCCTTGCTCCCCTTTCCTAACTCTTGCTGATACCGTCCATCCAGTACAATCTGGTACCTGAAGTCTGTGTATTCATATCCTCACCACAAGGACCAGCCAGCCATCATTCTTGATGTAACCAAGCCAAGCATGTGCACCTGGAACCTCGCATCTTCGTGAATGTTACACTCCTTGTCTCTCCCTCTTTTCCCCTTCCTTCATCTCCCCCACCCCCCGTCTCTCAGATTGTAAGCCCTAGGGCAGGGACCGTGTCTATTCCATTACTTTGTAAAGTCCCAGGTACATTGCTGGTGCTATATAAATGCTTGATAATAATTTATTCATTTATTTTATTTTATTTAATCAATTTTTATCTCGCCCCTCCTGAAAACAGCTTGGGGCAGCTAACAATCTTAAAACATAAAAATACAATCATATAAAAAAATTAAAAACACTCCTAATAATATTAAAACAGGGTTAGGCACAAAAACAATAAATAAGGGTAGGGCCTGGGTGAACAGCCAGGAATGTTAAAAGGCTTGGGGCCAGGCGAGCTTCCCCCGGGAGGGAGTTCCAAAGGCACGGCCCAGCCACTGAGAATGCCCTCTCCATTGTGGCCCCCCGCTTAACACGGGGGACGTCCAAGAAGGCAGACCGAAGGAGCTGCTCTGGGGCGCGGAGGGCGAGGTGGCCCCTGAGGTACGAGGGACCAAGACCATGAAGGGCCTTATAGATCAACACCAATACCTTGAACCTGGCTCGGCACGCTATTGGCAACCAGTGCAGAGTCCACAGCACAGGTGTTATGTGGTCCTGGTGACCTGTCTCCAACAGGAGCCGGGCCGCCGCATTCTGCACTAGCTGCAGCCTCTGAACCAGGTACAAGGGCAGCCCCGCGTAGAGCGCGTTGCAGTAGTCCAGGCTCGAGGTGATGAAGGCATGAACGAGGGAGGCCAGGTCCGGGCCGGAGACGTACGGGCGCAGCCTCCGCAACAGATATAACTGGCGGAAGATAATAATAATAATAATAATTAATAATAATCTTGGTCGAAGTGGCCAGTCCCTTCTACTTGTGCTCTTTTACATCACATTCTGTATTTAACTGATTATTTAACTGATTGGCACCCAAATGCCAAACTCTCAACACATTCAATGATATCTTCGTAGGTCAAGTTCCTGTCTGCTGGAGTTGCCATACACATGATCCTTTTAAAATTCATTTTGAGACCTACTTTTTGCTGCTGTGTCACTACAGTCCTTTTCAAATGGACACCCCGACCCTCGCCCACGTGTGCAGGTGGGTGGATGGTGGGGTGGGTGTGTCCATGGGAATGCTGCGGCTGGTGGGTGGGGGTGCGTGTGCGCTCCCACGCTTCACCCACTGCCCATGCTGAGGTAGGTGTGCATCCGTGGGAATGCCTCCCCTCCACGCAATGCCTTCCCATCCTCCCATGCACTGTGGGGAGTCCCGGTCTGTGTGAAAAGGCCCTCAGTCCATTGAGGTGATGGTGTGTCTAGTTGTACATGGGACATATTTGGTGAAATACTAGTGTTTCAAAGCATAATTATTTGCTTTGGTTTCAAAGCCAGTTTGGGTTTTCAGACTCTTTAAGATGAAGCCTCACCACCACAAAATAGTGAAAAGAATGAAACCGGTGGGTCACTGTTAAGATAACTGATTTAAAAGCACTTTCTTTCACTACACAATGGGATTTGGTGTGTATACACAATTTTAAATGGGGATATCATGGGAAGGATCCAAAAAGAGAGTAGTGCTGCCTAACTGAATCACATTGTTTTTGCAAAATCTACAGAAGTTGCCATAACAGGTAACTCAGGCAGCTTCTAGCAATGTCTTTGGTGCTGAATTAGCTCAATGTGGTCTCTTTTTTCATGAAAATCTGCCCTATTCACCTGTAGCAAAGGATCTAGTCAGGGATTAATTCCATTTGGAATCATTCTTTTTTTACAGGATGCCAGTGTGTTTTGGATGCTATTCCTATTTCCAGGACCTTGTTGAACCCCTGAAACACCCTACAATGGGAGGCGGCCTGGCACAGCCCAATGTTTTGCAGGACTGGGACCCTGTACTGACATTTCATCAGCTTGTTCATTCATCATGGCTGCTTTTTGGCTGTTCCAGCTCACCCTGGGGAGATGACACTGCTAATCCTTCTTCCAGATGATGTTCACATGGGGAACCGCTCCCTGCTTTACCTAATTAACCCCTTCTCACTGGACCTCAGGTGCCTAGTAGCAGAGTGCTGGCTGGCCATGGGTCTAGTCTAGAAAGGACTCGCCCATAGCACCCTGCTGCACCCTGCAAAATAGGAGCACGCTACCTCACCATGGTGCAGGGTGAGCTAGGCACACCTTCCCCAGGCCAAAGGATGCGCATGAAGCCTTCTAACTGTAAGTCCTCCATTAATGGATTTCTATCCGTTTCAAAGACACAAAAGAGTAAGAACCTCTGAATGCAATATCGTAACTTTCCGAAGCCTGGAGGCTCCTTGCACAGTGGCCACATGTGGGGAACTGGCGGAAGTCTAGTAGGAAGCTACTACCCAGATAGACACAAACAAGGGAAGAGACCCAAGAAGTTTGTTGCTTTGCTGTATAATGCAAGGACTCTTCTGGGCTGTGGAAAGCTCTGCGCGCTACATAGGGACATGGATGCTGCAGGAGTGCAGAGAAACTGTAGAATATTTTATTTGGAGGCATTGCTGCTTTGCAAAGCGGGCAGCCAAGGCTGCAATATTTGCATGGGTAACACTTAAGCCAATGCGGCTACTCGCGTGAGTAATTCTTCTCCCACAAGTAAGTGTTGCTTTGCTTATTCTGCAACGAGAGTGCAAGGTCACTCTTCATTTCCTTGGTATTTTCTCTCCCCAGGAGGCTGTAGGCAATGAGACCAAAGAGCAGCTCTCTGAAGAATTTCTATTATTAAAGACTACTTAGCTCCCTCAGCTCTAGAGATGTAAACTGTTTGAGCAAAATCACACAGAAGGCATTTTGCTCTGTGGCTAGGGTTTTTTTTTAATTAAAAATATTTATCCCCACCTCCCTCAAGTCCAGGGTAGATGACCTTTCGGTTCCTCAGATACAAAAATGGATGTTTTTGGAAGATTACAATAATCTTTCTCAGCTCCTCTGTGATCACAGAGCTGTGGGCTTTTATTCTGTACGTCCTACAAAACAGCAGTGCATCTGTGAACGCTGAAAATGAGATCTTCTCTTAGATTGTCTAGCAAATAAGTTAAATGTGACCAGGTTTTAGGAATCAGATTCTTTCCTCATCAAGCCATTAGCAAATTGATTATATATTTTTTCCTAGTTATTCCACTGGAGGGAATACCAACATATTAAATCCTAGGGTTTTAAAAATAAATTATTATTGAATTAATAATCATTCCTCCTTTAGTATCTTCACACCAATCAAAACATCACCATTCTCCGTTATCCAGTTGCTTCTCCAGCCAAGAGCGTGCATGCGAACAACTGTGCCTACAGGTTTGCTCAAGCCAGATTTTCTGGTTCAACCAGAAACCAAGCTGCTTGCAGGAGGGGCGGGATATAAATATATTAATTAAATAAATAAATAAATAAAAACCAGAGCCCAGCCCTAGCCATGTTGAGCCTGGTATGAGACCTGGGTTCTTCTGAGGCCTGATCAGACCAGGCCTGAGTGCAGTTCATTGGGGCTTTCCCTATTGCTGCCAATGGGGAAAACATGGTGAATGTGGGGCCCTGACCATAAAGACATTCCTTCCTTTCTTGGCATAGCCATGAGCTGCTGTGACAGTGCTCCACAAGGAACAGGGCTACTCCTGGCCACTCAGCCCAGCCCCAGGAGTTGAGCGAAAGTTGCACCTGATTTAACCCAGACCTGAAGTTTCTGGTTGGGTCCAATTCGGTCCAGGTTGGGCTACAGGGCTGTACCTGTGCCTGCACATAAGCATTGTTGCCTTCCACATGGGTGAGGCAGTCTACTCGCTTGATCTTGTCTGCAAGACAAAAGATTGATAAAGCCACTGTATGTGCAGAGAGCCCCTTATACAGGGCTGTCTCTATCATCAATAGGGCAGGGGCGGGGGTAAACTGAGGTGGGGAGCAGGGAGGGGTGGGGTTGCCAGGTTGAGGGCCACAGAATCAGGAGCCACTGGGTATGCTGCGATGGAGTGACAGGAAGGGAAGGGGTGGGTTATCTGAGTGGCCAGCAGGGTGAGGTGGGTGGGACCGCCTTCTGACAGCACTCAGGCAGGCCTGTGTAGGTTGCCACCTGTCCATATCTCATATGGACAGACCATATTTCTCATGAATGTAGAGGTGGTCTAGCCCTATAAGCCCTTCTGAGGTTACAGACCTGTCCATATTTCAGCCTTCTCAAAAGGTGGCAACCTTGTGGTTTGACCTGGAGACTCCCATTTTGGTCTATGGAAATCTTGGGGTCAAACCTTGACAGGAGAGGTGGCTTGCTGGACCCTGCCCTACCACCCACTCAGGTAAACTGTTGCCTCCTTGTTAGGGTGGCCAGATATACAATTTTTAGAGGACACTTATGAGAAATCCAGGTTGCAGGGGTGTATTGGCTCCAATGCAGCCCTGCAACCTGGATTTCTCATAAGTGTCCTTAAAATTTGCATATCTGACCATGCTACTCCTTGACCCAGCGTGCCACACCCCCTGCCACAGTGGCCCTGGACTCCCTTTCTCATCCCTGCCTCCTTGGGCAGTCAAACACCTCAGGATGGCCTTGTCCCTATAGAAAGTTCCTTTGCACAATGTAGGGAGTTAAAGATGAAGGATCAAATGCGACCTTCTTTGTGGCTGCAAGGAGAGAGAGAGAGAGAGAGAGAGAGTGAGATTTAATTTCCTGTTTGTAAAGAAAAACACAAACAAAGACCTGCTGATTTTGCACATAATTCTTAATTGTTCCTTTGGAGTTTTTAGAGCAGAGGCTGTAAATGCTTGTTAATGGCAGCAGGCTCTGAGTGTTATGGATCCATGGTAGAAACTCTTACGAAAAAAGAGCTGCAGCTGTTGTGCCTTCCCAAGCCACAACACTGCAACCTTTTCATGTTTCCAGAGTCGTTAGTCTGCTCGGTGCTGTTGTCTGTCAGTCGGGCTCCACAGAACAAGATTGCAGAGTTCAATTTGAGAGTGATTTCTGCAGAATTTGAAATGAAGGGAAGATGAAGGCCCTGATTCTGTTCTGAGATTTATGTGGGTGGATCTCTGCTCGGAGACAGAATTTTATTGAAGTTAGACAAAACCTTTTTGAGAGAGTGGTTGAAGTGTTGGTCCCAAATGTAAGAGATGGAGACAAAGTAGTTCAGATGATCCCTGCTGTTGGATCAACTTCTGCTGGTGAGTATGTATGCTTAAGCAAGGGGCCCATGTGGTCCCATTACTGTCACCAAAAGAGGAGTCAAATAAAAGATATCGCCTCAGCTATTTTGTATACAAAACCTTTTTTAAAAAAAATAAAAATAAATAGTGATTTTAGGGAAATAGTGGGAACAGTAGTTTAAATGCAGACAATGAGTAAAATTTGCTAAAATGCCCAGTTACTTTAGTAGCTGAAGCATGTATTTGCAGTGAGACTTAAGGCACATCCACTATAATTAAATTCAATGGGAGTTGGGCCATAGATCTGAATGGATGGAAGATTGCACCCGTAGGCCTCTAAATGCCTAAACCCCCAATCCTGCAAAGATTGATCTGGTGCTTACTGTCCCGTTCATGAATAATCAAATTGACTTCAGGGGGACTGTGCCTGAGGTGGGTAAACAGGAGCTCAGGAGTTATATGCAGTCGGGCATCTTTACTGTGGTTCTCGCCAGAAGTAACTGCCTGGACTGTGTCCATGTGGCTCCCACAGGAGCTGCCATTTCTGCCACCAGAACCTTCTTGAGGACACGAGAGCAGAGAGAATGTGCTCTGCATTGCTATTGCTGATGCCCAAATCCATCAGATCTCCTGGGAACCAGGGCTTTGATGTGCGGCAGGAGAGTTATTATTAATTATTATTATTATTAGCATTTATATAGCGCCAGAAATGTACCTGGTGCTTTACAGAGAATAAAATAGACATGGTCACTGCCTGAGAGCTTACAATCTAAAGACAGAGGGAGGGGAGACAGGGAAGGGGGAACAGAGGGAGAGACAAGGGATGCAACATTCACGAGGATACGAGAACTCAGGTATATGTTCTTGGCTTGGTTACAGTAAATACTGGAGTTTGCAGATAACAGGTGGGGGATAATCCTGGGTGGGGATGTTTAGCAGGAGTTTGTAAGGGTTGAGCGGAAGAGGTGGGTTTTGAGGAGGGACTTGAAGGTGTGGAGGGTGGGGGCAAGGCTGATGAGGGCAGGGAGGGAGTTCCAGGCATGCGGGGCAGCGAGGGAGAAAGGACGAAGGTGGTTGGGGAGCAGGGGAGGCGTGGGAGGGTGAGGGAGGGGATGGAAGAGGAGCGTAGTACTCAAACAGGGGTTCGGAGGGAGATCAGAGCAGAGTGACCATTGTTTTCTCCTTGATCATTTAGTGCATAAGTATGGAAGGGCCGCTAACACACTCTATGCCACCTTCATTGATTTGAGGGCGACGTTCGACTCAATTGCTAGAGAGAGACTCTGGTCCAAATTGGCGGCATTGAAATTGGAGGGCAGGTTGCTATATTTGATTTATAGCCTCCACAAGAATTTCACTATGAGGGTCAGACTGAACCATCAGGGTGCCTTATCAGCTCAGATTCCAGCAGGCCAGGGTGTAAAACAAGGATGCATACTGGCACCAACTCTTTTAAATATCTATATCAATGATGTATTTGCTAAATTATCAACGCTGGTGTCCCATGCCCCCCGGCTTGACGGTACTGCTATCCCCTGTCTTATGTATGCCAACGATGCTGTTCTGTTGGCCCGTTTACAAGTTGGTTTGAGACAGCTATTAGCTGCATTTGGCGATTACTGCCAGGACAACTTGTTGACTATTAACTATGGGAAGACCAAGGTGGTGGTTTTCTCTCGAGGGAAGGTTAGGAATAAATGGAGGGTGGATGGCCAAGACATTGAACAGGTTTTTAAGTATTTAGGCCTTTTTTTCCAATCTAACGGTGCCTGGACAGTGCAGTGCCAAGCAGTGCTGGAAAGGGTGAGACAATCTATTAGAGCCCTGATAACCCTTTTTTAAAGCTAAGGGTTCATATTCGTTATGGCCAGCAGTTAAAATGTTTGCATATAAGCTGACTCCACAAATCCTTTTTGGGATGCATTTATGGGCCCTGAACAGAGTTAAAAGCTTGGAAAGGCTCCAAAATGGGTTTCTCAGGACAGTGTTGATGGCCCCTAGGGGAATGAATGCGGTGGCCCTTTCTTTGGAATGCAGCCTCCCTCCTGTTTCCCAGTTAATTTGGCAAGGTGCAATAAATTACTGGCTCCGACTGTTCTTCCAAAAAGCTGCCCCGCTATCCCAGCTGATTTTAAGAGAGGAACTTGTCAATCAATGGGTGGGTGAGGTGGTTAGTAAAATAAGGCATTTAGGATTCAGTCCGGAAATTCTTGCTCCGGTTAGATATAAGGGAGCAAAGAAGCTATTGAGAGATAGATTGATTGATAACATCTCACAAGAAAGGTGGGGCCAAGTGTGGTCAAGTCGTGCCCTTGGATATTACTCCCTGATTGCCAATAGGAGCAGCTCCCTGATGCCCTATTTGACTAGCAATATAGCCCAGCGGAGCAAAAGGCTTTTTTTCTGGCTTGGACAAATGCTTTTCCCTCGGCTCTGGTGGAGGGAAGATATGATGGCATCCCCTTGGCGAACCGGCTGTGCCACTGCGAGTTAAAACATATCGACTCCATTGACCATATTCTATTGGATTGTCCCATTTTTGATGGCGCCTGTAGTAAGTACATGACTCCGCTTATAACCCCGTTGCTGGGCAGATCCAATACATTTTATATTGTTATGCTCTTAGGGGATCGCGTTCCAGAAATCACTGGAAAGGTGATCCAATTTTTAATTATTGTTAATACCCTGAAGATATTATGGAGGGAAAATGGCAATGGTGATCTTATATAGATGACCTAAGTTGGGTAGTAACTGAAGGGTTCTTTTTTTAGTGGTATAATGATATATAGTTTTTTAGATTCGATGTATAGATGTTTTCCCTGTGTTATATTAGTTGCCATGATATGGTATTTTATGTGTATTTGCAGTAACCTAATTGGTTAGCAATAAAATTCTATTAATTCTTCTTCTTCTTCTTCTTCAAATAGTTGACTCCCCTATAGGACTCAGATAGGCTGGCAATTTCCTCCAATGATCCTAGCTTTACTGTCAAGTATCTGTGTCATTTCAAGTTCTGTAGGAGAAAACATTAGCCATTGCTTAACCAATGAAGCTTTTAGAGACTTACTGGCTCCAAAGAACTGTGCTGACTTTTACAGGAAAATTAAGCATTTAAAAGCAAGGGTTATTCTACAGCTTCATTATTTATTTGGGGACAGCTTAAGAATGATTTAATAAGGTTAACTTTTGAAAGGAACATTCTGAAAAGTATTCTAGGAGATGTATTCTTGCAAGCTTGCCAGATAGTTTATAGCTGGGATTCCTCCCGCTCAGTGGGGGTAATTACCGCAGCTGCTTTGGAAAAGATTCTTCATTGAAACAGCCATCAATGTGCTACTGAACAGAGACTTAATCCGCAAGGAGATT
The DNA here is from genome assembly GCA_003113815.1 of Sphenodon punctatus. NCBI lineage: Eukaryota > Metazoa > Chordata > Lepidosauria > Sphenodontia > Sphenodontidae > Sphenodon > Sphenodon punctatus. Next base: position 1,528,349 of record QEPC01010294.1, on the reverse strand, counting down.
CTTAACTCTTGGACTGATTAAAGCCAAGTAAACCTTGGACTGGTATTCATATTCATATTCCTTCACCTCACCTTAAATTTTTTTAAAATATAAATATGACCTATATTATGGTGTGCAATGTAAAATCCAATCTGAACTGAGAGGAAGTCTGAAATATCTCCCCAAGCAAAAGTCTACAAGCCAGGGAAGAGGAAATGGTGACATTTTGGGTCATTAACAGTAGCAAAGAAAGACTCTTCTCTTTTACATCTGGGATCCTATAAAAGCAGCACTACGCTACCTTTAATGTCCCATATGGTACTGACATGGCTCACAGTATCTGAGTGACTCCCAATCTTTGGTGTATTTGTTCTCACAATATTTCTGCAGAGTAGAGACGTACTGCTATTCCTGTTGTATAGTTGGGAAACTGACAGGCGGAAGCCTCCTATTTCCATTGAATACTGTTGCTTAACATGTTAATCATGCTGGGGTACAACCAAGTGAAGGAGTTGTAACTAATTTAACTTAACTGTACATGAGAATGAGCGTAAAGTTCACTAAGGTAACATGGTCAACCTGGAATGCCAGTGTCATGTGAATGCTCTAAAATGAGACTTCTGTCATGAAGGAAATGTACTAAAGGATCAATATAGCATGGGCTGAATTCCTCATGTGCTGCAGCCCTGTTGGAGAATCATTGTCAAGTCCGAACATTTTCATACTGCCCAACAGTCCCTACATAGAAGAGACTGTCCCTCTTTGGGTGCTGAAGCCCACTGTCCCTCCTTTAGGGGTGAGAGGCAACACTAACAGTATTCAAGCCCCAGTCACCTTTTTCCTGGTTGCCTTCCAGGAAAAGCACTCGAGAGGATGGTGGGTGTTTTTAAACGAGCAAGGCAATGGGAAAGAGGTGGTGTCTGTAGCCACTGCATGGCCTTGCCACGGAGCACCCATGCAGGTGGAGTGCATGGGGAGGGTTTCAAACAGGCGACTCCCAGCATGGCTACCACAACCACAGAAGCAGCCCCCATGCACTACACCTGCCGCAGACTATAGAGGAGGAGCAAACGATAAGTCCCCGGCATGAGCGCTGGGGAACCCAGGCGCCCCAGCTCTCCCGGCTAGCTCCATGTATGGAGCTCCACTGTTGTGTGACTTGCAACAGTGGCTTTCCCCAACCGCGGTGCCTATGAATGACAGACTTGTTTGCTGGCCTGGGTGGCTCTCACTGTTCATACAGGCAGGGGCTTCCTGGCTGCCCATTGCCACAAAGCTATTTGACTTGCCCTGCACGGAGCACTCTGGATTTCCCGGCTGTGCTCCATGTATGGCCATGAGTGGGTGCTCCGAGGCTCACGGGAGCGCGCATCAAGCTGCTCCACCTTCAGACAGGTGGTCAGCTCAAATTCAAATTCAAATTTATTAAGAGCATGACCACAGGTCATTGCTTACAAAAACAAAAAACACACACATAAAAACATATTAGTCAGCAAGGAACCACAAGGGTCTCATTATACATAACAATGTCAACTCTAGCTATTGAAATGGCCAGAATCGGTCCTATAGCTGTCCAGGTGTCATAACACCCTATCGTGGCCAAGAGTTTTATGAGCCAAGATTCCCCCAATATTCATTTTGTTATCCTAACCAAAAATGCATAATGAGTATACAAACAATTATATAAATTACATTATGCTGTCAATGTAGCATTTTGTTTATAAATTTAATATCTATCTCCCACTGATCTTAGTCATTAACAGCTTGCGGGAAATATTTATATTCTAAAAATAACTTGCGATCATGGAAGGCCTGTTTTAAAAATTGCACTGTCTTCTTAGAATTTTCAGGTACATCTACAAGATACGCAAGAAGATCCAGCTCCGACCGTCTCGGTAATTTCCTCACCATAGGGGAGATATACCTATCCCTTATTTTATCGTAAAGGTGGCAGTAAAGAAGTACATGTTGGGTCGATTCGTTAACAGTCTGCTCAAAGGGGCATACATGTTCTCCATAGGGGTTCCTGTCATTCTCCCCTCAATAACCTTGGAGGGGAGAGCATTCAAGCGGGCACACATAAGGAGATATCTCCCATATGCTGACATAGGTGTCGTAATATATGGTGCCATTTCTCCTCTTGTAGGTAGCCAATATAGGTATTCCTTCAAGTGGGCACATTCCCTTAAGGCTGCTATCTCTGTTTGGTGATCAATATCCACTAAACGCGTTTGAGCTATGGCCTTAGCCACATACGGGTCTTTATCCCCGAAATAGGCAAGGCGTGGTCAGCTCTGTGGCTTCTGCATGGCCATGCAGGGGTAACATCTTGTCTGAAGACACCCAATGTGGAGATGATGGAATGACAAAAGCCCAAGAGAAATGTGAAACAGGAGAGCTTCTGTCCCTCTTTGTGGAATGTTGAGAAGTATGTGAGGGGGTGGAGCTTATTCACCAAGGGATGGAGTTCATTGACCAAGGGGGTGAGGTTTGTCCCTCTTTGGCCACTTGAAATGTTGAGAGATTTTTCTGGTACACAAAAATGGTGAAGTCTCTACTGGGTGAAGGGTGGCTCTACTGAAGTCAATAGGAAAGTTCACATTGACTTCTGTTGAATCAGTAAAAATCTGTTGTTTAAATTCGAAATGTGCCAGGAATGACAGAGTAATTAATTTTACACACATGGCCGTTTGTTCCCACAGTTTCCTTAACCAAATACATTTATTAGCCTGAGTGTGTTGGATGGATCTGGAAATGCAAACCACAAATGGGTGTTTTCACTGATAATGGGTGTTGATGTTCTTTTTTTACCAGTCACTGTCTAGAGAAGAAAAAGGGAAAGGATTAAACTTTATTCATTTTCAGAGAGACAAATGACTAAGCTGGATCACTCCTGGGGAAAGAGAGGATGAGATTAAATTACTTCTAATTAATCTGGAGGCGTTACAGATGACTAGATTGGATCCTGATGCAGCTTTATGGGAAACCCAGATGTGTACATTTTTGTCCATTAGGATTCTGTTTGTTAATTAGTCTCAACATAGCCAGATCTGTTTACATGTATATCAGCCTGTCAAGATGTGAGGGGTCGGATAGCGTCTAGTTCATGATGTAGGTATGTGGTCAGCAAAGGAATCTGTTCATGCAGTACATGTTTTGGAGGCCGGGATTTGTCTGCACAAGCCTTCTGAGACCAGTGAAAAGTGAGGGGTGCTGTAGTGTGCATGTTTGACAGGGCATGACATTTCAGATCCTACTCCAGGAGCTAAAAATAAAATTCAGTTGCCAGACTTTATTCTGATATTAAACCGTTCTTGCCCCACTAGACACCTGAACCAGTTGCCAGCCTCGGTTTTCTGGGTACCAATGGCTCCCAGGCACCTGGACATTTCATGCCCTGATGTTTCATGCACACACAAGGAGGTTGAGAAGGAGATTTATCAATTCATTGACTCTACAAAGCCAGGACAGTTCTGGAAGTACTGGAAAGTGTGACGGATGATGGGTTGTGTTCTGCTATGGTTGGTTTTAGTAAATTTTGTAATTTTGTGTACATTTTCTGTTGCAAGAGAACATTTCAGGCTAGTCAGTTAAGAGTGTCAAAGAGAAAGTTTTTTTGTTTTTTTTTAAAGGGGGTGGGGAACAGAGCTCCAACCATTTGTCCTATACAGGTGATTGAGGACATCTCAGACCCACTAAAGTTAATTTGTGAATATTGGGGAAATTCCAGAAGACTGAAAGAGCACTAATATTGTGCCAATATTTTTAAAAGGGCAAACCAGATGACCCTGGTAATTACAAGGCAGTTAAGCTTGCAATGGGCACAATCCTCATTCATCCACATCCAGTAGCATAAGGGACTTGTGCATAAGTAAGTCTAGCAGAGCACGTAAGCCTGGAGCTTAAGTGGTTGGTAAATCCTCATTCTCAGTGAGAGACATTAGCTGTTTTTAAGTAAGCAAGCGGGGGTGGGGGGCAGGTCTGTGTCCTTTGAGTGGATCAGCTACAGAGCACCCCGCATGTGGAGTGAGCAGGGAGGGACTCAAATGGGCGGCGCAGGGAGAGGGAACCAAACTGGCCCACCATCCCCACTTCAAGCGGCAATTGATTCTCCTGCGTCACACTGTTGTACTTGTATATGGTGCTGCTTGTGCTGTGGAAACCTAGCTTGTTCCTCTTGGAAAGAGTTCATTTCTTTGAGGCATAAAAGCAACCTGTGAAACATTTTTTGGCTTAGCCTTGTCATGCTGCTAGTGAACTGTAAGCATGATGTTTCCTATCACTTCTTAAATAGGTTCTTCATTGAAAAGATATAGAAGTGTAAACAAATAGTTTATGTAGTTGGCACGTTTTTAAAATGCAGATATCTGGGGCAGAGGAGAAATGTGAGAAAATTGCAAAGAATTTGGAAAGGTTCAAAGGCTGATGTTATTAAAGTTTTAATAATCTCCTTTTCTGCTGAGACCCAACCCTCTGCTAGCCTTTAAATCTCAAAGGAAAATGCAATCTGTACAAGATTACAGTTCATTAGTGGAGAATCTTCCTTGTGAAAACCTGTAGAAAAGAATCCCGTCAGGTTCCCCCCGCCACCCCGAGGGATAAATAGGAGGGAGATGAATAGCAGAAACTTTTATAGTGCTGTGTTTTAATTGAAAGACTTCAAAGGTTCCTGTTAGGTTTCAAAATGCAGTTATACAGGACTTCCACAATGATTATATAATTCTCCTAAAATGAAATCACTTGCTGTTAAATTCTCCCTTCATGGCAGGGGCCATGGCACCTCCTGGGTGCAAGTAACATGAATGTACACCCAAAGTGCAGTGGACTTCATACCAGGTAATGATGTGAAAGGGAAGTGGGATTTAGGAAACTTTGGGAAGGGCAAAGACAAAACCTGCATTTCTATGGTTTTGTAGATCCAGTGACATGGATATTGATAACTGGTCTCTGTTGGTGATTTCAGACGTTACGGGGCCCATTGGCCCCGTACCGAAATCACCCAATTCATTCCCCGCCGGGATCACCCCGTCACGCCGTATCAGACGTGCCGGGGGGGAATCCCAGCGGGGAATCTGGGAGGGGATGGGGCCGCACGGCGCAACGTGCGGCCGCACAGCCCCGCCCCCTCCACGCACCCCGCTGCCCACCCTCCGGGGAGACGGGCGGGCGGAGGGCCAATGAGGCTGCTGCGTCTGGCCGGATTCGCCACAGCCCAGGATCCCACCGATGATCCTGGGCCGTGGCGCTCGGCCAGATGTTACTTTTTTTTGGTCCCCGCTGGGGATCTCTTTGACCACGCTTCCCGGGACATTCCCCCGGTTAGCCCGGGAAGCGTGGTTCAAATTGACCCCATGCGGGTATTGACCGTGGCGAACATCTGGCGTCCGCCAAACAGACGTTCGAGACACAGTGACCACAGGTGGGTATTCACCGTGGTTCACTGTGATCTCGTAACGTCTGAAAATACCCTGTGTCCCTGTTCTGACCCAGAGGTTGGAACAGTGGCTGTGGGGCTGCCCTCTATGATCTGAGTAGCAGATCACACCATATCAACAAGACACAAAGTCAGTTGTTTGAGCTTGGTGCATCTGTGTGCGGATTCACCAGTGGTGCATCTGTGTGCGGATTCACCAGTGGTGCATCTGTGTGCTGATTCACCAGTGGTGCATCTGTGCGCGGATTCACCAGTGGTGATGACTATGGGTGATTTCAGACGTTACGGCCGGCAGCATTGACCCCGGGCCGTGGGGTGGTTCGGACCACGGGCGGGGGTGAAGGGGTGCGCCAACAGACATTCACCCCTTTGCCCCCGGCTGTGGGGACCGCCGAACCACGGCCCAGGGGCAATGCTGCCGGCCGTAACATCTGTTGTGCCACTCTCCCCAGAGGGGATAGGGCCGTGTGACGCAACGTGCGGCCGCACGGCCCCGCCCCCTGCACTCCCCGGCCGCCCACCCTCCCCGAGACAGGCAGCTGCAGCGGCCTGTCTGCCCGCTGCCGCTGCCCGCCGCCCGAACTCCGGAACGCGGTGAAGGTAAGGTAACAGACGTTACTTTTCCTTCACCACGTTCCCGATTCCCCCTAACCACGCTTCGTTCGCTGCCATGGTGCGGGAGAACAAAGCGTGGTTAGGTTCACCGCGGGGGGTGGTTGACTGAGGTGAACATCTGGATGCGAGCAAACAGACGTTCACCTCTGTTCACCCCCCACCCCACCCCGCGGTTGACTGAGGATGACTGTGGTGATTTCAGACAAACGTAACGACTGAAATCACCCTATGTTTTGAAGTAGCAACTATAGCAGGTTAAATGAGGGCAGCTATTTTGATTTAATTTCTGGGTCACACTTAACTCTGTGGTATCCAAGCCCCTCACCTACCCAAATTAATTTATTTTCTCTCACAACACCTTCACAAATGGATTTAGTCTTATAACACCCCTGTATGGTAGATTTCCATCTGTGGAAAATAAGTCACAGAGAGATGCTGTTCTCAAAACCCCCCATTGATTATGGGCAATAAGAGAGATTCTCAGAGTGCCTGCTGCTCTCAGTGGCCTCATGGCGTTTGTGAGAGGAGCTCTGAGTGGTCAGAACCTGCCTCTGACAGTTGTTGAAAATTGGGCACACAAAGACATGGCTGATTTTGAAAATTGGGGTGTAACTGACAGGCCCAGGGTCATGCAAGGAATCTGTGGCAGAGCTAGAAGCTATATACAGATTTCCTGAATCCCAGGCCAAGTGCAGGACAGTTTCTTCCACAAGTCAGTGCTCAAGAACCTAAAACTGAATCATTTATTCATTACTGATTCAGAGAGGAAAGTGCCAGCTGATGAATTTCCAGTTCTGTTCTCTACACCTAGTTCTTCCACACAGTGGCTGACCTGACCCAAGAGCCCTAGTACTAGGAGAAGAAGTCAGGTTCTTTTCTAGTCCTGGGCAGAATTTCAGGTTGGACTTGTACGCTCGTATTATAACATACCTCTGGGATCTAGGCCTTCTGCTGATCATAGTAAAGGGTTTTTAATAACGAACGGGCAGGCAAAATGACAATCAAAATGCCAGGGAGGGAGTTGTCAAGTTTTTTATAGCTAAAGGCCCATGAAGGGTCTTAGTGTGAGGGTGTACTATACTTAATGTATCTGAACAAGATCATTTGTACCCATAATTGTATTTGCAGATTGTAAAGCAACCATGCTGAGCACCAAGTTACATAGAATGGTATGCGATTACACTATCCATTGCAATTGTTCCAGTTCCTGCAGATTGTCAGCTCTCTAGAATGCTCCTCAGCATTGAGACACAAGGTGGGTCACAAAAGTATATGTATTGTGGGTGTGCCTGGAGGCCCCCATTCATAAAGTGGGACTCTGTGGTGGTGGGCACTTGTAGCCAGACAGAACAAGAAGGTGAACCCTACCCCAAACAGCAAACCAGGGGCTTCTGCTGTTAGAGACATGAGTGTGTTTACAGCCTAACCACAACAGCCATGCTTGGTAGCTAGGTTTTATCATAGGCTCCCATATCCTACAGGAATTGAGCACAGAATTGGACACTTTACTGGCAAGGTCATTCACCTTGCCCACTGCTTTTATTGTTGTAACAGGGTGCAGTGCCCTGGGGTAAGTCCCCGCAGGATTAGGGCCCAAATCACAGTTGCTTCACGGGAATCAGCTCTCCACCAACAGTTTATTTACATCACCTTCACTATACAGTCCCCCTTTACAGCATCAGTCTCTTATCAGGTCAGGCATCCTTCTGGCCTAAGTCACTTGCTTTATTCAGATCCCTGGAGAGCCTTGATAGCAGGTCTCCCCAGACTAGTCACCTAGCTTCTCCATACAGCCCAGCCTGGTTTTCAGAACCCTGGATAGCCACCTTCAGGGATCTCCTTCCTTCTCTGCAGCCAGACACAGACTGATCTTTTGTCAGCTCAGGCTTCCTTTTATAGCAACAGAGTGGGCGTGGCTAGTTCTTTCCAGCCTTAAAAGGGCCAGTCACTTCCAACTCGCAGTTCTCTTCTTAAAGGTGTAGCAGTTCTTCCATGCTGCTCCCTACTACAATCATGTTCAGCTCCTTCTCCCAGTGGCATAGCTACTGTGGTGCGGGGGGTGCATTTGCACCCGGGCCCTGCCCTGGGGGGGGCGTAGGCAGGGCCGGCCCCCTCACCTGTAGCGACGGTGGCGGCAGCAGGAGGGGTGAGGGAGGTGGGAAGGCGGAGGAGCCGGTGCTGGGAAAAGAGCCTGGTAGATCTGCACCGGCTCTTTTCCCCACCGCCTCCTCTCCAGGTGCCAGGGGAAAAAAGGCTCAGCAGATCTGCACCCTTTTCCCCGCCGCCTCCTCCCCACTGCATCTCCCTCACTCCTCCTGTTGCCGCCACCGCCAGGTGAGAATGCAGCCTAAGTTTTTCTGCTGCCTCCCCTCCCTGGCTCTAGTCCCTATCCCTCACCTGCCTCTGCCTCCTAGTAGCTGCAGCAGCAGCAGCAACAGCGGACACAGATTGGGGAGATAAAGCTGTTTGTTTACAAACAGCTCCTGCCCATGTGCTGATCGGAAGGTTGCTACCTTGTAAAGAAAGTTCTTCAAGATGGCGCCTAACATTCTCACAACTGGGTTGTGCACACACACTATTCAAATAATAGATCACATGATGGTCTTGAGCTCCTCTAGTATAAAAAGCACTCTTGCCCTCAGAATGACAGTTCCTTCCAACCCTTTCTAGAAATATACGAAAAAAATTCCATGCAGGGCTGGGAGGGTGGGTGTTGTGAGAATGTTCGGAGCCATCTCAAAGAATCTTGTTTACAAGGTAGCAACCTTCTGTTCTTTGAGTGGCTCCTCACATGCTATTTTTACATGGCTCCGCTGGGTGGGGGAGGTCCGTGGGCACACCAGTGCATGGACACGCACCAGGGCATGCACACGGCTGCACATGCATCCCCACTCACCCCCCACTCACCCACACCGACAGAGTAACCGCTGTTGCCCCCGGTTGCTCTGTGCATGGGGACAAGTGGGGTGTGTGTGTGAGTGAGGATGCGTGTTAGGCGTGTGTGCATGCACCCCCACACACCATGGGTGCATGCACCACATTGTTCACACGGGGCTCCCCCACCCATGAACACACAGAAATCTGCGTGTTCATGGGTGGCAGAGGCCTGTGTAAAAAGGGCCACATTCTCACAACTGTCTTACTTATACTATCTTAGTCAGGAATTTAGGAACCACTCCTGAGAAGTGGTGGTAGACACTTGGCTTGGGAGGTGGGAAGCATTTGGAGGCCATGCTTGTCTATGGCCACAATTATAACTCCTAGCCGCTGGATTTTGTATATTTAGAAGCTGTCAGCAGGCCCTGCCCCATTCCTTAAGCTCCACCCACTTTGGGTTTTTGGAGCTTAAGACAAACACATGAGGGGCCCATAACTGAGGTTTGAGCCCAGGCCCTTCTCAACCTTGCTACACCCCTGCCTTCTCCCTTTCCTCCACTGGCTTCCTTTCCTCTTTTACATCCAGCACAAACTCCTTGTCTTTATCTTCAAGGCTCTATGTGGTCTTGCTCCTCCCTATCTTTCTGTCTTCATTTCCTGCTATGTTCCCACCTGGGAGCTTCTCTCCTCCTGTGCCACCACCCTTACCTGCCTCATAGTCTTATGCTCCCTAATGCATCTTCGCCCCTTGCCCTGTGTTGCCCCTATGCTTGGAACTCGCTCCCCGAACACATATCCTCTGCTTCCTCCCTCCCAACCTTCAAATTGCACCTAACAACCTACGTCTTATGTCAGGTCTTCCCTAGCTCCTCCCCCCTATAGATTGCTCCTTTGTACTTCTCCTTAGACTGTTGCATTCGTCACGCTCTGCCCCTTGTAACTAAGCTGAGCATGTGTACCAGCAACTTCCCAGCTTCATAAATGTATCCCTGTTTCTCTCTATGTGCCCTCGTCCTTGTTCATTCTAGATTGGAAGCCCCTGGGGGCAGAAACCCATCTCTATAACTCAATTGTTCAGTGTCAGGCATATGGCTGGCACTATATAAATACTTACTATTAACAACAGCATACCACACATCCAACAGTAGATTACAGTCCCCTATGGGTGAAATCCTCATTCATCCAGGTGCACAAGGGGGTTGTGTGTGCATTAGTCATGCACTAGACATAAGTGGATGCCAGTTCCTCCTCATTCACATAGAGACAGTAGCCATCACTCACACTCCCTTGCACATAAAGTCTCACCCACACAGAACCCAGCAAATCCCCTCTGCACGCTTATGTTGTTGTGGTTATTTTATTTATATCCCGCCCTTCTCCAAAAGGACTCAGAACAGCTTACAAAAAAATTACAAACAGAATTACAATATTATAAACAAGGATATTAACAATGCCTTTATAAAAATACAAAAAATGTAATGTAAACATAATAAAAAAACCCAGCCCCACCCACTAACCCTCTTTCTAACCCCTTCACCCCATCCTCCACAACCCTGTCTCCCCTCCCATGCTTGTATTGCCCTCTCTCACCAGGGGGCAGTAGAACCCTCATCCCCCCCCTTCCTCTGCCCGTACCCCCCTGCTCCCCAATCAGGGGGCTATGGCATAACGCTCATCCCCCCTCTCCTGCCCATACCCCCCTCACCAGTGGGCTGTGGCATAACCCCTACCCCAACCCGTCCCTCCATAACAATAATTTCCAATCTCTCTCACACAAAAACTCTAAACATTAACTCCAGGTTTGTGTGTGTGGCCTGACCCTTTGTACGTCTGCCCCAGGTACAGAAATATGTTCCACAGTTCCACTTTACAAGCAGCAGCCCAGGGACTGTAGTCATGCTGTACAACGATGCCTCTTGCTGTGAATGAGGACATGGCAACCACTGAAGCCTAGTACTATATTTTGCCACATCTTACGCACACCGTGCGCACCTGGATGAATGAGGATTGAGCCCTTTGTATCCTGATAGCTTAGCAACAATTATGTGAGCAACTTTGAGGCTTTTCCATGTTTATTCCTTATAGAAAAACATGCATAAGAACAAATATCTGAAGTAGTAACAAAGCTGAAACACTCAGGAAAGTATATGTTTCTGCTGAAATCCCAAACACACCTGACCCCCTGGTTCACCTGGATGAATGAGATTTTTAGACAGACATGGAGGCAGCCCACCCCTGGAGCTGCTCCAGGGGTACACCCCTGCATCCAGCCCTACTTGGGTCCAATTTAGATCGATCCAGCGGGTTCTCCTGGGTGCGGTGCCTCCCCACATCATAGAGTTGTGGCTGATCACCCGACACTCTAGGCTGGCACCTGTAACTCTGCGGTGTTACTGGGGCAATGGCCAGCTGGGAGGGGAGCTGCAGCGTGGGTCTGCTGAGCAGATGGACAGCAGCTCCACTCTGGGCTGGTGTCCTGGGTTTGGCCGGCCTGCTCGACTGCTGCTGCTCTAGGATGTTCCAGAGCTGCTTCAACATCTGGCAGGCTGCCTTCAGACAGACCGGCCAGCCTGGGGGTGAAGCAGACTGGTGCGGCTGCCCCTGGAACTGCTGTCCATCTGTTTATACCCAATGATTCCACATGTGGGTTTGCATGGGTACTTGTGAGGCAGCTGTGGGATAGAAACCTGAGTTGTGTACCTTTCTAGCTTCTCCTTTAAAAGAAATGATGGAAAGAAATATTTTTCCAAGTTTGTTATATATATTCTGGTCTATTTTATTTTCAGGGCTTACAAGAAGTCCTAAGGGAGCGATCATTTTAGAAAAACAGGGCTTTAAGATCCATAATTTCCCTAGCACGGCAGTTCTATATTTATGCAATTTTCTTTTCCTTTACACTCTTTGGTTTATAACAGCAATAATTTTCTCCATTTCTTTCTCTCTCTCCCCCTCATCTCCTAACAACCAATTAGTAACTGCCCAGAGCAGCAAGCGTTCGTGGCTATGCTACTGTTCCAGCCAGTCATTAGGTTGGGGGAAGAAGAACTAACAAACATATTTTTAAAGAAGTGAATTGGCATTTTAGAAGCTAGTTCAGTTGTACAGTATGAAAACAGAAAATGTAGTAAAAAGGAAATGCATTGCCAAAAGGCTAAATCAATTAGGTTAGTTAAAGAGCCAGGATTTTGTGATGTGGCCTTAAGTTTGGAAGCACTTTCAGAAGTAAAATACTTCCAAAACTTCTCACTGCTTTTTACATTTTTTTTTGCAGAGGACTTTGGTTTTAGCTTGTTTTTAAACTCAAAATCTTAGTGAACTAGAAGCAGTATAGTTCTTGTCATTGTTGGCACGTAGTTTGCGATCATTTCTGATGCCTGATAAGAGTATGCAATTTAAAGCCAAGGTTTTAAAAATGGATTATTAAAGTTAATCCCTTAGAGTGTGAACCACTGAAGCCCTTCTCCAGAGTAAGTGGTTTGTGGAACATGGCTGCTGTAAATTCTTATTTATGCACCCAAATAAAGTGGCTTGATTTTCCAAAGTGTAAGGCACTGAGATTTCTATAGTAGAAGTCTAGTACTGTTAGAAAGTGACAATACACCATTAGAGGAAATTGGTGCCTAAGACCTGGGGTGTTTTCAGATGTTACGA